>CM028355.1:25797989-26188279 GCA_016618105.1 Dendrobium huoshanense
ATTTTAATTTAAGATTTTTTTTTGATTTTAAGAATTTTTTTTGGATTTTTTGATATTTGGAACGCATTTGAAAATATTTGTGAACCCCTCCAGTTGAGATAAGCAATCAACACGGCCATCATCGGGGTGTTTGGGATTGTTTCTATTTGTGGCTTGAACCTTACTATCAGCTCGTTGATAGGGGATCGGGTTTCGTATGCTTTGTGCCCTTTGTTGAATGAATTTTTTTTGTTAAAGGCCTTGAAGGCCTGATATGAATGTATGAGATAAATATTCCGGTCGACTTCGTGACAACATATTTATTCGATATCTCGAACCCTGCCTACTCCTATTTACTGCTTAGAAGGATCGGGTTTCGTAGGCTTCATGCCTTTATTTATTGAATTCTCTTTGATAAAGGCCTTGAAGGCCTAATATGAATGTATTAAAATAAATACACCGGTCGCCACAACAATGTATTTGTTTGAAGGTTCGAACCCTGTCGACTCCTATTGATCTGTATAGAAGGATCATGTTCGAACCTGAATTCACTTATTGACCCGCGCAGCATCCCTAGACGTCATGTGTGTACTAATAACACGCTCGCCGGGCTCATGCGGGTGTTTGGGGGGCATTTTATAATTGAATCCTGTCAACTCCATTTATCTACTTAGAAGAATCGGGTGGAGAGGAATCGGGCTTGGGGAAGAGTTAGGATATTGGAAGTCGTGGTCGGCTTCGATCGGGAGCGGCTCTAGCGTCGGACTGGAGTCGGAGGAGGTAGGAGAGGCAGAGAGGTTTCAGCTGGAAAAGAACTCTCGAAGGCTTCCTTGGGTTTGGTATTTAACAACGTGCAAGGGCGTTCGATTGAGGCAGGCCGCAGGAGATACAGGAAGAGACGCGAACATCGGCTGGATTTGATCTGTTCGGCGCCATTTTGTAGAGGATCAAGCGGGATATCCGAGCTCGACAGGTACGAGGATTGATTTTTTTTTCCTTTGGATATTATACGAAGGTCAACACATAATAATAAAGAAAATACATAATACGACTCAGAAGTACATCGGCTCAATCGTGGTCGTAGCTCGACGACCACGTCTCTGATAAACATTCCAGCTCTGATGTCCCCATCAACTCTCTCTTTCTATCATTTCTACTTATCAGGGGACTTACCTGGAAAATTTTAGTTTGACAGAATGAGTTTACAAAAAAAACTCTATGGTTAATTATACTTATAATAGTAATTGTACATACAAAAATATTTATATTCATTTGACTTTCTCTGACAATTAACAAACACACACACACACACACACACACACACACACATATATATATATATATATATATATATATATATATATATATATATATATTATATATATATATATATATATATATATATATATATATATATATATATATATATATATATATTATATATATATATATATATATATATATTTGCATTTGCTTCATTTGTCTTTTTTTGCTTGTCTTTAGATGACTTTGATAGAATATATATATATATATATATATATATATATATATATATATATATACATTTTAAATTTTCTTTCTTTTTCTTTCAACATATTTTCAATCCATATATACATATTTCACATAATACATTCATATATACTAATATTATCTTGTCACTTTAATGGCTATTTTTTATCATTCATCATTGTGAATATAATAACTTTCAAACATTTATAATTGAATAAATATCTAGGAGCCTCTATGTAATAAAATAGAATTATGTAATATCCATAAAATAATAGTAATTACCCACTTTATTCTCTTTCGCGTTCAAATCCTTCAAAATCTTCAATTTTTTGAAATTGACTTCCAATATTCGTCTCAATTCAAATATTTAATTCCCCTTCTGTTCCAAAATAATATTAATTGACATTAAATATTATTATCTAAAATTTGAAGAAATCATCAAAGGAATAATAAATGCCAAATTCCTCTAATTAACAAACTATTTTTCTAATCATGTTGCATTTATAATTTTCTAAAATAGATCAAAAATTTCAATTATATAACTTGCATCTTTAATCTTACTAAATCTTTCCTTCTTTGCAATAAAGCTTTCCTTCTCCGTTGAATCAGGTTTACTTCTCTTGGATTTTCCTTATAGACTAGAAATATTTTTATTTCTTCAATTAGAAAAATGGGAATATTTATTTCTTATGTAAGTCGAACTTAATTGATAATTTAAACACTTACTCTTTCTTCCACTGTTAGAGAATAAAAAGAATTCCATAAGAAAATCCCCAAATTCATTCTTCTTTCTCTCCAAATTTCTTCCTCTGCGCTCAGTTGAACCATAGATTTGTTTCTCAAACTTAATCACGAATAAGTTATACCAAAAGCACAAAAAAATACGAATATACCTTCTTTCCTCTTCTTTTTCCCCATAACAAAAATTCTCTCATACAAAACTTCTAACTTACATTTTCTGCCATTGGAGAGCATGAAAGGAAGTTATCTCTTATAAGTAGTTACTACCCTCTTGTACACGATTTCCCACTCAATGGCGCGATCCGACCTCGTCTGGAGGGTTTACGCACGGATGCGGGCTGCATGTGGTTTGCCTATTCGGGTATTGATTCCTGCTATGGGGAATAGGCCGGTTCAATTGAACAGGCCGGCTTGGCTGTAACAGTTTTGCTCCTAGGTTTAACATTTTTGTTCGTGCAACCTACTAGTATGAATCAACAGTTCGATACCCTTATGATTTGAGATGATTTGACACCATTATTAGCCTGATTTCAAATTTTTGATGCTGGATCCTAGATCGAGTAGAATAAGACAACCCGTTTAATCCTACATTCTAGATGGGGTGTGTATGTTACCAGAATTAATGCTAAGCCTTGATATATGAAATAAGGTTATGGAGTTAACCTTGATTACAACATTGAACTAGGAAGGAAAATAAGAAGATAACTGATTCATGCAACTGGTTTTCTCACTATGAAAAACCTTAAAGTTAGGGTTTTTTTACTGTATATAAATTAACCAGTGAAGGGATTAATGGTGGTAGTATATTGCATTAAAAAATAAAACAAAATGAAGGAGATGATGCAATTAAGGACTTGAAGATAAATTTATTACAAGATAGGATGGTTTAGAGCCTTACCATTCTTCTTAATTTTTTTAGTCCTTAGATCTTTTCCCCACCTACAACAACATCAAGCCTTTAACACTGTCATTGCCAGGTCCTAAGTCCTGGATGAGAAAGTGGAGGGTTGCGTTAGTTAGTCGATAGCCAACGTAAAACTTGTCAAATAATATTGACATGATCTTTTCCCCACCTCTTATTTTATTTTCCTTTTCTCCATGCTTGGGTTCATTCCTTTGTGTCTTGATGATGCTTCATTGCCTTGCTTGAATGCTCAATAAAGTGATGGATAGCATGGATATGATAACATGAGGGATAAAGATAAAAGATGGGGGGCTCTTATTCGAATAAGGTTAAGAAGAGAGAGGGAGTGGAATTGAAAGGTTTTCTTGGATTCAATCTTTCATTTAAAATAGAATTGAGTGAATAATTTTAGGTAAAAAATCACTTAATTTGCAAAGAGCTCTTGATAATGTAAGGTTTGATAAGTTGTTGTTGTATGTAGCCTTACACTTGCATTTGTAGAGGTTTTTTTTTGTTATTTTGAACTTGGGTCCTTTTGAATACGCTTGACTACTTGAGGCAACCTAACTGCTATTTTAGACCTACTCTCTATAACACCCTAGGTACAAATTACAATAAAACCTAGGATATATATGGTAATAAAAAAAGGGGATATATATGGTAAATCAGATAATAATAAGTGCTATTCTCTTATTATAAGCGTGAAAATAGTTATCAGGTAGGATAATCCACTTATATTGATTACTAAACCTCCTGATTTTAGATAAATTCCTTGATTTTTAAATCAAAATCAACCTCTACCTAAATTTTGGTAAAGATTAGCCACTCCATTGTCGTGAAAATTTTTGCCATTTAAATTGAAGCTCTTTTCATTAAATTAAAACACTTAATGAAGCATCGATAGAGCCAGGTATGTTCGATGCACTCAATTTGATTTTTAGGTTTTATTTTGGGTTTGACTTGGGCTCGTTATATGACTTGACCAATTTGATTTTGGAGCCGCCACAATCATGGGCTGATTAGGTTGCCCTTTGTGTAATTATGTGGAACTTTAGATGTTGTAGATTTCCGTGTGTTCATTCATTTTATACTATTGATGTTATGGCTTTATGATGGGTGTGAGTGTGACAGTAAAACCTGATATATCACTAACTACTTTTTTTCCCACTTCATAATTAGGGTGTTAGGTTGGTAGAACTTGAACAATTCATATTTCGTACCAAATTTTCTATGTTGGTTCGTATAACATGGATTTTCCTATATTATCTTATCATTATATAATAAATATGTTTGATAAATGAGGCCCTCAAACAACCTTGTGCCATGGTAAATCTTTTGCAGACACTGTGAAGCTGTACAAATCATCTTTTACATTCTCTGATTCACATCTAAATGCTGAATTGGCCAAAGAGTATTTCATTATTTTAATATTTTTTATTCTTCGTCTTATTTGCTTCTTCCAATTTGGACTGTATGATTTTACGGTTGTATGAGAAAATATTTCCTGGATATACAGGGTTGGTCTTTTTCTTATGTTATGTTTGTTACGAAACGGAACATGGCAAATGCCGTTGCAAATGTATCAAAACAACTGGAGCAATTATCCGCTGCCTTAACTGTACGATAAATCACTTTGAGCTCCTTTGAATTATGGTTTTCTTCTTTATAATAATATTTTTTGCCTCTTTCATTTTCAGACGACAAAGAGGCATCTAACACAGCGGCTCGAAAAGTTGTATTATAAACTTGATGAGCAGAAGGAGTCAACTGAGATCATAATGAAAGAGGTTAGTTTACTGTTTACATTTGAGTTTTTTTTTACCTAATAAAAGAATGCTTCAAGTCGATTCAATAAGATACAGTTGTTAGATGTATCTAGATTGTTTCTCATCTCGAGCAAGGCTTGTGTGTGTTGGATTCTCTCTCTTTGATTTCTTGGGTTTTTTCGAGCCATTATATGCTGGCTTATGAATGATTTGTGTTGCCTTTCAAGTTTGGATGGACGAATATCTGTTAGATCTTGGTAATGATTCAATCTGGTAAGTTTGTTGGCATATGGTGAGCTGGTTGATAAGTTTCATCCTTACATGCTTTAATGCTTCCGTGCTACCAATGACTTGTGGATATTTTCCTAGATTTATGGATAGCTTTCTGTTGGCTATTTATGTGATGGTATTATGGAGTATTGTGATGAATGGTTTCTATAGGAGTTTCCATTGCTAGATGCTATGTAGCATCACCTTTGCATTCTTACTATTGATGGCTATTTTTTGACTGTTACCACTTCTAATTCCATTTTATGGGTTGCTACAAACATGTTGAATGACGTGATGATATACTTTGGTATACATGTCTTTTCTCGTGTTGCCTTTAGGACTTTTCTCTCTCTCTACCCCAATCTTTTTTCAACTAAGTTCCATTGTGGTTTGATCGCTTGATTATGGGCCTTTGATCTGCCTCTTGTTCTATTGGCTACTTATCTTTTCTTCCTTCTTTTAGATGCTAGTTTTCTGGTTATAAGACTATTAAGCGCATATTCTTGAGTAATCCAGGTTTGTTCATTTTTTTTGGTATGTTTGAGGTAGATTTATTTTTGTCAGAACTCAACTAAATCTTTTAGTTGATTTGTTTCTTTTATTGCTTTTCCTAGGTTACTAGGATTGTATTTACGCAAGTTGAGATGCTTCAGATTAATAAAATAATAATTTAAGCTTTATCCTCAAATTTTACCTGAATTTTTTTTTTATCAGGATATCCTTGCGGGTTCCGAAAATTTGTGTCCCGACCTCTCTGCAGCCCCTTTCTTTTTCTTTTGGTCATTGAGGGGAGTTTTAATGTTTACGTTCCGAGGCAAATTTTCAGAAGTGAGATTGAGTTTTGAAGTAAGACACTACCCAGAGATTTCACCCTCATTTTGTGAGGACTTTATGATCTGAGTCCAGGTTATCTATGGGCGCAAGCTCTTTCAGTTAATTACCCCTCACTGTAACGAGAGAGAACTTTCAATTAAGGGTAGTCGTCAAATAGATTCGGAGTATCTGGCATATAGTAGCAACATGATTTTAGGTCTTTGAAATTTTAATATTTAAAATTAAAAATTCATTGCTTTATAATTAAAGCAGTTTGTGGGGGAAAGATGATGAATCTGATTAAGATCCCATGGTTTCATTGTCCCGGGTCATCATAATCCTTTGTATACTTAGTCATAAGAGGTTGTCGACCCAACCTGACCGAAAGATCATTGTTGACAATCATGGATTGCTTCATCAAAGGGTACCTTTTAGACCTGACGTGGATATTTGTTTAAGGGAATAAATTTGAAACCACCTTAGCTAACAGAGGGTTTTGTGCCCTATCGATCATATCCTATAAATTCATCACTCAATAATTTAGCGCCATTGAGGAACATATGAGTTTTGTCCAAGACCATAATTTCATAGTGTCACTTGGCGGCAAAACCATCGGTTAGAGGGTCCCGGTCATAATCGTTTTCCTTGGTGCTAATTGCCTACGAAACCATCGATTAGAGGACACGTGCCACGTCTTTACTGATAAGAGATGGATTGAGAATGAATCCTAGTGATATTCTCGACTAGACATTTGCTCTTTGTGACTTGAAATGATTTTCAAATTTATCTACCTCGACAAATTATTGCAGAGTATTGATGTGTATTTTTGTTTTAAGTGTTTTGGTCTTTTATTTCAAATTTAAAATTTTGCATTATTCAATGTATTTCATGGGAATTTGGGAGGCATTTTTAAATATTTGAGGTCACCTCTAGTTGAGATAAATATTCAATACGACAATCATCAGAGTTTTAATGGGCATTTTAATTTTGTCGGTTGAATCTTGTCGACTCTGCTTACTTGTTGACAGAGGATCGGGTTCGTTGTCGGCTTTATATCTTTATTAGTGGATTTTCCTTGTTGACTTGATATGAACCAATTGAGTCCATGTAGTCAACATTAGGTCTGATTTACTCAATCAATTAAATTGAGATTAAGCTCAGGTTGATCGGGAGCACTTGCGCCATATACGTCCCGCTTAGGTCAACTGTTTTTTTCTTTACTTTTTATAAGTTTCTTCTTGCCACTTAGGTCAACTGATTGCACCCAAATCAATGAGGATCCAACTAGGGTCACTGAAGGCTAAACCGAGATAAATAATGACCAAAATAATTTAGAACGATCCATTAAGGGATTTGACTTAGTCACCCTAATAAACTAGAATTGAGATGGGGTCAATTAGGACCAAGGGAGTTCACTAGAACCACTTTAGGTTACCTAGGGTTGACTGAGTCTCTTGGGATCAATTTGGCTCAATAAGGGGCAATTGGGCCAGCTAGGGTCCAGCTTGGGCAATTGAGATTGGCTTGGTCAACCATGGTTATGTTAGGTCTATTGAGACCAAATGGAATTGATTGAGTCAACTAGGGCTGTACTATATTAAGTGGGTTCACACTAGATCATCATAGTGGTTCACTTGGACCATTACAAGTCTATTAAAATTATTGTTGTTATGATGGTTGTACACTAGTTTGTAACTGTATACAGTAATTCAATTAAGTTCCAATGATCAATTAGTTGGGCTAGGCCACAGGCTGATCCAGTCTCAATGCACCTTTGAGATTATAAGAGGTTAACATAATCTCTCATACTTAAGTAATTAGTTATGCACTTTATTACGTCTCTAACTCATTATTCCAGACACCCCTACAAGCACCAAAATGTAAATAAAAATGGTTTTGGCTTCTTTGCAAGTTTCTTTAGTACCAAGTAACGGAGATTCACAATAGACCTTGCCCCCAAGGGAATGTAAAGGGTTTTAATCCCTAAGAAAAAAGTAATGGAGATTCACAGCAGACCTTTTTGAGTTCTTCTCAGTTTTTGCCTTGAAATAGGAAAAAGGGTTGAGGAGAGGGAGGGAAAGAGGGACAGGTGGAATAAGAAGTGAGGTGGGTTCAGCCAAGGGCTAATGTAGAGTGGAGTCGATTTAGAGGGCTACGATAAACTTGTTTCCATTCATAAAACATTATATAACTTAATACAAGCACAAGAACTTGAATAGATGAGAGTTCATAATCTAAAGGCCAAATTATCCAAACCAAATGAAACAACGGCCATGATATTCAAATACTTCAAAACGAAAATCAAACATAAAATAAACATTAAATATGCTTCTCTTATAAATTTTGACAAGGGAAGGGTCCATCATGCTTCAGCATCACAAAGTCACTTTTATTTTTTACTTTTAGTAAAACATCTTAAGTTTTAATGATAGTTTTGTTTGATAGATGCTTGATATTTTTTTGACTAAAATTCAAAATAGCTTTATCACCTTGATATGCATACAAAAAAACAGCAATGCATCTTCGCTGATGCTTGTTAGATTAATAATTGGTCTGTGTATTTGCAGGTTCCTGGGGTGAAAACTGATCTTTCTCAAATCGGATTTGATATCCAGGAAATTCAATATTTGTTGTCTGGATTGGTTAGTCCGTAATCATCATCCATATGTGTGTTTCTTGGTCAGTTTTAACATTGTTTCTCTAACCCATCAGTGACAGTGCTAACTTAATAGTATTTCTCTTATGCACCAGGAGGGGAAGATGGAACTCCTAGAGAGCAAGCAGGTTTGGATTATGCATGGTTGTGTGGAAGTAGCATTCATGAGATGTTCCTCTTTAACTTTATTGTTTCTTATTGTCGTGCCGGATGCAACTAATTTAGGTATCTCGTATCTATGCCAAATTGCTGGTGGCATTAAAGATGGGCTGCATACAAAATTTATTCAGGTATTTAGGCGCTTGTTTTGATTTATTCTCTAAATATAGGTTCTACATCTTAATGAAGGGATTCCATTTGATAAGCAAGCTTGTCTTTCTCTTTTAACAACGAATCTCAACATAACTCCATAGTTTTTGAACTTTCCAAGTTAAATTCTTTATTAAAGAGTTAATTCAATTGCAACAAGTAGATCCAATCATCTATATCTAGATTTGCTGTGAAGCATTTAAAGAAAGGAAAATTTTATAAACCTCTCTGCCATTTTTTTAAATTTTTTTATAATAAAAATAAGTTTACAAAATCTTTGCAAATGAAGACAATAGTTTGCTTATAAACTAGGGCAATTATCTTAAAACCAATACACATATACCAGGGTCTCTTGATATCCTGACATGGCTTTCTAAAAACTCTGATTTATATATGCATAGTCTTCTTGAAAATATGATGTTACTATTCAGAAAATTTTCTAAACCAAATTGTCTATTATGTGATAATTAAATTAGTACAATTAAAAGCAATTGTAGAAATTGATCAATGGAAACGCAAATTACAACATATATCATTGTTGCAAGAGCCACATTTTTGAGGGAAACCCTATGAAATCTCATCTAATATTTTTTACTTGAATTTCAAGAAATTTTGGAGAGTGATGATATATTTTCTTTTCATTTTTGCCACTCTTTGCATTTTTTGACAAAAGTATCAAAATAGTCATTTGACTCTCTATGAAAGATCAAAATTGTCCCCAAATATATTAAAGATCATTTTGGTCCCTCAAGTCTTTAAGAAAGAATCAAAATAGTCTCAAAGTGGGACTATTTTTGTTCTTCATTAAAGAGTTAGGGATCAAAATAATTATTTAATATAGTTGGGATCATTTTGATATTTCATAAAGAGTAAGAAATCATTTTAATCATTTTCTCGATAATTTACAACCTCAACATCTGAGGCAACAAATTGAAAGATGTGGGCACCAAAAATTCGGCCCCGGCCACCGCTCGCTTTTCTTTTCATTCGACGAGGGAGTTTTAACGGAATAAGTTCCGGGGTAAAATTTGGAAGGCAGATGGGTTTGTAGATAAGACACTACCCAGAGATTTCGCCCTCATTTTTGCGATGACTTTATGATATGAGTTCTGGTTTCCTATAGGCGCAAGCCCCTATAGTTAATTATCCCTCCCGATCACAAGAGAGAACTTTTGTTAAGGCTATTCGTCAATCAGATACGTATAGAGATACGTGTTATCTGGCATATAGTAGCAGCAAAGGTTTAGATTTAGGTATTGGGTTTGGATTTGGGAATTGAGTTTGGATTTGGGAATTTGAGTTGAAATATTTAAGAAATTTGATATTTAAAATAGAAATTTCACCATCTTGCACTTAAAGCGGATGGTGGGGGGAATAGATGATAGACCCGATCAAGATCCCATGGTTCCGTCGTCCCAGGTCATCGTGGTCCCTAGTCTACTTAGTTAGAGGAGGTAGTTGATCCAACCTGACAGAAGGATCATTGTCGGCAGCCATGGGTTGCTTCTTCCAAGGGGACCTTGTAGACCTGGATTGAATATTTGTCTAAGGGGACAAATTTGAATTCACCTTAGCTAACAAAGGGCTTTGTGCCTTATCGATCATATCCTATTGATTCATATCTCAAGAATTTGATGCCAATAAGGAACGTATCGGCGCTGACCATAACCGGTATTTCGTGGTGCCATTTAGCGGCAAAACCACTAGGTTCAGAGGGCCTCGGGTCATAACCGTTTACCTGTAGTGCCATTTGGCGGCAAAACCGCCGGTTAGAGGACACGTACCACAACCTTACTAGCAGGAGATTGTTTGAGAATGGATCCTAGTGATATTTTCGACTAGGCATTTAGTTCTTTTGTGAGCTGAAGTAAATTTTAAATTGTTCACCCCGGTAGACTATTGTGGAGGGTGGATGAATTTTGCTTTAAGTTTTTGATAGATTTATTTCAATTTTAAACATTTTTGAACTTTTGGAATTTTTATAGAGTTTTGGATTTTGGGTGGCATTTGAAAATATTTGGGAACCCCTCCGGTTGAGATCTGCATTCAACACGGCCCTCATCGGAGTGTTTGAGGTAATTTCTCTTTATGGATTGAACCCTGTCAACTCTGTCGGGCTGTCGACAGAGGATTGGGTTTCATAGGCTTTATGCCCTTGATAGTAAATTTTCATCGTTATAGGCCTTGAAGGCCTAATATGAATGTATTAAAACAAATATTCTGGTCGCCACGGCCATATATTTGTTTAAAGATTCGAACCTTGTTGACTTCTTTTGATCTGTATAGAAGGATCGGGTTCGAACTTGAATTCACTTATCGACCCGCGCAGCATCCCTAGACGTCACGTGTGTATCAATAACACGCTCGCCAGGGCCCATGCGGGTGTTTGGGGGGCATTTTATAATTGAACCATATTCACTCATTTTATCTTCTTAGGAGGATCGGGTTCAAAATTTGATAACCCGTGCAGCATCCCTAGACGTCACGTGTATTTCTATAACACGCTCGTCGAGGCCCATGCAGGTGTTTGAGGACATTTTATAATTGAACCATGTCCACTCTTTTTATCTTCTTAGGATGATCGGGTTCAAAATTTGATAACCCGTGCAGCATCCCTAGACGTCACATGTATTTCTATAACACGCTCGCCGGGGCCCATGCGGGTTTTATGATTGTTTTTACCCCTTTTAGTGTACCTATGTGTATACAAACTATGGTGCACGTGCGTGGGTACTTTGAAAGTATTTGTGGATGACTTCTGTCTGCTTATACGGAGGTTGCAGATCCGGTGGCATGGCGTAGCATCTTCTGAATAGAGTTTTCGCTGCTTCGTACAGGTAGACTGTCGTGCACTACTTGTTGCTTTCTGTAGATGGATCTTAGTGCACCAACGAGTC
Organism: Dendrobium huoshanense; assembly: GCA_016618105.1. Taxonomy (NCBI): domain Eukaryota; kingdom Viridiplantae; phylum Streptophyta; class Magnoliopsida; order Asparagales; family Orchidaceae; genus Dendrobium; species Dendrobium huoshanense. The sequence goes on from CM028355.1 coordinate 25,809,834, forward strand.
TCCTATTTTCTGGTCATAGGAACTTGCACTTGTCGTGGTTTTTGATCTTTTAAGTACATCCGCAACTGCTACATGTTGGTAGGTAGTCGTCTTCATTTATAAGCTGAAATTGACTTCAGGATACTGCATTTACTGAAGTCCTTATGTATCTACTCATAAGTGGCATATTATACATACATCCGTATTTGTAAAGAGAATGTATGTATTGTAGATCTTTTTACAACAACCTATGAATGTTTGTATTTGATGTGTATCATCCTCCTTTACTTGAAATGGACTAGCATATTTGTTGACTATTGAATGATGGTCCTTTGTATTTTTTTGTATCTTGATGCTAAATATATATATATATATATATATATATATATATATATATATATATATATATATATATATATATATATATATATATATATATATATATATATATATATATATATATATATATATATATATATATATATATATATATATATATATTTGCAAGGAACCCATAATCCTTGTAATTTATTAATCGTCGTTGATTACAATTGGATAGCATCGTTCATATGCAAGCTGTATTGGTTTCACACACTTCAAATACAACTTGGTTGATAGTTCATCACTATTTTGATCCACGAGCCAGTAGTTGTGTACATGAAGAGTCTTACATCATTGTATGCAGGCATATTATCATATTCTTTGTTCAATCATTGCATGGATATCAACTTGATTGGAGAGCTTGAGTCAGTTTAATTTGATCACTCCTTGCCCCAATTGATGATTCTTATTGAACATACATCTTTCATTTGATCTCAATTGGGTAAGCATGAATATGGATTGCTAGTTGGATGATGATCGTTTGCTATTTGATTGAGTTTTCATTGAACTATTGTTTGCATGTAGATTGATTTGCTTGAACGATTCGAGATAATTCCACCTCATCATTCCTTGCTTATATTGGTCTTCATTCATTTGCTTACCTTTGATTTCATTGTTCTTAACAATCATTAGGATTTTGATGCCATGACTCAAGCCAATTTCTTTATTGTTGTGCAAGCCCAAAGCCATTTTATTTCATATTCAAGCTAGAAAACAAATGAAAATGAGTTTTAGGTGATTACTCGTCTCGTCGTAGGTGCCGCACCGGGCTCCCTCCTACCGTGCTACGAGAGCGCGTATAGGTGGTTCCCCGGTCCGCCACAAACGACGAGAATGGGAAATCTGAGTTTTTTTTGAGATTATACCTTCGCGGGGATTGGTGATGATGGCGGCATGGTGGATGCACAAAATATACAAAAATACAAGAAATCACTCTTTTTTTATTTCTATTTTTTTTCTCTCTTTTTTTTTTTTTTTTTTTTTTTTGAAACTTCTCCTTTTTTTTTACCTCCTCTTCTTTCCCTTCTTTTTTTTTTTTTTTTTTTTTTGCATCATTTTCATCATCATCATTTTTTGTATTACAAATTAACATTTGGAAAGCAAGTTTATCATTTGGAGGAGGCTAAGTAATCTAGATTACTGGTTCTCAACCTAAACCAACTGCATCCATATCAAAGGAAAATCACCATCCTTATGTTCTCCATGGAACTGTTCAGCAGCCACAATAGTTTCACTCATCATCTCTTTTCCAGTCTCCTCAGATGGCACAATCCGAGAGACAGATTTCAAGCCACCAATCTTTTTATCCTCCCAATTCTTCTCAAAAGCGCCCTCTTCACCTCCAATCTAGGTCTTCCATTGTCATAAGATTTCTCTTGCTGCCAACTCTTTACACTCATCTCCTTGTCACGCTATTCTCACTTTCAGCTTTGCAGAGAGGAGCATCAGTAATCTCAACTCTCCAATCTCCTCCATAATCAATAGATGGTGTAACTCATTCCAACTTTCAGCAAATGAACTTTCAGATAGTCAGCTTTTCTCCACCAGCCAAAACTCTCATACATGTGCAGTACATATATAATTACAAAGTATGGAACCCTTGTGATTTTTCCAACACGAAGAGACTTGCATAGTTTCGATCATGACAATATAAATCAAATATTTTGATTACCAAATCTATGAGGACGTTCAGTGACTGCTCAAATTTAACCCATTTTTCTAACATACCCGATTCCTTTGATGATGAGTTATCATCATTTGTTGGCTCATCAACAATGTTAGGCATCGTCTTAGCATGCAAATAGTCTTCCACTCCCACTTGTTCTTCTCTCTCTTGCAAGGTTTCTGGCCTTCTCTGTCATGATTTCAAGATTGCCGTAGAGATTCAAGTGCATCTTCCTGAGACCTTTGTTCCGAACATGTGTACATGAAAGCAGCAACTCTCCTTCAATTTTCCTCCTTGATTGAATTGAAGAGAAGCAAGAATATCCACGTTTCTCCCCTTCTTCCTCTAGCAGAACTTTTGTGTAAGGAAGAGATACCTATCAAAGGGGGCGGCTGCTTGTGTAAATAAGATGGATTAAATCTCCAAGCAGCTAGCCCTCTTGAAAATGGAATATATCTCCAAGCAGGCTCTCCTCTTCAACCCGCCACCTTATCCCTCTCTCTTACAAGCTGCCAGCTCTAGCTACTGTATGTGAGAAAGAAAGGGTGATATCATGAGAATCAAAGAGGGATGTGGTCGTGAGTTGAAGATTGAATAGGTTGACGGAGAGGATTTGCGAATAGGAGAGCCCGAGCTGAGGGGAGTTGGGAAAGAAAATGAGGAGGAAAACGAGCTGAGAAGCTTTGTATGCGTGAAAAACAGAACCCCCAGAAAATATCTTGTAAGCTTCGTTTTAACGACAGGTTCTTTCCTTAGAGCCAAATGAAGGCCAGCTGCCCGGGATTGACAGAAGCGACAAGGATTTCGACTAGACAAGACTAGGTATTAATGAGCTTTGACATTTTTTCTGTGTTTAGTATTTAGCTTGTGACTTCTGCTAATTTTTTTTTTTTTAAAAGGATAACTATATCGGTGCTATGTCACCATGCATTAATTCTGAATAGCAACAGCGTCCTAATCAGTCCAAAACTATCTTGATTTGCATGCATTTCTTCTTGTTTTGCCCATTGGCTATCTGATTTTACGTGTCGATTTTGTCGAACATCAAAATTAGATAAATTGACAACGCATTTAGGATATTGCTGACGTTCCGATCGCAACGACGCAGTCCGTTTTGAGATCGGACGTCATTTGGGTGATGCCGAGGGTAAATTTTACATGGGACCTCCTTGATTTGTGTGCACAATCACAATTAAAAAAATTGGTAGTGCATTTAGGGTATTGTCTTCCGGTCGCAACGACGCAGTCCGTTTCTCGATCGAACGTCGTTTGAGCAACAACGAGGGTAATTTTTACACTTGTCCGCCTCGATTTGTGTGCACAACCTCAATTAAACAAATTGATAGTGCATTTAGGATATTGTCGGTGTTCCGAACACAACGACACAGTCTGTTTCATGATCGGATGTCGTTTGAGCAATGTCGAGGCTAATTTTTACATGGGTCCGCCTCGATTTGCATGCAACTAAATAAATTGACAGTGCATTTAGGGTATTGTCGGTATTCTGAACACAACGACGTAGCTCGTTCGTCAATCGGACATCATTTGAGCAATGTCGAGGATAATTTTTACATGGGCCCGCCTCGATTTGTGTGCACAACCTCAACTAAATAAATTGGCAGTGCATTTAGGGTATTGTCGGTATTCCGAACACAACGACGTAGCTCGTTCGTCAATCGGAAATCATTTGAGCAATGTCGAGGCCACTTTTTACATGGGGCCGCCTCGATTTGCGTGCACAACCTCAACTAAATAAATTGACAGTGCATTTAGGGTATTGTCGGTGTTCCGAACACAACGACGTAGTTCGTTCGTCAATCGGACGTCATTTGATCAGCCTTACGCCTTAATTTCGGGTGTCGATCGTATCTATTGACCGACTCATTCGGTTTGACTGCGAGAGGCCTCGACCTAGCAGAATTCGATGTCCTGAACGCAACGACACCATCCATTTGGCAAATGGAGGTTGTTTGATCCTTCAAGTGACACGTGGCGCCAAAGCGCGTATTACTTTACTCACCAATTTGGTCCTTTCGTACGTGGTTTGAGGTATAGGGGTCAACAAAAGACTAGATCACCAATATATCTAACGATGGGATGATCGTCTGGAGCAAATATTTTGGATGGATTTGGGACCTCTGAGAAAGGCTCTAATTACTACACAGTATCTACAGTAGATTTAATATTTTGCATGCAAACCAAATCAGAGGAAGTAAAAAATTACAACCTTTTTTCAGAAGTTTTGTTTTTATTAATGTTAACCTAAGGATAAGAACCAAAACTCAGCTCACATTTCAACCTAAATTCCAGGAAATCAACAGAAATCCCGTATACGTACCGATTCGGCGCCGCTTCAGTCGTTTCTCCGTAATATCTGCGCGAAGCCGGCCTCGATCATCACTCTTCGATGTCATTAAATACCCGCTACTCACACAAAGCTTCGGCTCCTACACACGAAAACCTCAAGCTCGCCAAGCCCTATCCAGCCTGATCGGAGACCTTCTACAACCAAGCCGACCCCAACTAACTCCAAATCTCACTCAAGTATTAATTCTCCCTTCCTTGTCCGGACCATCCCCATTCGACGCCAAATCTCGAACTCCCAAGGCTTCCTCTTTCCGTCACCTCTGCCCCGTTCGTTGGCCTTCGATCCAGAGAGAGAGAGAGAGAGAGTGAGAAGGATCTCTACTTACCTGAAACCTCTGCTCCAACTCCAACGGCCGAACCCCTCTCACGATCCCCTACTCCGACGCCTTCTCTTCCCACGAGCTCCTCTCCGACCCAAATCAACAGCCGAACCCTATCTAACCTCAACCGAGCTTTGATCGTGTCTTAGCCGAACCCATCACCCTAAACCGAGCCCCTCTTTTGCCCATTTGGAACTCAAATTAGCCCAAGGTAATCCCTAACCTCTCATTAGTATTAATTATATTTGACTCTTATAATTAATATTATTTATAATAATCATGCTATTATAAATATTAATAATTATGATAATTAGAGGATGTAGCTATTATAATTATGAAAATTATTAAATAATTATGTCATCTTAATTATTAGTAATTATAGTTATCATTAATTATAATAATTATGTTTATTATTATTATTATTTAGGATTATTTATAAATTAATTTATAAAAAATCTTAAATTAAATTAAACTAATTTATAATTAATCTTAAGTTAATTATATATGTAATTAATTATAATCTTTTAATTATAAATTAAATCTAATTAATTTATAATTAATTTTAAATTAATTACAATTAGTTGTAGATTAAATACAACTAATTATGATTAAATTACCACTAATTATAAATTAAGTGCTTGCCTCGATCTACATGCCAACCCCACGAAGGTATGAATTCCTAAAACTTTGAAAACCAGTTCCCCATGCTTGTAGCACGGCTAACGACCACTTATGCACGCTTTTCTCTAGCGTGGTAGGAGGGAATTCGTTGCGATGCTTGCGACGGGGCGAGAAATCACAAAACCCCATTTTCGACGTTAGCAGCGCACTGGAAAACCAACTAACACACGCTTTTCTCTAGCGCGATGGGATGGGAACCCAGTGCGACGCTTACGACGAGGCGGGGTCAAATGTAAAATTACTTGCTTTAAACCGGTGCCCGAAAACCCATGCACACCATTCTCTTATGAGGTGGAGAATAAATATTTTACGGCCGCGGTGTCCTCGTTCGAGGGCACCTACCGTGCACGCTTTTCTCTAGCGTGGCGGGAGGCCCATTTTTCTATAGTTTTCCCCTAAATGGGGGAGAAATCGGGAGGTTGCCGAAATTTCGGGTGAACGCAAGACTATACTTGGACTTGAGCTTGAACGTTAACATTAAATGAATTATGAAATATTTGAACCTAAGCAAAATGAAATTGAATATGAACTCAAATTTGATTGAACTTAAGAGACTACAAGGGACTTGACTTGAACAATTTGAGCAAGGACTTAGACTTGTCACATGAATAAACGAAAGTGAACTTGAATGTGGATCGAAGCTGATAAAGAACTCGAACCACAGGGGACTCGAATGAATGGAAGAGGCTCATCTTGAGCTTGAACTATACTTGTACTCAAATTTGGACTCTAATTTGAGCAAACATGAAGAACCTTCACTCAAATTGAATATCAATCAAACTTGTAAACATAGAACTTGAGCTTGAATAAACTTTAAAGAACTAAACTCATAATGACATGAAATTTGAAATGAGCAAGGATCAAATAAATCTGAACTTGACATTGGATAGATGAATGTCAAAGTGCAAACAGAGATTTGTAAGCAACACTCCAAAGTTGAACTTCATGCAAGCAAACACAACTCAAAGAGAGTGTAAGGATTTGTTTGATTAAACAGATTTTGCAAAATGGTGGGCATGAAGGGATGTGGTGGCATCCCTATCACCAACAATAATCAAACTCCAAGAAGAAATATCAAATGAAAAAGATTAAATACAAGTAAACAATAACTTGTAGTGAACAACGATGTTGCAAATACAACTTGCTCACAAGCGATGGTGGAATTGAAGAAAGGTGTGACATGATTATATGTCATGACATGAAACTCTATAATAATGACATTTGGCTTGGAACATCCATCTCAAATTTTGCTTACAAATGAGCATATATGGTCATAATAAGTGGTGCCAGTATTGGTAATGTGTTAGGAGCACAATCCATCCAACAACTAGTGCTAGCATATATACAAATGAATACACACTAGTTTCTATGACATAGGGATGACACACAGTGAATGTGATATGACCCTACAGTTCACATCCAAGCAAGAATCAAATAAAAATGCAATCAAATAGCAAGAGGGATTTGTGATATCCAAGCATTAATTGATAATCATGATTACTCAATCAAGATCAGATTGAGGATTTATGTTCAATAGAGTACACAAGTTGAGGATCAGACCCTCAAATGATAATATAATCACTAATGAATGATCCTATTCATCCAAATGAGAATCACCATCGGAGTAAGAATGATGAAATTAAAGTGGCCCAAGCTCTTCAATCAAATTGGTATCCACACAATGATATCTACATACAAAATATCAAATGACTACAATAATTGCAGGTATCCACGGGCCACTGTATAAGACATGTGGTACACCCAATCCATTGTACACAAGCAAGATACAAAGTGACTATATCAAATGCAAGTGCTTACGAGTTACATTGGGGAACTCCTCGTGCGTACAAGAAGTTATCTACAAGCATCTACAAATATAAAGCAGGAGATTCGTTAGTGTACTATGATCCATTTGCAGAAAGCAACAATTAGTGCACGACAGTCTAACTGTATAAAGCAGCGAACAACTCAAAATTAGAAGCTGCTACACCACGCCATCGGATCCGCAACATTCATACAAGCGGACATAAGGTGTCTATAAATATTCCAAGAGTACCCCCGTACGTGCATCGTATTTTGTATACACATAGTTACACAAAGGGGTAAGTACAACCAAAAACCCGCACGGGCCCCGACGAGCGTGTTATTGGTATACACATGACGTCTAGGGATGCTGCGCGGGTCAATAAATCTGAATCCGATCTTCCTGAGCAGATAAATAGGAGTCGACAAGGTTCAACAAATAATTACAAAATACCCCCAAACACCCGCATGGGCCCCGGCGAGCATGTTATTGGTATACACGTGACACCTAGGGATGCTACGTGGGAATGTAGTGGTAGATTTTAATTGCTTGTTAGGCTGTGCACTCAATATGTGATTTTTATTTATTTTAGGTTTGAAAATGTGTCATAACCCATTAGAGTGAGGCTTGTCGATATTTTTAGGTTTTAATTGATATTGATTAGGATTGGACATGCATATTGATTTTGTTATCTTATATTGAATTAGTGGTAGATTTTAATTGCTTGTTAGGCTGTGCACTCATTATGTGATTTTTATTTATTTTAGGTTTGAAAATGGGTCATAACCCATTAGAGTAAGGCTTGTCGATATTTTTAGGTTTTATTTTAGTTTCATATTTGAGTTTATTCTTTTATGATAAAACTATAGTATCTTCTTTTACTTATTGAGATACTTTGGTTTTATTGATCATATAGTTTCTACTTGTTATTGATATTGATTGCATAGATTATTTACTTTTTATACCGATAATATAATAATTGATATTGAACAAGATTGGGCATACATATTAATTATCTTACCTTATATTAAATGTAGTGATAGATTTGGGTTAGTTACTGGGAAATATATTCATTATGTTGTTTTATTTATTTTAGGTGTGAAAATGGGTCTTGACCCTTTGGATTGAGGTTGATCAGTATCTTTATGTTTAATTTTGTTTCTATATTTTAATTTATTCTTTTATTGTAAAGAGCTTTAAAAGGATATATTGATGTTTGATGTGATCTCCTAGCCTTTGTAAATCGAATTTTGAAGGAATGAATATATAAATGTTTTAATGTATATGATTTATAGTTATTTTCATTGGTTTATTTATATTGATGAATTTTTTTAGACTAACAAATTAGTTTAAGAGATAAAATAGATAATTCTTTCAAATTTAAATCATTGGGTGTTACAAAACTCAATCAATAGGTTCATACAAGAAAATAATACTAACATACAAGGAGCTTAACCTAACAAAACTATTACTGATATTATCCCTTGTTCAAACAATCACTCTCTCCTACAACATGTAGACTCATTCTAATTCTAATAAAATTTAAAAAAAATGCTATCACTCTTGGAGAGCTTCTCCAAAGGGGTTGTATAGACTAGCACATGCTTGGAGGATCACTCGCTCAACCAATCATGTTCACTAATAGCTGCAACCTATGACCAAGGCTATCTTCCCATCCTAGGCATGCTCAACCAAGTTATAGGAAGCACATACCTTTGAAGCATGAGACTATGACTTCACGAAATGAACATGTGTCTGTTTTAGCTACACCCATCATATAGGCTTGCCCCTCACTCCCATGGACTCCATAAATCTTATGTCCTTTTCTTCATATTATAGTTGAATTATCTATAATTTAACCACTATCTAATAGATTTGAGTGTAACAAATTAATTAGTACCTTCGCAAACCATGGGAGATTAGAAAAAGCATAATAATAAAGAATATTCTCAAATCTAATGATATATTACTATAATATCTATTATAGATTCTTATCATAAATATTTAGCACATGTAATAATTTTCCTATTTAAAATACCGACCAAATATAAAAGATCATAAATGATTATTAATACATAACCAAGCCTACAATTTTTTCAACACATTATTGCTTTCCCTATCATTACTGGTGGCATTGTTGGGGAAATATCAAATTGTTCATGCACCATCAAAATCATGAACACACTTTTTTGTCATTTCTTACAAAGCTTTTAGCATATTAACTCTTTCCATCAAATTGTTCAAAAGAAATTTCCTGATTTAAATCTATTTTATTTCAATCAGAACAAATCACCTCTCTATTGAGTATGCCATAAAGTTCAAAATCATAATCTTGTATTTCATAAATAAGCTTCTTTCAGTTATACTTAAACTTCTTGTCAATTATGTCTAGTATCTCTAAATCTCAAGCAACAATGTCTTGTGCCTCTAAACTACTCAGTTAAACTACTATGAAGAACATTCTACCTGTCAACAAATTGACATCATCTTTGAAAGCATAATTGGGATATGTACAAAGAGGTAACACATACTATCTAATTAGGCTGCATAAATATTACAGCATGTTCGCCTCTAATGTTGACAATTTGGTCCAATGGTATAAAAAAAAAAAAAATTTTTGAAGAAAAAGGATTCATGTAGCCGACCCCACGTAGTGGGATAAAGGCTTGATGTTGTTGTTATTGTTCTTGTGGTGGTATAATTAAAAAAAAAAAAAAGACATCATAGGATCTTAGTTGAGTTTACTACAAGCACTCCAACTATCTCTAAGAAATTAAATGCCAATCTAAATATTAAATGATCCTAAAAACGAACTTTAACAATCTTCATAATCAATAATACTCTCATGCTCAGAGAGTAATTAATTATGAAAACATAATTACATAAAAAATATTGACCTCCTATCAAAATAATTTCTGACAAAACATTAAAAAAATCTAATTAAAACAAACTTAACCAAATATACTTAAAAATATTATTACTAAAAAATCATCTGATATAGATGAGGCAGCTAGAGAGTATTGGGATTGATTTTTCCTTGAACGATTAGGCTTTCTAATAAAACATGTTCACTTGATCCCATGAACACACTGGACTGCAAGTATTCCATCATGACACTTATATCTATAAACATTTTCTAATTAAAGGAACATCAAATAAACAAAATGAAATTACAATGTGTTAAGTGACTACGGCTTTGTTTGAGAATTTTTTTTTTTTATTATTTTGCTTTTCAAATTACAACTAAAATTTTTATTTGGCCACTAAATTTTCACTGTATTCAAGAAATTTGTCTTAAAAATTTATTTTCTATTACAGCTTTCAAAAAAAAAAAAAACAACTTTCTCCACTATAGTTTTACAATCACCTTTATAAAAAGTTGTAGCCATCACAAACAAAACCTAAGGCTGAATTTGAGACAACTTTTGTCCACTACAAAGTTTCTTTAAAAGTCAATAATAAAAAAAATCAATAAAAAAGAAAATTGTCTCAAACTAATGTTTCGTTTCAAACAATTTTCTTACTGTTTTCAGAAACTCCTAATACAATGAAAAAATGATGGTAAAAAAATGTCACAAATGAGACCTAAAATAGTATTCATTGATTCTAGACGGTGAAAGCAAATTTTTTAAATTAATAATATTTTCTTAAATATTAAACTTCAACCAAAACAAGATGTGCCTATTTTATTATAATACTTTACTACGCCACAAAGCATGTAAAAATCTAATTAAGGGAGACATAGATACTACAAAACCTATCAGTTATAATGATAGAAAGTTGCAAAAGCCAATCAAGGTATCAAGTAATTTTGGATAAGAAATTGGGAGTACAGGATTGGTATGACTGAACATCTACATACAAATGTTCTTTTTTATTCAACACGAGAGAACAAAAATAACACCAAATTTGCAAATTATATCAACTAAATCACATAGATATACAAGGAGCTAACCTTCTCTCAAATAATATATTCTCTTGTAATGTCACCCTCATCTTTATGTTGAATTTCTATAAAAAAATCTATATATATATATATATATATATATATATATATATATATAAAGAGAGAGAGAGAGAGAGAGAGAGAGAGAGAGAGTTACCACGATTTTAACAATCAGATTAATGGGTGCTTTGCTCATAATGCAAGGAGGCCGTCCTTTTTCAGAGAAATTCCACTTTGATACAACCTGTGAACTGTCAAAGGTTTTCTGAAACTACTCTTTTCGTCTCTCTGGTGGGTATTAATCCCTTTAAATTCTGCTTCGCGAGGTTTGAGAGTTTCAGCAAGAAATTGCAATCCCTGTATAAGCGACATATATTTTTAATTACTTGAATAAGAATACAAATGTGGGATCTTAATTCTGAAGATAAAAAGAGAAAAGAGAGATTAGAATGAGTATTCCTTAAGGCATATGGCTGCAACTTTTGGTGTTGCCTGGAGTTGCTTATCCTCTATGAAGCTCGATGATGGAAGACCAGATCCAAAGTTCGCAGTAGCTTCCTGCAATAAAATAAAATATGAACAGTTTATCTTTTAAATTCCAAAAATGCTACCTCAAGAGCACTTAGTTCAGTAAAATAAAATAAAAGCTTGCAATAGTCCCCCGACTACTAATAAATGCCCAATTTTATCTCAGAGTTTTGCATTGTCCTAATTTAGTCCATAAACTAATAAAAATTGTTCCAATTTAGTCCTAGAGCTTAAGAATAAAAGTTAACTCCAAAGTTAAATATGAGGGTGTTTTAAATATTATGTATGTGAGATTACATTGTTTATATTATTCTATTTTATCATTTAATAAATTATAATAAATATTTAATCTACTACATAATAAGAGAATAATTAGTTGAAAAAAAGCTATATTTTTGTAAATTAAAACATAAATTGAAGATCATTACAAACAAAATCGTCATTATAGTATACATCTAAATACTCTTTTGTATGAGGTGAACCCAATTTAATTTACACTTTAGAAACTAATCTAGACAATTATATTGTCCCAAACTTTTGCAAAGTGGAAATATTAAACCAGTTTTGAGGAACTTATTATTTGCAATAATTTTGACAAGACAAAGCTCAAAACTTATGTACTGTGAAGTTTAAAATCATATTTCGTTAAAAAAAACATTAAATTAGTTTATGGAATATCAAGTGTAGTTTAGTTTTTGTCGAATAAATATGTGATGAAGACTTTAAAAGCTCTTAATGATAATTTTGCATCAAAACAAACGAGAGTACTTGCTATATGCAATAAAAAAAAAAACTTTTACCAACTATTTTAGGATATGTCAAAAAAGACGTCAGCAATATTCCACAATAGATTTCAGCTAAACAAGAATAAATAAACTTGATTTTAAAAAGATAAACAACATGTTTTCCAAATTACAAAAAATATCGATCGTCATTATTAAACACAACTTTTAAGAGCAAAAATATCAGAATTGTATGAACGAAGGATATTAGGAAGATAAGCAAACATAGATGTCTCTGTCTCTTTGTGAATGTCGCATATTGCTCGCCATCTCCACCTCTAGATATCGAAGCTCATCATGATCAATCGCGGTCGCTCGCACCAGCAGGTGTCTCTAGATGTCGAAGCAAGCTGTGTTGCTTGCGATGTGTTATCTCGTTCGTAGGAGCACGTGACTTTGGATGTCGAATCGAAGCACGTCGTCTCGCTCGCAGCATGTCTCCTTGTTCGCCGTTTCAAAACTTGTTCCACACACAATTCAATCTCGAGTTCCATCTCCAGGGATTATAGTGAGAAAGCGAGCATGTAAGAAGTGTTATTACTACAATACGCACAAAGAAGCAATTCGATTAATTTTTAATAAAAAATTTAACAAAGGAATCAAATTGGACAATTTGTAATCGTTGAGGGACTAAACTGGGACAATGCGAAACTCTGAGATTAAATTGAACATTTATGAATAATTGGGGGACTATTTTAAGATTTAGGCAGGATTGTAGATAAAACAGGACATAAATTACACTGGGAGAGTTATAGAAACTTAAGCTTTGAAAGATAAAACAAACATGGAGGCGGCGGAGCCACACAGGGTCCCGCGGGGGCACGTGCCCCCTCCGCCAAAAAAAAAAAAAAAATTGGTATGCCTTGTATTTGAGCGGTTCAACATATTTTTGCCCTAATATTCGGCTATTCCCATTTATTCCTTCGTGTGTTCCGCGCGGAGAAGGGGAGAAGGAAGTTCGTGAGCGGTTCGGCTCCGGCTCTAGTGCGACTGGGCGACGGCGACGCAGCAGTTTCTACAAAAGTTCGTCTAGTCGGCAGCGGGCAGCCAGCAAGGCAGCAATCGTCGCATTCGCTCTTTTATTCTCTCGGTCTCTCCGACTCTCCCATCTCCAGTTTTCTGATTGAAGGCAGGCTGCATCTCTGAAGGTAAGTAACAGTCAAAATGTCTTAAGATTTCATTTTATTTTGTTGTGTATGAGTGTATCCTTTCATTTGATGTAATCTGTTTGAAGCCCTAGTTGATTCCTTAGTTACGGTAGTCTTTTAATTTTTGAAGAATTTGTCTGAGTTGATAATTGATCACGGTAGTCTTTTGATTCCTTAGTTATTGACTTTTTTTAGAAGAATTTCTCTCAAGTTTTTTTGAAGATTTTGTCTATTTGAAAGCCCTAGTTGATTCTTAAGTTTCTTGTTGAATTTGTCTGAATCTCTCCGACTCTTCTCTTTTTTTTCCATGAAAATCTAACAGAGTAGTCGAGTTGAAATTGGCGAGTGAAAGATGTGAAAACAAGTAAGTTGTTCTCTAGGCATTTAGATTTAGTGATTAATGACTTTGAAGTTCTTGATAACAAAGTTATTTATTATATCTGTTAAGAATAAATTATTGATTATAATGTGTTCTAATTCATTAAGTTTTTTGTGTCCCTGTTTTTATTTATTTTTAGATTGACTTATATTATTTGAGACTTGAGTTATATATATTTTATGTAGTTTAATTTTGCTCAAAGATTATGGAGAAGTATTTTAAGAAGGCCTCACCAATAGAAGATTTAAGAAAGAATGATGATGAAAAAAATAAAAAAAGAAATCGAACATCTGGTGAAACGTCAAACAACGAGCCAACAAATCTAGAGAACCTTCAATCAGATCCTGGTTTACGTATACCTATTTCTGAATATAGTTTTAATATTCGTGATCAAATTCGAAGAGCATATTTGCAAAAAGGACCATGTCAGCCTTATAATCATGACTTTCCTAAAAGTAAGTTTGGAATCAAAGATAGACGTTTCAATCTGAGGTGGTTTGATAGGTACTACTCTAGTTGGTTAGAGTATAGTATTCAGAAGGATAAAGCATACTGTTTATATTGCTATCTTTTTGGAGTAGAAGGAAGAGGAAAAGAAGAGGATGAAGCTTTTCGCAAAAATGGGTTCTCAAATTGGAAAAAGCCTGATAGATTTGATCTTCATATAGGAGGACCAAGTAGTGCTCATAATAATGCAAGGCAAAGTTGTGAGGATTTGATGAAACAAGAACAACATATCAACTTTGCCTTGCAGATGCAGTCTGATCTAGTTACAAATGCATATCGTATTCGACTAAATTCTTCCATTGATTGTGTGAAATTCCTTCTGAGACAAGGATTGGATTTTCGAGGGCATAATGAAAGTTTTGACTCCAAAAATCAAGGAAATTTTCTTGAGCTACTGCAATTCTTATCAAAGCATAATGAAGATATAAACAATGTTGTATTGAAGAATGCTCCTGAAAATTTGAAATTAACTGCTCCTGAAATTCAGAAAGATATATGTAGAGCAATATCTAGTGCAATTACAAGCTACATCAAAGCAGAAGTTGGAGACAGTTTCTTCTCTATTCTCGTGGATGAAGCTCTTGATGTATCAGGGAAAGAACAAATGGCTGTCGTTATACGATATGTGACTGAGAAAGGCCAAATTATTGAACGGTTATTGGGTATTGTACATGTTCCTGAAACGTCGGCTCGATGTCTCAAAAAAGGAGTTGAAGAATGATGTTATTATTCTCTCTCTCTCTCTCTCTCTCTCTCTCTCTCTCTCTCTCTCTCTCTCTCTCTCTCTCTCTCTCTTCATCTCTCTTATATAATTTAGATGTGATCATCTATACCTCAATTAATTAATAAATTGGATCAAAGCTACTTAACCTTTTTTTTTTTTTGTTAAAACCCACTCATGGGGCCTACGTGTTAATATTCAAAAAACGGTTACAAGGTCCTTAAAAGGAACCTCCAGCTCCCTACTGCTCGAATGAGCTACAAGTAAAAAAGTAAAATAAAACCCTATGAGCCGGTGGTTCCTTTTTCTACAGTTACAAAAATAATTCCACAAAAGCCTAGGTCTGTGAGTAAACAGAACCAAAAAAAGGAAGCAACTGATGATATTAGTCTGCTCATTCTTCCTGCCAAAAAACCAGTAATAATCTTCAATACAAACTAAAATGCAAATTAAACTAACCTTGCCAACCATACAGCTTATACGAGGAGAAGTAAATAACTTCCTGCATTTATATAGAACATAGTAAGCATAGTCAGTAAAAAGAAAAGCCATCATTAGATCCCAAGAAACTGCCTGTATGACTATAGGAATACCAGGATTTTCAATCAAAACAGCAGCCCAAAAAACAAACCAGGAGTCCAAATACATCAAGGAGATTAAAATCAGAACCTCCTGAACAATGCTAGTGTCCCAAGGGTAAAAATAAAAATAGAGTTCCTTCAAAATGTAAATACTAAACAGCAGTAAATCAAAAGTTGTAGTGACCCAGCAAAGTAAAAAACCACACCCAACCAGATAAATTACTCCAGACCATGAAGCCAGAAAATAACCACAGAAAAACGCCCAGACAACCCAGCAAAATGAGAAAAAAACCATCAAGAAAAAACAGAGCCCAGAACCTAAACAACCAAAAACCCAAAAAAAAAAAACAACCATCAAGAGAGCCCCAGTTTATCACGTCTAACCAGATTAAGCAGTTGCTCAGGCAACTTATCAATATCGAAAAAGATATCACTAGTAGAAGAACAACCAAACTTAGTCAACCAATCCGCACACAAATTACAATCTTTGAAAATATGACTTAAGGAGCAATTAAGCTTAGACATGGCCATCTGAATCTTCCTAATGAGATAGAAATACTGCGGATTTACATGAATTTCCTTATTAATCAATTGAGTAACCAGCACAGCATCAACTTCAACTTGAATATAATAAAAACCTTTAGACAGACACAATTCCAAACCCTTATGAAGACCCATTAGCTCAGCAAGAATAGCTTTACACGGATAAACAGCACCCGCAAAGGCTAAAATAACCTCACCATGGAAGTCACGCATAATTCATCCCATCCCAGCAGATAACCGGTTAACCGACCCATCAGTATTAAGCTTAAAGAAAAATTGGGCATGTTTTAACCAATTAACCAAACGCTCCCTATTGCCCACCTGATTGCCCAACTGATCAACATTTAAATCAATACCAATAGTCTCAGCATAATTACAACAATTTTTGAAATCTTTCTCCTTAATAAGTTTAGCATAGAAACACTGAAAAACTTTAGAATTAACGTTTGAAATAATGACATTAGCATCAATCTTGATGCCCTTATGCTTAGACTCATTCCTAGCCTTCCATATGTACCACAAGATAAAACTAGGCAGAATATTCACAATATGACCCTTAGTAGGACTCATCCATTTAGAAAGCATAACATAAATATTCTCATTACCCGTGACAGTGCAAGTATTATTAACAGCATTAGAAAAAAATCTCCAAACAGTTTTAGCCATATTGCTATTAATAAAAACATGCTCAATACTCTCAATATTAAAACAACACTGACATTTAGAAGGAAGGAGAAAACCTTTATTCCAAAGACGGTTATCCACAGGTAAAAACCCTTTAATGCATCTCCACGCAAGAATAGAATAAGAAATGGGAATGCAATTACTCCACAAATTCTTAAACACCATAGACACAGCTTGCTTCTCTCTAAAACTATCCCACACTAAATCAAGCTTAAAGCGCCCATTAAAAGAAATATTGAAAAGAATATTATCCTCAGCATCCAACTTAAGCGGAATACTCAAGATTTGAATAAGCATATCATGAGGAATAATATTACCAAGCTCCATGACATTCCAAATACCATTAACCCAAAAATTAGAAACTTTAGTGTTGATAAGATTATGAGTATTAAGCATGCTATCAATAGACCCATTTCCCAACCAATTATCCTGCCAGAAGGAGATATCACCCTTCCCCAGACCCCATTGAACCAATTTTTCGGCTTCCCAACTTATCTTACATAATCTTTTCCAAACCATAGAATCCACCACCTTGAAAGTACTATATAAAGGATGAATATCCTTACAATACTTAATATTCATAAATTTAGACCAGAGACTGTTGTTAGTTCTAAAAGCAAACCATAACTTATGAGAAAAGGCATGCACCATATCCAAAATACTTCTGCTTCCCAAACCACCTTCATTAACAGGCCCACAAACTTTATTCCACGAAGCCCAATAAATACAAGAATGGTCATTATTGGCTCCCCAGAAAAATTTGTTGATGAGACGTTCAAGTCTCAGACAAATGGAAGGAGAGGGATGCAGCGTGTGAAAAATAAAAGTAGGAATAGAATTTAAAACATGCTTGATTAACATTAATCTACCTCCAAAAGATAAAAATATAGTGGTCCAATTTGAAATTTTACTTTGAAAGACATTGAATATATCTTCAAAAATAGAAGCTTTTTTCCTACCCTTAAAAATAGGAGTACCCAAGTATTTGATAGGAAAATAAACACAATTAAAATTGCACAATCTAATAATTGCATTAATTTTGGCAGTGTTAAAAGATTTAGAAACAATGAAATTACTCTTGTTTCTATTAATGTTGAGACCACTGATTTTATGAAAACCTTCCAGAAACTTGACCAAAATTTTAATATTGTTAATGCACGCATTAGAGAAAATAATAAAATCATCCGTAAAACAAAGGTGAGAGATAGGAATACCCCCCAAAGTACGATACTGCAAAGAAGGTTTCCTCATGAATAATTCCTCAAGACTTCTGGACAAGTAATCAACAGCAATGATGAACAAAGCAGGAGAAAGATGATCACCTTGTCTCAAACCCTGAGAAGACTTGAAAAAACCATGGCTAGCTAATAATGACAGAGAAATAACAATTATTAATGCTGTTTTTCACCAAAAGAATAAAAGACTCACTAAAGCCAAATAAAGCAAGGACTTTATATAAAAAATTCCAATTTAAATTATCATAAGCTTTAGTGTTATCTAACTTAAAGATAATGTTTCCACCTTTGGTTTTGATATTAATATCATGAGCAATTTCTTGAGTAAGAAGAATATTATCAAAAATACTTCTACCTTTAACAAAACCCGTTTGATTTTGAGAAACAATTCTAGGGAGGATGTTCACCAATCTGGAAGCAATAATTTTAGAAACCAATTTGTTAAAGAAAGAACACAAACTTATCGGTCTAAAGTCATTCCAATCATTAGTAAGCTCTTTCTTAGGAATTAAAACAATATTAGTAGAAGAAAAGCTACTTAACCTTATCATACTAAGTATCATTTGATTTTCATAAAAATATTGATAAGTATTAGTTTTATGTCAACTAAAATTATATGTCATGTAATTAATCTATATTTTACTAATTTTTATTTCTTTAAATATTAAAGACACCTATTTTGTTATTTTTTCAAAGAGATTCATAAATACTATGTTGTTTAAAGTTATCAAACATCATCTAAAATTGTCTTTTATAAGTATCTATATTGACCTCATTTTGAGTGAGGTCAATCTTCTAAAACAAAAATCTAATTCATCACCGTGCTTTGGTATAGGGATCTTATCATTAACCCACAAAATCATTACTTGAGAACCACCTTTTAAATGTAAGTTGATCATCTGATTAGTCATTTGACAATCACAAATTAATTGTCAATGATACGATCATTGTAAAACAGAATCCCCTTCAATCATTAAACCTCATTGGATAATTAAAAATTCAAACCAAAATTAATACTTAAATTCTTTGGTTGAGTGTCACCACTCATTATCACCTGATCTTTAATTTAATCACTGATAACTATCATTGATTATTAGTGATCAGAATTTGTCAAACAAAAAAACTCATTTAAATCATTGACCAAATAGGATCTAAATCAAATCCATTGAGCAAACCTATTGCAAACTTCATTTAATAGCCTGTATTTTAACCAAGTCAAATAAATTTTTTTAGAAGTCATTTTAAGTTCAAATCACAAATCGTCTTCGTCATAACATACATATTATAGTGATTTAATTACACTATTTATATTTTTAGTGCTGGTGCATATCTTTTAAAAATTAACACATGCCAGTATAGCTGAGGATTTTGAGACTGTTAGATGTCCGCTTTGCAAATTGATTTTATTAGAATTTTTTAAATAAACTGAGCTATTTTAGGGATATTTTTCTATAAATTTTTAAGCTACAAAAAGATTTATATGATTTTTATACTAAAATTAGTTAAATTATATTATTATATTATTATATTATTATTATATTATAAAATTTAAATCCATTACAAGCCATTTCATTAAATAAGCTTTTTATTCTTTTACCCTATTCATTTTAGCTAACAATGAGGGAATTAAAAAGTTTCAGAGAAAAATTTATAAGAGAGAAAAGATAACCTTTGATTTTTAGGTTGTAGAGCAATTTTCTTTAGTTGATTCAGTTTGAAAATTTGTTCGTCATGCTGTAAGGAATCATTATTCTATTTCTGATTTTAATAATTTTAGTTTTTGGTATTTTTGGGTCAAATTTGTATTTTTATTACCCAAAAATGAAGATAATTTTTTATTAGTAAAATTTTCATTGTGTAATTATTTATATCTTATAAAGATTGAGATTATATATGTTTTGAGTATTTATTTAAGTATTTTGCTGGGTGAATTCTAAAAAACAATAATTTTTTACTTCTTCAAAATTTTATTTTGACCTTTAAAATACAACTTTTTGTTCAATTAAAGCTTTAAAATATTATTTTACACAATCTCTGGTAATTTATGTAATTTCTAAAATTATAAATTTTTACTCAGTATGATTTTCTGTTGTCTGCCATTAAGACATTTTAACACTTCTTCAAATAACCCCAATTATACTTTATTTACTGCAATGCATTCAAAATGATTGTGTGTATGTGATTATCTTGTCACTGTTATATTATAGTATTGTGATACCATTGTGTGTGTAGGATGTATTAAGTAAAGACTGATTATTCACTTACATTGGCTGGAGACTAATTGGCCTGTACAGGACTATGGGCTGACATGCTTTCATTTAAATATGTGATTTGGTGTTATCCTTGATTGATTCACATGATGCACTGATTGAGAGTTATAAGGAGATGATTATTGCACTGACAGATAAAGAGTGCCGATTCTATTTACTAAGCCAACAATTTATTTATACTGATACGATATTGAAAAAATATCAATTATATAAGGACTTCTTACTTTTTTAGTATTTTTTCTTAAAAACATATTATTGAGACCTTATTCTAAATACTATACCAATTTATTATATTATGGGGATTTACTATTATTACATTATTTTACTACAACTACCATCAATTTTACTAGTAACACAAGACTTTTATTGTTACTGATTAGACATGGATACTATTTGATACTACTTATTCACTATGTTAATACTTACTATGTGATTGAATAAGCATGTAATATACTGTGCGTATGATATATTGGATAGTATATAAATACACTTATATGATTTTACTACATTGATATGATTTTGATTATTTTTATCCATGCCTTGGTTTTACTTCTTTATATAATGTCTATACTGATTGAAAGTACTGATACGATGACTACTTTATTGATTTAACACTCATAATAATTTACAAATTTTCCCACTGTATCATTTTATAGAATTTTGTATTATATTATTTTATTATTTATATATTCTATTGATAATATATGTGCTTTACTATTTCTACACTTATTCATGATCATCTGATTATTATTGCTGTGATTTGACTACTAACATGCATATTGCTTCTTTATGCTGCATTGAATTCAGTTGTAGAAGTTGGTTATCCTCTCTCTCTCTCTCTCTCTCTCTCTCTCTCTCTCTATCTCTATCTTTCACTCTCATATAATTTAGATGTAATCATAAATATATTATAAAATAATATATTGCGTCAAAGCTACTTAGCCTTACATACTAAGTATCATTTGATTTTCATAAGATTATTGATGAATAACTATTATTTTTATGTCAAATAAAATTATATGATCATTGTAAAATAAAATCTCTTTCAATCATTAATATTCATTGACTATTTAAAAATTAAAACAAAAATTAAACCTTAAACCCTTTTTTTTTAAACCCCGCGGGGGCTTACGTGTTAAAAATAAGAAACAAAGACAGAGATAAAAAGGAGTTCATCGGCTCACTATTGCTCAGCATAGCTACAAAATTAAGCAAATAAAAACTTACGAGCCAATTAACTCCCAAAAAATAAAAAGGTAAGGAACCTACTAACAAGCTATTGATGCTATAGGGAAGCATCCAAAAAAGAAAGAGAAGAAGATAACAATGAAGCCCAGTCTTTCTCCAAAAATCCAAAAGCTGCTTCAAACAACGATCCACCTGCAAAAATAAGAAGTACCAAACCAAAAACCTACACCACCACCAACAAGTGAGATAATCACAAAAGTATAAATAAGCAGTATGAAAGAAGGTAATGCAAAAAAGTATGTGCCAAGTAAAGCCAAAATTTGAATTAGGACATCACAAGCTCGGAAATAAATTGCAAAAAGCCTCATTTGGAACATCCACAAGCTGCTCAATCCTACCTTCATAAACCCCAAAATCCACCCCAAATAAGCCCATCCACTGATTACACCACTTCTCAGAATCATACCAGCTAACCAACAATAAAGAGAAGCCAACCGAACTCAGATGGAGCCAATTAACACGAGGCAACAATAAAATGCAGAAGAAACTAACCATATCAAGCCTCCCAAAAACAATAAACAGTAAATATAACAACCTGTAGGCCGACTGCCACCGAAAAGCCACAACAGCAATAACATAATTCCTAGGCACATCTCCACAGTTACCCCCAACACTCCACCAATAGAAGGTAGAAGAGCAACAACGGGTTGGACCATCAGCTTATAAACCAATAAAATCATTGCTCAAGTCGCAATTCACATTGAATTTAGCATTCACATTGGACACGAGAAACAGGCAACAAAGAAGATTTAAATCATAAACAACACCATAATCCATATGGCCAAGCAGGAACAACCCAAAACTCCCAGCAATCCAGAGAAAAGGGCCCTGAAAACGCAGAGTCAAATAGGATGATTGACCAAAATCTTTAGTTAATAGTCAACACTCATTATCACCTTATCTTTTTTTTATTCACTATAAATCATTGTTGATTGTAAATGATTTGAATACATAAAAATCAAAACTCCTTTAATTCATTGACCAATTTAGACCAAAATCAAATCCATTAACCAAGCCCAAAGCTAACTTCATGTAATGGCTCGTATTTTACCTAAGTCAAATAATTTTTTTAGAAGTTATTATAATTTTAAATAACAAATCATCTTCTCCATAATTTTTTTTGATTTAATTACACTATTTTTTTCATTTTTTTAGCACTTGTGGAAATCCTTAAAAAATTGACCTTTATCAATATAAGTGAAGATTTTTTGACTGTTAGGTGTTCGCTTTGCAAACTGATTTCACTATAATTTTTTAAATAAACTCTAATGCATCAAACAACATATATAGTCTGGAGGCCAAAGACAACATCAACATAACGTAGCTTACATAAATCTCAGCATATGGTGGGACCTAAAACCACTTTGATTCAAAGAATTTACCACTGGTAATATTGTGGGTTATCTCTTAATGCTTTGTGTTTTGAAAAGGATGAAAAGAAAATAAAATTTTAATTTATTTGAGAAACTTAAAATTGAATTTTGAATATTAATTTTAAAATAGAACATACCATTAAAAATGATATATCACCTCTGAAGGCGAAAAAAATTCTAATGAGTTTAAATTTAGAATTATAAATTCCATCCTATATATCGTAGCCAAATTCAGGAAGGAACTACATATGACCCCAAAGGGTCAAAATGATGTTATATCAAATATTTAGCTATGATAATCAAGATGTGTTGTCATTTATTTCATTTTTGAGGCCATAACAACAAATGATATATCTTCCCAAGGGAAGAAAATATCATTTCATATTAATTAATTGAATATGATGATAACAATCATCATCAATTTTCTTACTTTTCTAAGGATAATTAAATGAATTTTAAAATTGATTTAGGGTCTTTAAATCTCCTACGAAGGCAAGCCTTCATAATTAATTGCATCATAGGAAGTTTAGTCTTCCTATGAAAACTTTTGATTAAAATAATGGTAGAAATTTTATTTTGAATTTTTAAGGAGTGAGGTTAAAATTCTAATAAAGATTTGATAATATTTTGAATATTTATTTTTGGAGGCTAATGGAGAAGGAGTATGAGGCATTTTGGGATTTTAAAATGATTAAAAAATACCTCAGTTTATCCTATGTGTTTGGCTTTAAATTTTTAATGAGGAAATATTTTAATTTGAGTTATCATTATTTTAGAATGTTTGAATTCTATTCTGGAAGTTGAGGTCTTATGATTTTTGGTATGCCCCGGATCCTAAGTCAATTTTTGGCACTAAGCCATAGTCGCCCAAACTTAGCTAATGCGATACAAATTTTGACTTAAACTGACCTATATTGGGGAGCCAGCTATCCACCTAACTCTTAAAAATGATGTGTCTGATCTTTTATGAAACATGGGTGGGCTGTATTTTTAGGATTTAAGGAATTGGGGCTGACATCTAGTAATATCATAATTGACACCTTTACTTATGTTAGGTGATTATGCTTTGAATGTAATTAAAAAATTTATTGATTTAATTAATTTGTAATACAATATAAATTGATTAACATTATATACATAAATAATATGAAGCAATTATAAAAAATAGGCTTAGAAATTTTTTTTTTTTCCTAAAGATTGCACAATATCTCCTAGATAAAATTGCACTCTAATAAGTCAGGTAAACTACCATAACCTATAGGTGGGGAGGAGACCCTCGGTGATCCTAAGCTTAATTCTTAAAATTTTATATTGGCTTAATTTTTTTTTAAAAAAAAAATAGTCAAAACCTTTTTGTCCTTAAAGAGCCTAAATGCTTCGAGGTGAAATCAAAAGTGGCATGCAAGAGTAATAAACATAAAAGTTTATGAAACCTCTACAATGAAGAATAAAACACATCATTAAAATCAAATAACATAATTAAAATAAATCAAGTAAATGCAAAAAATTAATGTGGAAAATGCTACTTCATTACAACCCATTGTCTGCAAAAAATTAAAAGGTGTAGTGTGAATGTTTGTTAGGGATGTTAGGCCCTTATGAACTAGCCGAAGGCTAACAAAGAGGGGGGGGGGGGGGTGAATTGATATTTTAAAAAATCTTTTAACCAAATTAAAACAAAGCTCAAACCAAAATCACCACAGAAAAAAAGCGCGGAAAAAATTAAATGCGGAAGCAGAAAAAAGAACGCAAGGGTTTATAGTGGTTCTATCAACTCGACATACGTCCACTCCCCGGAGGCACCCTCCGAGTATTGCACTACCAAAGTGACTATTCTTTTGCTCCCACAGCAAGGCGTAGAAGCCCTTACAAAAACCTCCTTTTTTCCACCCCCGGCAATGCAGAGAACCCAACTCCTTTTGCTTCCTCCTGAAGCAGGCAGAGAACCTCGATCGATTGCTGAAGCTTACCTATCCCAACCCTTCAAAGTATAAGAGACTCTAGTGGAAGAAGAAGTGGAACAATGCTTGGAGCAACCCTTGTGAATCTCCCTCACAAACTCCCCCTCACAAGATCCTTTCTCTCTCTCCCTCTCTCTCTCTCTCTCTCCTCTAGGCTTTCAGATCAAGGAAGTAACAAAAGATTGTTCAAAACATTGAATAATAGCTCTTAAATTGAAGAGCTTCAAAATAGGTCATTAATTGCAAGTTGCTAATATTATCGACTAGGATGATATTAATATCGTCCTGTATGATCAGTGCAATTTAAGCCTAATCAGCCGGGACGATCTGGGACGAACAGAAGAAAAATATTCATATCATCCAGGACGATAATAAATTGTCATGCACCATTAGTTCAAATCACACACTATCGGCTAGACAATCACTCTGAAAAGAATTTTGGATGATTCCAAAATAGCTTTATCGTCCTGGCCGATCTCACGATCGTCCGTGATGATTAGTTCAATTCAGAGAGAAATCATCCAGAGCATCGCCCAGAATTTGAGCTGGTCGATCCTGATCATCTAGAGCATCGCCCAAAATTTGAGTTGTCCGATATCAATCGTCCAGGAGAAAGTATGGTTTTTGGACAGATCTTCCCGACAGATCTTGCGATCGTCTAGGACGATGTGATAGTATCAATCATTCTTAATTCCTTTCTTTAAATGCCAGATTAATTTAGGCATAATTGTATCATATCGTCCATGATGATATACGATTGTCCTGGCCGATTTCCAAAAATAAAGAATGCCTAAATAGATCATGGTGGTTGATTCTTTTTGTTTTGAGCCTTTCGTCAAGGCCGATACATATATCGTCTAGGCCGATCGGCTAATGATGGCTACCTTAACAAGACAGGAATAGGTGCTGCTGGTGTGCAAACTAGATAGGGCAGCAAACTGTGAGCCAAACCAGGCCATGTCCTGGTCGTGCTGCTACTGCTGGTGTGCAGCATAGGCATCGAAATGGGCCATGTCCTCATCGTGCTACTGCTGGTGGTGAGCTTCAAAAGTGTCGAATCGAGCCTCTAACTGATCAAATCTCTCCACCAACTGATCAAGCTAAGAGTAATGGCGGAGAGGAACGGGTTCAGGAATAGGAGAAGGAGCCTCCTCCTCCTCGGCCCCCTGAGCTTCCCATCCCCTGGGTGGAGACGAGTACTGTAAAGGACATTGAAAGAATTATTTGAGTAGCAGGGAGGCGGATGGTTGGGTGGAGCAGGATATTGAAGATTGTATTTGGTTTCAAAAACATATGAAATGATGTGTCCTAAAGCAAGGTTGGGTTTCCTCTTATGACCTAGATCACGGATTGTTGTCAAATGATCAATGTATCGAAAGATCAGGCCAGTAGCATTAAACTCTCTATGGGCCATGATGTAAAAGGTAGTAAGTGAAAGAAGTGGAGTGATGTGGATTTGGTCCCCAGCTTTTGGAATAATGAAAGTGCGAAGGATATGTTTGATTGTCCTAGCATCTTTGAGTAAAAAGCTAGTCTCTCCAACATGAAAGAGGGCGTTGGTGTGGAAAAGAAAGTGGTTTGCAGAGGACCAATTATAGTCAGGATCAGAGAAAATGATATGCAACTTATCCCCAGTGGTGGATAGCTGCAACAATTCAGCACAGTCCTGGTATGTGATCTCGACAGGGCGTCGATTCACATAGGAGGTGAGGACAGTGTAGGAGGTGTTTATGCGAAGGTTTGCAAAAAATTTGAAAAGGAGCTCAGAAGAGAAGGTGACAGTAAGAGTAAGAATAAAGCACAAAGAAGTGTGAGTGAAGAAGTCTAATACCAGATATGAGAGGTGGACAGGATTGATTATTTTAAAGAGTGTGATCCCGCATTCTTTGTATCGATGGTAAGCAGTCTGATCTTCTGCCTCCTTGAATCTAGGGTCCAGCATGACCCTCAAGGAGCTTCCAGAGGTTTAACGAATGCGCTTTCTGCCAGCCATAAGCAAGAAACAACAAGCAAACAAAGAGTAGAAAGCAAAGGGAAAGAAAGTGTGAAGAAAATCTCTAAAATCTGGCTAAATTTAAAGAATCGGCCGTATAGTCAAGGACGATCGTAGAATTGTCCAGGTTGATCAGGTTCAATAATTGTGTATAGGACGATTGGTTAAAAACATGGTCATATCATCCTAGCCGATCAGATATCGGCCGGGATGATTAGACACAACGATCATCTCGAGGAGTAAGGCCGGACGACCGTTAAAAAAGCATATCGTCCAGGCTGATTAGGTGTATCGTCTAGGACGATGCTCAATAATGAATCATATGGGCTGAATTTAAAATATTTTAAATCTGTGCCACGTGTATTGTCCAGGACAAACAGTGGATCGTCCAGGACGATTGTCAAAAAATGGATCTTCCCAGGTGATTTTAAGGATTTTAAACGTACTGACACGTGGATCGTCCACAACGATTAGGTGTATCGGGCGGGATGATGTCCATAAACGCATCGGCCAAGATAAAAATTTGATTGGCTAAGACGATCAAGATGATTGTAACAGAGTTTGATCAGATCATCCAGGACGATATGGGATTGTCTAGGACGATGAATTTCAGCAAAGTCAGAAAAGTCTAGCAGATGGATTTTGAGCAAAGATAGTCCAATCGTCCAGGACGATAAAATTATCAGTCAAGCCGATGTGACAAAACTAAGAAAATCATGGAAATATGGAGATGATCAGAGAGAGTCCACAAACATTAAAACCAATCTAAAAACAATAACGAAACAATAAAAAAGATAAAAACAAATAAATAATTTTTATTTTTTTAATTATATATATATATATATATATATATATATATATATTATAAGTTTTTGCAAATCAGCATATGATAAATTTCCCAAATAATTAAATTTTAAAGATTTGAAAAATCAATGAGTTAAGAATGTCAAAATATAAAAATGGTAGAATATCCGATCATGTTAACCCTAGCTCAGACTTCTTTTAGGGAACAAATCGTCTTTTGAAAATAAATTGCCTAACTCAGAATAAACAAATTGGATAAAAATAAGATCCGTTCAAAACTTGCTCCAAAGAAAAATAACTTATAGAATAATATACCAAAGCAATTTGTCTCAATCATGGTATTTGAAATGAAGCCTTTGAAAACATCAAGTAACCTATGAATTCTTCTAAAATTTTAAAAGTTTGAAAGAGGGGTAAGCTTGTCTTATATGGGCTCATTTTATGCCTCTTATTAATTTGAATGACACTCTTTGCACATCTTTTGTTTTTTGATACACTTTTGTGTATATATATTTTTCAATTTGGCATCATTGCGCATCTTTTTATTTTTGGCATCATTGGCCATCTTTTTTTTGTTCTAGCCAGCTAGATCCCTTTTTCAACAACTCTTAAAATATAATTAGTTGTGATTAGATCTTCCAGATATTAGAGAAGAAAAACTCAATCTCTAATATAAGGAAGAATAGACCACAAAGCAGACTTTAGCAATTATATGATAAGTGCAATGGCAATATTTCATTTAACTTGAAATATATATAAAAGCTTTGAATATTATAAATATAAGGTAGATTACTGTAGCAAGATAAAAAAGATATTAATTTCAAAAACTAATTGTTAATATGGGATAGAGTTTTGTTTAGAGAAGAAAATTATACCACTAAAAGAGGTTAGAGGGAGGGAAATCATCAACGGTGTTTCTCCCTTTAACCGATTTAGAGATACTAATCATTGGCTATAAATCTCCAAAATTTAAGAAATAGGAAAAATCATCATAAAGAAAAGGAAAGAAAAAACAAAAACAACTAAAAAGAAAGAAGCACAAAAGACAGAAAACAATGATGATCAACACATGCATTTCAAGAATTTATTAAGCATCAAGTTTAAGCAATTATGAGCTGCGAACCTCCATTTGTCCAAGAATCATATGCTTCTCATGAGGTCTTTGGTGAGAGCAATCCTGTAAAAATCAACAACTGTCTTATTTAGGAATCCAAACAGATTTCGGTCCCTTCTTATGAAAAGTAGAGTGCAATGCATATGTGCTATGCTGTGAATCATGCAATTTTGGTCTCCACACCCAATGTGTACTATGGTGAATAGTGCAAGTGTGTGAGATGTGTCCTAGCATGCCACATGAAAAGCATCTAACACCAGGAAAAGGATTTCTTAAATGGTTTGAGTTATAATGCCTCTTCCTAGGTCTTGGCTTTAGATCAAAGGTGGGTGTCATCCAATTTCTCTTAATTGTTTCCAATTCAGTTTTAAACCTCGAGTTAGTACTTTCTAAAGTAGCATTCTTAATCCTCAAATTTTGCTCCATCTCTTTAGATTTCTTAAAATCAGATTCAAGTGAGGTGTGTGAAGCTTTTAATGAATCATACTCATCAATAAATTACAATTACTTTTTATTTAATTCATCAAATTCATCACGTAAAACCATGTGATTTGAATCAATTGTTTAATGATTTTTGAGAATAATTTTATGCTCTTTTTGTAAATTCAAAAGCTCTAATTTTAAACTAGTATGAGTTTTCTTAAGTTTTTTGTATGATGCATGCATTTTCTCACAAATTTCAAACAGTTGATCATAGGTTGGTTTACATACCTCTTCTTCATCACTTTGATCAAGATGATCTTCTCCCTTTAAGCACAAGTTTGTTGTCTCATCTTCAGGTTCAGTCTCAGATGAATTTGATGCAGATTCTGCCTAGAATGCCTTTTGAAATTTCTTTTTGTCCTTCATAAACTTGGGTTTCTACTCACCCTTTTCTTTGCTTGAGTGAGACTTGAGTGTAGGGCATGGAAATCAACTTTCACATGTCCAGGTTTCCTACATTCAAAACAAACCATGTCATTAGAACTCTTAAAATTTTTGTTTCCCTTACCTTTATTCCACTTTTGATGATACTTTTGTTTCTTCCTTAGAAAGCTTTTAAATTTCCTTGTGATTAAGGCAAATTCATCACTTTCAGATCCGGAAGAATTATAGTCCAT
This sequence comes from Dendrobium huoshanense, assembly GCA_016618105.1. Lineage (NCBI taxonomy): Eukaryota > Viridiplantae > Streptophyta > Magnoliopsida > Asparagales > Orchidaceae > Dendrobium > Dendrobium huoshanense. Next base: position 25,839,949 of record CM028355.1, read on the forward strand.
TTTGTTGGCCTTCAATGCCATAGTTTTCTCCTTCTTTTTCTTACTTGCATTAAGATTTCTTAGAGTCACCCCTTGCTCGAAAGCAATGAGTGAGCCAAGTAAGTTATCAATCGAATAGGTATTCAAATCTTTAGATTCAGTGATTGCAATGATTTTAGCATCAAATGAGGAAGGTAAGCATCTTAAAATTTTGTTCACTTTTCATAATTTAAAAGTTCTCTTCCTAAGGCATGCAAAGAAGTTACAATTTGAGTAAACCATGCATACATATCAAAAATTGATTCAGAGGGTTTCATACAAAAAAGTTCATAATCATGCAAGAGAATATTCAAACGAGATTGCTTACTTCATTGGTTCCTTCATAAGTAATGCACAACCTATCCTAAATCTCTTAACTAGTAAAGCAAGTAGAAACACGCATGTAATTCTCAGACTTTAAAGCACGAAAAAAATAGTTTAAACACTTCGTATTAAGTTGAGCTAAATCTCTTTCATCAAAAGTCCATTCAGTAAAAGGTACTTCAGTTTTAATTCCAGTAAGTTCACGAGAAGGTGGAGAATATCCTTCTTTAATAAGCATCCACATGCAATAATCAGTTGATTGTAAAAAAGTAGACATGCAAGTTTTCCAAAAATCAAAAGGTAGATTGTCAAACATAGGTGGTCGAGTAATAGAATATCCTTCTATTGTATTACAATTTCCAAAGTTTGCCATGGATCAAAATTCAAAAAGTTTTCAAACTCAGGTTTTATGAATCCCACTCTTATACCACTTAAAAGTTCGTTAGGGATGTTAGGCCCTTATGAACTGGCCCAAGGCTAACCAAGAATGGGGGGTGAATTGGTATTATAAAAAATCTTTTATCCAAAGCACAACAAAGCTCTAACCAAAATCACCACAGAAAATAAGTGCGGAAAAAATTAAATGCAGAAGCAGAAAAAAGAACGCAAGGGTTTAAAGTGGTTCGGTCAACTCGATCTATGTCCACTCCCAGAGGTGCCCTCCGAATATTGCACTACCAAAGTGACTCTCCTTTTTCTCCTATAGTAAGGCGAAGAAGCCCTTACAAAAACCTTTTTTTTGCCACCCCCCAGCAAGGCAGGGAACCCAACTCCTTTTGCTTCCTCCTGAAGTAGGCAGAGAACCTCGATTGATTGCTGAAGCTTACCTCTCCTAACCCTTCTAAGGATAAGAGACTCTAGTGGAAGAAGAAGTGGAACAATGCTTGGAGGAACCCTTGTGAATCTCCCTCACAAGCTCCCCCTCACAAAATCCTCTCTCTCTCTCCCTCTCTTTTCCTCTCCTCAAGGCCGTAGCAAAAGATTGTTCAAAACGTTGAACAATAGCTCTTAAATAGAAGATCTTCAAAATAGCTCATTAATTGCAAGTTGCCGACATTATCATCCAGGACGATATTAATATCGTTCTGTACGATTAGTGCAATTTAAGCGTAATCAGTCGAGACGATCTGGGACGAACAGAAGAAAAATGTTCATATCATCCAGGACGATAATAAATTATCCTGTATGATTAGTTCAAATCATAGACTATCGGCTAGACAATTACTGTGAAAAGAATTATGGACGATTCCAAAATAGCTTGATCGCCCTGGCCGATCTCACGATCGTCCGAGTTGATTAGTTCAATTCAAAGAGAAATCATCTAGAGCATCGCCCAGAATTTGATCTGACCGATCCTGATCGTCCAGACCATCACCCAAAATTTGAGCTGTCCGATATCGATCGTCCAGGAGAAACTAAGGTTTTCTGAACTAATCATCCTGACCGATCTTGCGATCATCCTTGATGATGTGATCGTATTAATCATCCTTAATTGCTTTCTTTAAATGCCAGATTAATTTAGGCATAATTGTATCATATCGTCCAGGACGATATACAATCGTCCTGACCGATTTCCAAAAATAAAGAATGTCTATATAGATTATGGCAGCTGATTCTTTCTATTTTGAGCCTTTCGTCCTGGCTGATGCATGTATTGTCCAGGCCGATAAACTAATAATGGCTGCCTTAATAAGATGCCCTGATTAGGGTTTTTGTATTGAACCCGATCATCCAAGACAATTATAATATCGTCCAGGACGATGTGAGTAAAAATAAAAATTCTAAATCAGAGAGAAAAATCAGTCAAGTGTGTGTGTGTGTAGGGTTACATAGCATCAGAACACTTCAAAGGTTTCAATTGACTCAAGAAAGGAAAAAAGAAAAATACAGACTAACTCATACCTAGTCTACCCAATCTTGAGCTGGTTCTGATTGCTGTCCGATCTTGTGGTCCTGAAATATTAGTAGCGAAGGCAGTCGTAGAGAAACAAGAGTGTTTTCTAACATCAAAATCATAATCCATGAAAAAAAGGTTTGCAACATAGCGTACCACTGACAATAACCTAGATTCTAATCTTTGGAATAATGCAAGTAATTTTAAGAATGGGATATCCTTGATGACTTGCTTTCTTCATCTTTATCCCTTATGCGAGCTCCTTGGATTTGTTAGGTCCAAGTATCCAAATGGAAAGAAATCCTCCCAAAAGGGGTGTTTCTTTCCTCTTTGGATTTTTAAATCATCCTAACTTGAATCTCCAAATAAAAGGAATTCTCCCCTAAGGGATGTTACCTTTGTCTTTGGACTTCAAGTTGGATGATTAACATCCCATCTAAAATTTAACTTTCACAACACTTGACTTTAAAATGAATGTAGAAAAAAAAACTCTAAAACAACTTGCACGATTATCCTAGTCAATTATATAAAAAAAAACATCCCAAGAAATTATATAGTTTAATTTACTCAAATTTAAAACATAGTCACACTTGGCCATGCTCTTTAATTTTAAGGGGAACTTAACACATTTAGCACCTACGAAAAATTTATCAGTTAAATTTTTATTTAGCATCTTAATTTTTTCCTTGCATATGCATAACCACCTATAACAAACTCTATGAGAATATAAATCATTCCTAACCTAGGAGTAATCTATCGCCCATCACATCAATTCATAGATAATTTAATCAGATGAGCACATCAATAAACATCACATCAACTAATTATAAAAACCAATATGCAATTAAATCCTCACTCGACACACAAGCAGTAGAAAAATGAAACATTTCCATATCCTAAAATAAGGAAATGTTGTCATAAGAAATCATCTAAAGTGTATGTATTAGGCTATGTGGCTTAGATATATCCTATGTTGGGTAGTTGTTAAAGTTATCTAGTGTTTTAAAGTTTGTTATGGGATGAAGGGAATTTTTAATTTGAGTTAAAATATTAACCTTTTAACATTAGTTTTAATCTGTATTCATTAATAACACCTAATTTCTTTCCATTTGATAGAATTAATTCATATGATTTTAAAATTCTTCAAATTGGTTAAATATTTTATTTTTGTCACAAGCTACATGTGGTTTCAAACTCATTGACCATGGATTATTTCAAAATCTTAAATCTAAGGACAAAAGGATATATTGTCTATATAATCTGTATGGTTAAGGCAATAACTTATTTCTTGTGCCCTTTGAATGTTGGTGGATGATTTATTTAGTTAGTGGTGAAATGAGTGTATAGGGTTTAGAAAAATTTTGTACTAAAATTATGAGGCTCTCAAAAGTCATGCCTTTCTTTGAGAAAAAAAGGAGAAAGTCAAGAACCAATGTTTGGGATGTTAAGGAACTAATAGGGGTGTTTTTTATGTATTTTGAATGAGTGGTTAAGGCATTTTGATATTTTTAATTCAGTTGCTCATAATAGAAAATTAACTCTCTATATTGGACTTTTAACTATAATATTATTAAAAAGGAGAAAGTCAAGAACCAATGTTATTGAGGATTTGGAGCATCAAGAGATTATGAGAGATATGGAAATTTATTTGAATGATTTTTAAAGAGGTTGGATGTGTATGGGGTTTGAGAGAAGCTAGCCTCAAGGCTATGTAGAAGAGAAGAAAAAAGATTTATGTTATGAAAGAGGAGGATTAAGTGTGAGAAGATATATCAACAACTAACTAAAGTCCTTCTAGATTAGCCAACAAGGTTTTATAGAGAGTAGAGTAGCTACCAAGCCTTCTAAAAAAAAATTTTCCTAAAAAGATTTATTTTTATTCATTGATTAAAAAATTACACAATAAGTTCCTATTTTTTTGGTTGTTGCCAAACTTAAATGATTTCAAAAGCATTAGGATCCAATAAACACTATTAAATAGGTTTATGTTTTATCCTAAAAGAAAGAGAAATACAAGTAGAGAAATAAAATGAAATTTAAAGCTTTAAAAATATAAAAATTTGATTTACGAAATAATTCATATAGAGTAACTTTAAAGTTAAATAATTTGTGAAGATTTTTCTTTCTTTACTGGTATGACCCACCTATTCATGACGTGACCTTAAATTGTCTTAAAATTTTTAAATAATTTTAGAGAGATTATATTGTCTATAGGTTTTTTTGGAGACTTGTGTATGTTGAATGACTTAATTCTTGAAGTTGAGACTTGTGTGTTGTGAGAAAATAAAATTCTACCAAACTTTATTTTAAATATTTATAATTAAATTTAATTATAAAAAATATGACTGGCTTATATTTTAATTTTAAAAATATAATTTTTTTAATTTTAAAAAAATATATATAAAAAAGAAAGATTATTTTTATATATTTATAAATATAAAAGAAAGAAAGAGAAGGAGAGGAGAGGAAAATTTAAAATTTATTTTTATTTAAAATAAATTATATATTTACTTAATTATTTAAAATAGTTTGCTTTATTTATATTTTTGAATGTTCTCTTTCAATTAAATCCGTATAGTCGGATATTAGACCACTCCGAAGGGCGGACTAATATCCTTCTATTGGTTTTAAAGAAAGAAAACTATGATTCATTTTTCTAATCAGGTGTAGTATAGGGAATATACGAATCATCCTAAAGGATGATTATTATATTACCCTATCAACCTAATTAGACTAATAAATCGTTAGCTCATTCCTACAATCAAATATATAGACGATATTTGATTTGCTCGTGAAAGCAAATCAAATACCTATCTATTTCTTGATTATGAGAATGCATTCTTAAAATTTAGATAAAGCAGGACTTTTTTATTATTATTATTATAAATAAGATTTTATTTCCTCACACGATTCGCTTTATTTATATTTTAATATTTTTTTCAGTTAAATCTACATAGTCGGACATTATACCGCCCCGAGGAGTAGCTTAATGTCCTTCTATTGATTTTAGAGAAAGAAAACCATAATTCATTCTTCTAATTAGGTGCAGCATAGGGAATATACAAATCATCCCGAAAAATGACTCGTATATTGTCCTATCGACCTGATTAAACTAATGAACTAAAGAATTATTTCTATTATCAAATATAGAAGATATTTGACCTGCCTGTAAGAGCAGACAATTATCTATCTATCCTTTGATTATAGAAATAAATCTTTAAAATATAGATAAAGTACTAATCCACGTTCATAGATCTTTCCCCTACCTTAGAAAGGAAACTAACATAGGGTTTAGATTATTCTGGGATCTAGACTTCCTATAGGAGCAAACCCCTATAGTTAATTACATCAACTAAGAGAATACTCTTGATTTAAATGAAAACTAATTAGTTTCAAAAATTATATATAATTTTAATCGAATATTTGGGCTAATTTAAATTTCACGATCAGGCTTTAGATTATAAATTATAACACTAAATTTTAGAAGAGTTAGAATTGATTAGAAGGAATGTGTAGAGAAAAGTATATACGATCTGGACTTACCACCTGCCTAAAGTGGGCTGCCAGCTAACAATCCTAATCACAACAATTTGCCGATGATGCAAGAGTTAAGATGGCTCTATCCTAGGAATCAAGGAGTGGTTTAAGGATCTTAAACCATATGCAATTGAATATGCTTACAAAAACAAAAATTTACACGAATGCTAATGATGCATGAAACAGAAATATATAAAAGAGCTGATTTTATTAATATAAAATTTACAGAGTATATCCCAGAGTCTGTAGGAAAGTAAAGGTGGTCAGGCCCCACCGACAACAACTTGGATTCTAAGCCTACAAGAAAGTAGAATTAAATATAACTGCTTATGGTCTTTAGGCTCCAAGTCTTCTATGGAATTCCAAAAAGGAATGTCCTCCTAAAGGAAGATATTACTTTTTGGAGCCCCATTTGTATATATAAGCAGTCATCTTTAATTATTTTACAGACTCCAGGTACTTTATAGACTCAATCTATATACAACAAATCTAGGAAATAAAAAGCTTTACATTTCTTTATAAGTACATCGATCCTTAGGAACATTCTACTTTGCAGGTAAGAAAAGTACAGAAAAGTAAAAGCTGTTGTATAATTATGCATGTTATGAGTGTGTTGTGTACATTTCTAAATGCAGGAAAGTAAAGACAGAAAAGTAAAGTACACGGCCCTCACTTTGTTCACTACGCTCTATGGTGTAAATATAAGAATATCGATATCCATGTTATGCAGTACAGAAAAGTAAGCAATCACACATAGGTGCCCTCTAGGCAAGACACCCGCAAGTAAACCATAATAAACTACTGGCCTAGCCTAGGCTAAAGTTGGTAGTCCTAGCAAGCATCAAAGTGTGTGAAAGAGGTCGTGTGGCTTTGATAAGTCCTAATGGGTTTATTGTTTGAATTTTGTATATTATTAGGATTAATTTATTACAGGCCAAGGGAATTTTGTTAGAGTTTAAATAGAGTGTATTTGAATTATTAGAATTATTCTGATTTTAAAAGGTTAAAGTTATTTAATTTAGTTGTAAAGAACTTATAGATTGATAATTCCCTAAGTGCAGGAAATTATCAATTTATAAGTCCTAAGACTTTTAGAATGAATATCCGTCTTATACAGAAGTTAGATATTTATTTTGAGAGTCCCCAAAATTTTATTAAGGAGAAAGAGAGGGACCTTACAAATGCAACGTGACATACCTTCCCTAAGGAGTCGTGTATGTCACATAAGGTCAGTATGTTATTATTATTTTTTGTTTAAAGATCTCTGAATCCAAATGGATTGGTTCCTTCCTAAAAGGAGTCATGCGCAACCCATAAGAGATATCTTTGTTATTTAAAAATTTTAAGGGCCTTTTGAAATCAAAATGCTTAAAGTCCTCCAAAAGGAATCAAACTTTAGGCATAGAAGACCCGAATTCATTTAATCTAAATCAATTATCAAATTTGATTGATTAAGATATATCTTAGTCAATCAAATTGTCAAACTAATTTAGATTAAATGAATTTAGAATTTATTTTAATAATTAATGAATTTTAATTAATAATATTCACAATTATAAATTATTAAAGGTTTATTGAATTATTATGGTTTAATAATTAAAATTTATTTGAAACCTTATTTTAATTCCAAAGTACGATTCTCTGATTTTTATTTAGTTTTATTTAATTTTTGTGAATTTTTAGGATTGATTTAGTGTTTTAAATTAATTATTAGAGAAATTACCATTTAATGAATTATTAAGGAATTTATTATTGGAAAAATTATTTAGAATTAAAATTAATATATTTCTGGTTTTGTTTGATTTTAAATGAATTATATATATATATATATATATATATATATATATATATATATATATATATATATATATATATATATATATATATATATTAGTATTTATTAGAATTTATATGGATTTAATATATTTATTTAGTTAATATTTAATTAAGAGTTGTTTAAGGATTTGATTTAAATTTAATGAGATTTAAGCCTTGGTTTTGATTTTGAATGATTGTAAGTTTGTTTTAAGGTTTGATTAGAGTTGATTGAATTTGATTTAGATTTTTAGGAGTTTTATTTGATTTATCAAGAATTTATTAAAACAAAAGAGCAAAAATCCTTAATCTACTAGTGGTTATAAGACCAATTAATGTCGAATCAAAGTGTATTTGATTATTGGGTATATGACACTAATTTTATATGTTCAAGTTTCATCTCAAAAGAGTTGTGTGAAGTTCACCTAAATTGATCTAATTTGACTTAGACACAAATCCTTAACTGTTGTCCTAGGTGTCACTAGGTTGTAGGATTGCAAATCAACGTTTCTAACCCTTTAACACTAAGTTACATTCACAACATAACAATCATGAACAAAATAGAAGTGCACCTAATGTTCTATGGAATGATTTTACAATGAATTAGTTTAATCATAGGTTATATGATAACCTAGGAGTTTAAATAATTAATTGTAAAGGAATAGATGTATGAAATTGGATTAAGTTTATTAGAGATATATGTAAATATATCCTAATCAAAGTTACTTCAATTCCATAATATGATCATAATTAGTTTGTTAATTTTTTTTTAAATTAGATTAACATGCCTTTGGAAGTGAATTTTGATTAAGCTATATATGATCATGAATCTAAACTTAATTTCAGTAAGAGATGTCTCTATACTGATTCCATAGGATTCTAACATGCTTGAATTAGATTTAACTTGATTTGTTTATGAACTTGCAAAAATGTAGATCAAAACTTGACCTAAGCTTTTGTAAATTCATAAACTAGGTTGGATTGCATCAAATGACCTTGAGAAAATTATGGGGCATCAACCTTAGATCCTAGAATCCCTCTGCCGAGTTTCAGCCTAAAACAATTTATCTATTTTTATTTAAAAATAAAATAAGGTTTTATGTATAATTGAAATTATTAATAAAATGCTACTTAAAATAATTTTTACTTATTTGTAAGATATAGTATTTAAAAATACAAACAAAGTGAGCCCAAGAACTCAAAAAATAGATAAGAAATGAAATTTTTATGTATTTTTGAAGTTCTGTGTCACTTTTAAATTTAATTAGGGATTTCAATTATCTGGTTAGCCGACGGCACTGACCAGACACGCGTCACGCACAGAGAAGGCCACGCGGACGGCGATGGTCACACGGGGACCGACCACTTAACCAGCGCGGCAAGACCCGTGACCGTCAGATCGATCAAAGGGGAAATCAGATGGTCTTGATCTAATTTGAGGACAGAGGTGATAGATCCGGCGGTTTGAATCAACGGTCGGGATTTAGCCCGCTGAGGGTCTGGCTAAACCATGGCCAGAATGGGTTTTAAGTCAGGTCTAATCACAGCCGTTGATCTAAACAGAGCAGATCCAACGGCTGGCGACCTGTCTTCCTCCTCCAGCTAAACCGAGGACCCTAAGGATGTTTTTGATTTTGTTTTCAAAAAATACTCAACCAAACATTTTAAAACTTGAAATAGAGACAGTCTAGGATGTAATAAAGAGTGGGGAAGTGTCCTCTAGGCATTTGATGCAAGTCTTAACGTTTTATTTAAGAACCTAGGAAACAAACTAGGGTTTAGGATTTATCACCGTAGAATGGATCGATTGAGTTGATTTTTTCACGGTTGAATTTGTAGGCTATCCACGTGTTGTTCTCCTTCAGGTTTTGAGCTTGGAGGATCACTGGAAACAAAGTTGAGGGAGCTTGGATGGATGCTCTCTCTGTTCAAGCTTGATCTCGCCTCAAATGAACTCCAAACAGTGGGAAACGATGGAGAAAATAGAGGTAGAGCTCTAGGAAACTAGAATGAAATTTCAAGAGCTCTGGGGATTCTCTGGAATGCAAGAGGGATAGAATGAGCTCCTCCCGCCTCTCTTCCCTATTCCAGCTGCTGGAGCCAAAAGGGACGGTCGGGATCGCTTAGAGAGGGTGCTGGGATGATGGACACCTGGCCGTTAGAGGAGCAGAGGGAAGTGGTTGGCCAGGTGAAAATGACTCCAAGTTGTTCTCAAGTGGGGGGGACCACGGGCTGTTAGGGCTGAGCTGGAGGCTTGCCAAGCAGCTAGGGGAGATTGGGCCAAGCTTTAGGAAGCTTCTGGAGTCATTCTCATGGGCTGTATGTGCCAGATTTGGGCTAGATTAGGATCCATTGGTCGGGTTGATCGAATGGGCTTGTTTGAGCTCTTGATTGAGCCATGGGGCACCTCAGGGCTTGGGTCAGGTCGGGCTGAGTTGGTTTAACCCCAAGGAAACTTTAGGAAGTGATTCAATTGACTGAACCTATCTAGATTGAGTTAGGGGAGTTAGATTGGTTGCGTTGACCACACAAGCTCATTTGAGCATATATTGACCCTTTGACTAGTCAAAGGAGTCAATAGGGCTGAGGTGGAGTTTATGTGGGGCTTAATGTTTGGTTGATTGAATCACAAAGAGTTTAGATGACTAGATACATTATATGAGTGATGAGCTTTGTATATAAGGAGATTTGACCATGGATTGAAGTTTGACAAAGTCAAACTTGTTGTGGTTTGATTCCAAATAAATTTGAATAGATTGGACCTAGGTTTTGATATAGATTTGAGAGCTTGAATAAGCCAAGTGGACCAAATGGGTTCAAATGACCCATTAAGTGCTTTAAGGGACTCTTGGTTTGATTTCGAACCTTAACTAGAAGATCGATTTCCAGAAAAAGTCAAAATCAGAACGGGAGATCGATTCCCAAAAAGCAGGCACATGACCTAACCGATAGATTAATTATTGGAAACGTTTGATTTTGAACATTAACTAGAAGATCAATTTCCAGAAAAAGCCAAATTTGGAACGGGAGATCGATTCCCGAATAAGCAGGCACAGGACCTAAGCGATGGATCGATTATCAGAAAGGTTTGATTTTGAACCTTAACTGGAAGATCAATTTCCAGAAAAGACCAAATTCGAAATGGGAGATCGATTCCTGAATAAGCAGGCATCAGGACCTGACCGATAGATCGATTATCGGAAAGGTTGATTTTAAACCTTAACTGGAAGATCAATTTCCAGAAAAAGCCAAAATTGGAACGGGAGATCGATTCCCAAATAAGCAGGCACAAAACCTAACCGATAGATCGATTATCGGAAAGGTTTGATTTTGAACCTTAACTGGAAGATCGATTTCCAGAAAAAGCCAAAATCGAAACGGGAGATCGATTCCCGAAAAGCAGGAATGATAATAAAAATATTTAAAATTAAAATAGGAGTTTGAGTTATCTTGTTCAGAGAAAAGATGGTAACAATGGAGATTTCAAACTTCAAAATTTTATTTCTTTGCAATGTCTGTTAAATACATCAACTATCATAATATTTCTTAAGATATCGTCTATTGATAGGCAACATAGGATGATTGCCCTTACAATCTATGAGCTGATAAGATCCTCCTTTGTATGCTTTCTCCACTATGAAATGTCCTTCCCATGTTGGTTCAAATTTTCCTCCTATCTTCCAATGAGATAAGATGGGTCTTCAAAGAACTAAAACCAAGTCTCCTACTTGAAAAGTTCTCGGTCGAACCAATTTATTGTGGGCCTGTATCATTTTAGCTTTATACAATTCGAGGTTCTGTTGAGCCCGCAGACGCTTCTCTTCTAAACCTTCGAGTTCTTCCAACCTAAACTTTGCATGATATTCTATAGTGATCTGGTAGTTCATTGCAATTCTGACCGAGTGTAATTGAACTTCTAAAGGAATGACTGCTTCTGAACCAAAGACTAAAGCAAACGACGTAGATTGAGTTGGAGCTCTATATGTAGTATGATATGCCCATAAAGCTTTAACCAACTTCTCGTGCCATTGACGCTTATTATCGTCTAAGGTATTCTTTAAGATCTGAATTAGAGTTTTGTTGAAGGCCTCCGCCAATCCATTTGCCTGAGGGTAATAGATAGTGGAGTATCTCCAATCAATGTTATGTCGTCTAGAAAACCTGTTAATTTTAGTACTCCTGAATGAAGGACCATTATCCGAGATAATCTAACGAGGGACACCGAACCGGTACACGACATTCTCTTTGAAAAATTTTAGAACTTGCTGAGCTTTAACTTCTCTCAAAGGAACAGCCTCTGCCCATTTGGAAAAATAATATGTAGCTGCTAGAATGAATCTATGACCTCTGGAGGATGGAGGATCTATCGGACCAATAATGTATGTACCCCAGCTTTTGGAAGGTCAGGAGGCGATAGTTGGATGTAGAAAATTTGGTGGTAGGTGCAGAACTACACCGTGCACCTGGCATTGATGACAGTGACGTGCAATTTTCATACAATCATCTATCATTGATGGCCAATAGTATCTCATTCGTTTGATTTTCATCTTCATCTTTGAACCAGATTGATGTGCACCACATAAACCAGCATGCACTTCTTCTACAATCTTCTGTGATTCTAATTTATTCAGACATCGTAACCACATCTGATCGAACGATCTTCTGTATAGGGTATTGTTAATCAAACTGTAGGATAGTGATCTTCTTTTGATCTGATATGCTGGTGATTTCTCCTGAGGGAACTTGTTTTCTTGCAAGTATTCGATGAACGATTTTCTCCAACCTTCGTCGTTTACTGCCGAAACAATTTTCACCTCAGTTGAACATTCTCTGCTTATGTGTTCAAGGTCTATGGGAGAAAGGACTTGTCGGCCTTGGACTTCCACCGGTATTGAATCTTCTTTAGGGCATGCAAGTGTTTTAGCCAGTTTAGCAAGAGGGTCCGCTGTAGAATTCTTTCCTCGGGGAATTCGATATAATGTGACATTTGGGATCTTTTCCAAAAGATGCATTGCATATTGATGGTAAGGAACCAAAGTGTCTTTTAATACTATAAAGATTCATCCTATTTGATTGATAACGAGTTGCGAATCTCCGAAAATCTTGATCTCTTCGATTTCGTTCAAAATAGTCAATTCTAAACCAGTTATCAAGGCTTCATATTCGGCTTCGTTATTGGTACGTGGTTCCGACACATGACAGGAATAATACATGATATCTCTATCAGGTGTAACGAATACTATACCAATTCTTGCATGACCGGGCAAAGTTTCATCTGAGTCCGCCTGTTGATTAGAAACAACACCATCAAAATAGAATTCCCAGGTGAACTTTTCATTTATCTCATGTTGCATAACTTGTTCATCTGGTAGTTCATCATTTATCGGGGCAATCATCCTCAATAGGATGGGCTGCTAAGAAATCTTCTACCGCCTGTCCTTTGACTGCTCGTAGTGGAGTAAATATAATATCGAACTGCGATAATATCATTGGCCAGCTGGCTAGTCTTCCTAATAATGTCGGTCGAGTCATCAGATACTGTAAATGATTTATTCTGGATATGAGATTTATTTTATGAGAAAGCATGTAATGCCTTAACTTCTGAGCGGCGAAGATCAAAGCCAAGCAATGTTTCTCAATCGGAGGATAATTTACTTCAGTTGGAAGTAAATGTCTACTCAGATAGTACAGTGCATTCTCTTTTCCTTCCTCATTAGATTGAGCTAATAAGGCGCCAAGAGATTCACTTAAAGCTATCGTATACAAAATCAGAGGTTTCCCTGGTATAGGAGCTACAAGCACTGAAGGATCCATAAAATACTGTTTGATGTGGTCGAAGGCCTTCTGGCAGTTCTGATCCCATCTGAACGGATCATCTTTCTTGCATAATGTTGCGAATGGTTGGCATCTGCCTGAAATATTTGATATAAATCTCCTAAGGTATGCTAATCATCCTTGAAAGGATCTCAGTAGAGTGAGTGTTTTAGGATGTGGCATTTCTAATATCGCTTTGATCTTAGTTGGATCAATTTCGATTCCACGGTGTCGAACCAGGAATCCTAAAAACTTCCTTGGAGTGACGCCGAAAGTGCACTTCAAAGGATTCATTTTCATATCATATTTTCGTATTCTTTGAAATATATTCCACAGATCATAGAGATGGTCATTTCTTTCAACACTCTTGACGACTAGATCATCGACATAACATTCCACTTGATTATGGATGAGTTCGTAAAAAATCCTCGTCATTGCCCTTTGTTAAGTCGCTCCCGCATTCTTTAGACCGAAAGGCATAACCTTATAATAGTAAACCCCTATCGGTGTTCGAAATGCGGTATATTTCTCATCTTCGGGGTCCATTCTGATTTGGTTGTATCCGGATGAGCCGTCCATAAAAGAGAATATCACATGAGAAGAAGTGATATCTACCATGAGTTTCGGTATAGGAAGCGGGAACTCATCTTTAGGACATGCTTTATTTAGATCTCTGAAATCAATACAAACGCGTATCTGACAGTTCTTCTTTTTGACTAGAACGACGCTAGCTAACCAGGTCGGATATTTCTCCTCCCTAATAAAGCCTATGTCGATTAATTTCTTAACTTTGATGACGACCTGCTGCTCAATGTCGAGTCGCATTCGTCGAGGTGCTTGCTTTACTGGAATACTACTGGTTGAATTGCTAATTTATGAACCGCTACGTCTGGGGATAATCCGGGCATCTCTTTGTATCTCCAAGCAAAACAATCTTTGAATTTAGATAGAAGTTGAATCATGTCGTTTGCCTCGTCCTCATTCAACAGAGAACTGATTAAAATCGGGCGAGGGTCTTCTTTAGTGCCCAAATTTATTTCTCTGAGATCGTCAATCCTAGATCTGATTTCTTCCTCAAGTTCTGGAGGCGCATCTCGGATTTGAAAGTCATCGAGATCATCTGAAGTTTCTAAGCAGTGTTTTTTAAAATATTTAACGTTCGTTGAAAAGAGACTATCAGATTCATCGTCATCGAATGAACATAGAGTATCAAAGCCAATACCATGTTTTGAAAGTTATTTATGGTATTTTCTATTCCATAGATGTTCAAATTGTTGGGCTTTGCCTCTAGTCCATTTCAATGGCGTTAAACCTTGTTTATCAAATATGTTTACAGAATTCAAATACCAATCAAAAGATAGCTCTATTATTTCATCCATAAAAGGATCATTGAGGGTTACATCAGCCTCTAAGGGTTTGCTGAAAGAAGGTATGAAATTGTTGCCTTTGGTTTCAAGGTTTAGAGGGAGAGAAGCTTTCACTTCCAACCTCTTTACATCACTCTGGGACAAAGGAGTTATGGTAATATTTTCCACATACTTTTTTAATCTCTCCATGGTAGATAAATCTGAATTATCTTCCCTAGTGACTTGGACCCTGTCCTCATCACTATCAGATTCTATAGAAATCTCAAATTTTGGCTGATTTAAGAATTTCCTATATTCTACAACCTATGGGTCTTTCTCGAGCATACATAATTCATCCTCCGAACTGGATTCCAAATCAATATGTTTTGCAGGTTCCCTTATTTGTATGACTTGAGTTACATTCTCATGCATTTATCTATTTTGCCATCCTCGACCTCTCCCTCTAGACCATTGTGCCATTCTACCACCTCTTTGTGAGGGAGGAGCAGGTGACCAACGGATATCATGTTCGAGGTCGGGATGCTATTCTTTTTCTTTTTCTTTTTCCTTTTCTTTCTCTTTTTTCTTCTCTTTTTCTCTTCTTTCTTTTACTTCTTGTATTTCTACTTCAGCTAATTTGAGATTTTTAAAGAATGCTGTCTGGTTTTTAGGCAGATAGTATGAAGCATCTTCGTATAAATCAACTTTATGAATCAAGAACAGTTGCAAATCACCTTTGATGCAGTGCTCTATTCCGTCTTGGGAAAATTTGATACATTGATGTAAGGAGGAAGGCACCATTCTATACTCATGAAGCCAAAGTCTACCTAGGAGAGCGTTAAAAGAAGTCTCAGAATCTATTATATGGAATTTGGCTTCGATTTTAAAGGTTTCTAAATCTAACAGCAGGGTTATTGAGCCTAAGGATCTCTCTCCTTTCTCATTGAATCCTCGTAGCATAATCTTGTTAGAACTGAGTTTACGAGTATCAACCCTTAGATATGCAAGAGTATTGAGCACCATGATGTTGACCAATGCACCCGGATCGACGAGCACACGAGATACTTTGAAGTTGTCAATATTGACTGATATATACAAAAGACGATTGTGATCCGGTGTTCCTAATAACAAATCTTCATCTGAAAATGTGACACCAGGAACCTCTTTGAAATATAACACTTCCTCATCAGACTGTGTTGAATCTAATTGAGCCATACAAATCTCTGGATGGAGTAAAGCTTTAACTAAAGCTTCCCTCATTTCGTTAGAAAGAATCAGAGCATCATATATGCTCAATTTCGCTGGCAGTTTTCTAAGATGCGCTAATACGTTGTAATCGACCTTTGAAATCTCAGTATTCTCTAAATCTGTCTCTTGAACTGGTTGTGGTTGATTAGCAATTTCAGGGTTATCTGTAATTTACTTCTCCTTCCCATTGGATGCAAGTCGTGGAGGTAAAACTTTACCACTACGAAGATTGACTTGCACTACTTCTTCGGATGAAGCATTCTCAGTAACCTTTATCTATTGATCATTGATCGCTGTCTGAATTTCCTCTAGTGGTGTATCTGAGTCGGAGAGTTCTAATTCTATACTAATAGGATCACCCTCAACATAAAGAATAGGGGAGTCACTATTATAATAGAATTGAAACTGTTTATCTGTTTCATTCATATTTATGTACGGAGGATTGTTTTCATTATCGTTTGTATTATGATCGGGATATTCATCAGCAGAAATGAACATGATATAGCAGAATCATTTTTCATTGATTTCGTAATCCTAGGAGGGACAAAATAAAAGTCATACAAAGTTAAAGGTTTGAGCAACACGTGCTCGCCATTTTCAGAAACAACTAACTTATCAGAACCTAACTCTACCTCCTTCTTCTACTCCTTCTCCTAGACTATGGGAGCTGAATCATCTTTTGCTACTTCAGGCTCTATGATTGGAGCCTTATTCTTCTCCTGCTTCCGAGTTATCGAATTAACCTGGATGGGATTATGAATTCTTAGGAATTCCTAGAAAGAAGAACAATATAGTTTATTAAGAGTCTTTTTAGAAGAATGAGATAAAACCATATCCCACTCATTATCAGATTTTAAAGTAGAAGGAGGTGCAGAAGGCTCACCAAATATACACTTAGCGGATCCCTGACTCGGATCTACAAAGTATTCTTTGGGTATAACAACCGTACCATCCTTATGACTTCAGTCCAACCATTCTTTGAAAGTTATGCAATCCTCTATCTCGTGCCCTGTCATACGATGATAAGGACAGAAATTTGGTTGCCCTGCTTTAGCCCTTCTTTCGGTCTCCTGGGTTCAGGTAGTTTGAATCCCGGCTTCTTGACTAAGCTCTTGAACATTTTCCTGATTGCTTCCCACTTAAAAGGATAGACCTTATTGATAAAGAAATCAAACTTTTCTTTATTTTGTTCTTGAGTTAGATGAGGTCGTGGTCTAGTATGCTGATCACCCTGAGGCCTGTTATACTGCTGATACAGGGGAGGCTGATTAGGATTCTCTGTCTGGATCTGCATTGGCTGCTTTCCCTTGTCCACGACAGACACTGTTCCTGATTTCTTCTCTAAAACCTTATGAGGTTTTAACTTCTTTATTTCTAAGGAAGTTGAATCTTTGGAGAACGGAAGTTGGGAAGCTTCCTCCTGAAGATTAGAGGCTTTATTTAATAACTTCTCAAAGGTTTTGATGGTAAAACCCTTTAGTAAGAAAGCAACTGGGCCATGAATATTTTTTAAGAGAATCTCTATAGCATGCTGTTCTTGCAATTGCGGCTCACATCTCATACTAAGATTTCTCCATCTCATAATATAATCCACAAGGTTCTCTCTTGGCTTCTGGTTTCCACCACTAGGTCACCAACTATGATATGATGCTTTGCACTGGCAAACCTCTTGACAAACATTACTTCCAAATCATTGAAGGTATGGACCGACCCATTAGGTAGTTCAACATACCAATCAAATGCAATTCCAGATAGACTGCTAACAAATTGTCTGAACAACAGGGCATCACTACCACATGCATTACAACAACTAGCTCTGAAAAGAGGTAGATGTTGTTTGGGATTCTTGATTCCATCAAAATTCTTAAAGAAGGGAGGGACAAATCCTTTCGGATAGGGAACCGAATCAAATTCCTCTAGATAGGGCCTACCCTTTGAAATAGACGATGTACTGTGAGCTTTAGCCAGCACATCTTTGACTTGTTGTTCGACCATCAGTTTGATATCTACTGATTGTATGGATGGTGGTTCTGCTTTTATTGGCTTCTGTGCAGGTTTCTCAGGTTCTTCTATCATGACTGCCTTACTTTTGACATTTAATTGTACTGATTCCTCAGGAGATGATTGGACTTGTGCCTGTGGAGTAGGAGGATTTTTACCTTGCATAATCAAAATCATCGTCATTATTTCCTCGAGATTCTTTTCTATTCTGAATATTTGCTCATCTTTTTTACTCAGCTGTTCCAATAGACGATGAGTTGAATCTGTCGTATCATCTTTGCCATCCTCGGCCTCAGCTGGTCCTGCTTCTTCTTTACCTTTATCCTTCTCTCTATGAAGAGAGGATCGAGTATCAACCATACTGACACTACAGACATTTCTTGATCCACATTTTCATCATCTCCTGCTTCCTCCTCGTCGATTTGGTGAATACTTTCTTTTAAGTGATTCACCATTTCTTCTATTGACTTATCTCCCACATTATGTGGGTCAACCGGAGTATATTCCCTAGAAGGGGATGGTTCTATGACAGACTTCCCTTTCCTTGATTTTTGTTCAGCTGCATCTTTCTTCGACATAATTAAGGTAGTCAGAGTTGGGGTCATTTTGGGCCGCCAAACCCTCTCTCGGTAAGATAATGAGGACGAATGATTTGGTAACTTCAGTCTCCTCCTATCAAAACCGAAAGATGATTTGCTACCCTGATGATGATGTGAATCAGCTCTTGATGGATGTCGAATAGGTGGGTTATCATAGATCCTGAGCGGACGGTTCCCAGAATGACGTGGAGAAGGAGGAGACATGAAATTATACCCTCGTCGTGCTAATGCTCCATATCCCAAAGATTTAATGGGAGTCTGCTGACTATCTTGATAACCAGAATTATGGTACTAATTTTGAGAAGGGAAGCTCTTCAATTCTCTATGACGATCTGATACAGCTGCTGGTCGACTCGGACCCGCTTCCTGAAACTGTACTCTTCTCTTAGTAGGAGGGGATTCTCCTCTCCTTCCTCTTGCGTGAGGATTTACCTCAGTGTAGATAACATCTACACACTTTTCAGAAATTCTGATTTTGACTAGCCATAATCAACAGCACAGTCCTGGATCAGTACATTCAGCAAGGTTTTAAATTTTCTCTTCTTGTCATACAGGGATGGGACGATTGGATCATCCCGGAATGGTGTTGGCGGAGAATGTGCTATGTGCACTACACTCTCTTCTCCACCAGCAGCAGACAGTGGATGAAACCTGTTACCAGCCAACTGAGGAGAATTGAAAAACACCTCAGTGAATTCTGGAGTTATATTCTTCGATACCTCAGTCGCTACAACAACAACAAGATTATTCTTCGATGCTTCAGCTCTTTTGACCCTTCGCCTTGCATGGCAGATCATGTTGCGACACTGAGATTTGGTAATCTCTGGGATTGCAGATGACGATCCCAGTTCAAAATTTCCAAAGGCTAGAGAGTCAGCCACAACAGGAGACTTTCCTTTAGCCACAGCAGCTGGCTGAGGATAAGTTAGGTGAGTGAAAACTGAGGGTTTGGCAATTGTAGGAGCAGCTGCAGACCTACCCTCAACGTTGATCTGCACGGGAACTGATTGAACATACTCAACTACGGGAGCCACCATCTCAGTGCATGGTGCTCCGAAAGTAACTTGCAGATTGTCGAATCCAGTGTTGACCTCATTTTTGTATGAGGTCACTAAAGCCCTACTAAACCCCTTTTCCTCCCTATATCACATGCCTAAAGCTCCTTTTTTGCTTTATTTCCCTGATAATCCCTGCTTAAGCTGCTCCAAGGGTTTGGTTTAGGCAATTTAGGCAATGTCCCCTCCCACTCATCCCAAAGCCGTCCAATAGAAGCAAGGCATATCCAGCCTTTGGGCCAGCCTTCTAGCTGTCCCAGGGACACCTGGCATCATCTGAGGACATGGTGAGTCAATCCCAGCCATCCATTTGGCTTGGGGACGTTTGAATAGGGGGGAAAGGCCATAATGCCTCATATTCGAACCCTATCAATCTCTCTCCACTCAAGCTCTCTCAAACCCAGCCCCCTGCTCCATTGAGCTCCCCAGACATCTCTCAACACTCTCCCACCAAAATCCCTCCGGTCAAAGGCCTTTTCCGGCGAGATCCCGGCGACCTTAGCCTAAATCCGTTCAAGGGGATCTAGCAATCGATCCAGAAGTTTTTGAGCCGTGGACTCTTCTACAAAAAGGAGCGTGGACAGTCTACAAGTGCAACAAATCCATAAACGGTCTAATCCGTCCAAAATCAAGGTGAAAAACTCAAACCCTAGGTCTAGGAACACTAGTTTAATTAGCTTTTTATTAAGCTCATTTTAAGTAAAATAAAATACTCCCCATTGATTCTCTTCACCTAGGGAATCTAAGTTTAAAATTTTAACTCATTTGATTCACTGGATCGAGAGAACAAGTCAAAGAATGGGTTCTAGGGCTTGGTTCGCTGGCTGCATGAACCGAGCTCTATTTGGTCTGTTGATCTCTCGATCAACGGATCTGATCGCACCGTTCCACGTATTGATCAAGCGTGTACTCGATCCCGCAGCTCAAGCTACGGTCCGGCTCGATCCTGGCCGCCCGTTCAGAACCGCGGGATGAACCCTCCGCTGTTGGATCTTGCTCAATCGAATCAGACGGCGGGATCTGATCCCCGCCGTTGAACGGCACAGGCACTCGATCGAACGGCCCGCGATGCCTGCTGACGTGGTTAAGTGAACCGCGTCCCGCGGTCTGCAGCCGACGCGTTGATGACCGCCGCCTTCCACGTGGCATCCCGCCGTCGCCGCGTTTTGGCTGGCCGAACCAGAATACGCCACCTGTCCCACTAACAGCCGCCGAATTCATTTAAATGAGTTTAATTTAAAATTAAAGCTATTTAATTACATAAACTTTGAAAATTAATTAAAAATTACTTATAAATCCAAAAATTATTTTAAAAATATCAAAATTTTCAGAATTTCAATATCTTTCAAATAAAATTAAAAATTCCTTCTAAAATATTTAATATATTTTAAATAATTTTTTAAAATACTCAAAACTTGATATTTTAATTAATAGTTACTTAAAATAAATCAAATTAATTTTAATAATTTCAAAATAATCTATTTTGGAATTATTTTAGAGCATGGAGGATATTCCAAAATAAAATTCACTAATTAAACTATAGTATATTTTAAATATTTGAGTTTTCCTTTAGATAATTTAGACCATTTAATTAAATATCTAATTTATATTTTACTATTAAGTTAAATATTTTGAATAATCAAAGCTTTAATTCCAAAATATTTTAAATAAATCAGAGAGTCTCTCAAGTCTTTAAAATGTTATTTCAAAAATATTTTGTTATTTATTTTAAATTTATGTTATATATATATAAGTATGTTGATATATATTTATTTATTTAAAAAAAAAATACTTTGAAAATATATATATATTTTAGACCCTTAAACTCTTGAGAGATTTATTGAAGTTCTAAATCTAGATCAAGCTTATGTGAATGGAATTAATGGGGATGATTAGTGAGTGACCACTTCTTGGTTCATTCACTAACCTTGATTTAATTATGTGTATTTTATCTAATCCTTGCATGTTTAAGGTACACACACCACATAGCCTAGGCTCTCCTAGATCTAAGGACTTGTTTGCTTGCTATTGTGTATGTATGTCATGCTTATTCGAAGGGTTAGGGAAACTTTGATTTGAACCCATTCAAAATTAGTGACACAATTAAGGACAATGATTAAGGACTTTGATTAGAAAACTTAGAAAATTTATTGTGATTAGGATTGATACCCTTTTGACTTGAAATTTGGACCACTTAAACTTAGTGACATCCTCAGCCTTAGAAAAAATTTTCACTGATTTTTGAAATAATTTAGGCCTCTAATTAATTTTCTTAAGTTTAAGCCTTAATTAAGCTTTCAAACCTTAAGAAAAGTGTAATAAATCCAATTTAAATCCAAAAAATACATATAAACCCTCAAACTGACCAGAATCAAGCCCTTAATCCATGAAAATTAAAAGCCCCATAATTTGACAGAAATCTTGTAATTACTTTAATTTTGACTAAAAAACCCATTTTAGTTAATATAATTAATTAATAATAATTAAAAAATCCCAAAATTTCCCAAACACTTGGGGATCCCTCCTTAGGTCATTTATGACCTTTGGAGGTGTTTTCAAGAGATTGGGAATTTGTTTGAAGCAAAACCATAAAAGGGCCATTAATTAAACAATTCCCAAAATTCATTAAAATGCTCAAAACTTCAATAATTCATAACTAATTGTAAAAAAATCCAAATCACCCAAACTCACTTGCTTTCAACTCATAATGATGTCCAGTATTTATTAAAAATATCAAAGTTCCAGAAAAGTATTAAAATAAAAAAGTCAACAAATTGGTCAAACCGTAGTTAAAAACTAGTTCAAAACTTCAAACCTTCGTAATAAAATGTAGAAAAATTCGATTTCAACGTACTTACCTTCTAACTGATCGTAGTGAGGTCTAGTATTTTAATAAAATACAAGCATTCCAGAATTTGAGCTTAATCAAAAATTCAACTTTTGACCCTTTAATTAAGTGATTAAAATATTCAAAATTCATAAAAAACTCAAAATCATTCTAAAACTCAGAAAATATTGGTTTAATGCTTAAAACACATAACAAATTCTTTAAAACACAACAACCACCCTAAAGATGAAGTTTATTAGCTGGACTACTCCGGGCTGCGGGGCTAAGTGTCCTAAGGAGGCTGGTTCCTCGAGCCTGGTGGCACAACGCCACGAATGGATTCTAAGGGGTGCTAAAACTTAAAATAGATTAATTTTTAATTATTTAACGCTTTAAAATCTCTAATTCAATTACATTAATTTGGTTTATCGGCTGGACTACTCCGGGCAGGCTAAGTGTCCTAAGGAGGCTGGTTCCTCGAGCCTGGTGGCACAACGCCACGAATCAATTAATGGCAAACTTAAATTAATCAAACTTAAAAAATCAGTAACAAACTCCCTTTAATATCAATTCACTCCTTTAATTCCAACCAATTTAAATAACTTAATCAACCCCGATTGCTACTGGGTAACCCAGGCCTACGAGGCTATTAGCTTAGCCCCAGGGAAGGTGAAATAAACTTCACGGCCTCGGTGTGAAACAAAGGTAGTATATAATTAACTTTTAAAATATGTTTAATTAAAATTCTCAATCTACTAATACTTAAATTCTAATATAAATCCCCTTTTAGGCCTTAACAAATTCAGAACTTTTCTAGAAAACTTCAACTAATAACCCACTTTAGAATCTATCCCAGCCACACGACCTTTCTTTAAAATCGACTAGGTGGTTAGCTGGCTCCCCAATCCAGGCCGGGGTAAGTCCAGATCTTACACTGCATTAGTTAGGATCGGACGACTGTGGTCCAGTGTCCAAAATAGATTTAGGATCTGGGGCAGATCTTTGATTATAAGACCCCAAATTTCGAGAATATAGTCTCAAATTTTTAATAAAATACTTAACTCTAATTAAAGCTTCATTTCAATCCTAAAACATAAAGTCCAACACTTAGATTAAGTTGGGATACTTTCGGATGGTTCTGGAATCTTAAAGTGTCCCCTACCTCTCTTCATTTAACTCCGTTAATAACTGCTCAATTTTGATCCATTCCCTTTTGAGTTTCCAAAATTCATCTCTTTTTGATATCACTCCTAAAAAATCTGATAAAATTTTTCCACTATTTTAATCTAGAGTTTTTGTAGGGGATTTTGTCTCCCTACGATGTAATTAACTACGAGGGCTTGTGCTCGTAGGAGATTTAGAACCACACACACACCTGATTTTAAAATTTATTTTTTAAAGTTCAATTGGATTTCTTTGGGAAAACTTAAAATACTAGTGATCGTTATTATAACAATCAAAGAATTATCATCGAATAGTATTTTCTCCCTACGGGGAGATACACTTCTCTTTGATAAGGCTTTGGATGTGAAATCAACGATCACACTTCTTGAATATTGTGGTTGGATATTCAGTAGAATCGCATTTTGACCCTTCGGGGCCATATGAAGTTCTCTTTAGCACCCGATCATAGTATTCAAGATGAGTTTACATAATCCTAAGTCTGAACACCGTTATGAAAGTTTATTTTCGTCCCTTCGGGGTAATATACTCTTTCTAACGAGTTGATTCGACCTTAGAATTAGAACTCAACCTTAATATTAAAATCCCCAAAGAAAACCAATATTTTTCAAAACCTGTTTTCCAAAATTCCACCAACAAAAAATGGCACGCCCGGTGGGACCAAATTTCTCTTCCCATCTTTAATAGTGGCAGAATTTCGTTTCTTTGGTAGTTTCAACTATCATTTCTTCCGTTGGTCCCTTTGTCCATTTCTTCCTTGGGTGAGTGTGGCCAACATCTAAAAAAAATAATAACAAAATATTAAAAGAGAGGTTGCACCTCCAAATTTGGCTTTATCTAGATTTTTGTTCTGATTTTGACCTTCTGCCCCGGCATAGCCTGTGAGGCGACAGCCTCAAATCAGATCTCTGGATATCCTTTTCAATCTTATGGATTTATGGTCGATAAATTTTTTATTCAACATATAAATCCTTAAAATTGAAAAAATTCAAAAATTTTGATTTCGGACATCCCAAATTACTTTAGTTTTAACCCCCCTCACTTCCCCTTTGACCTCTAGGGGTGGGGAGGGTTAGACTATTCCTTTTACTTGGGTTTTCTCACGATTCCATAAGCCTTCGGGCAAGGGGAAACTCTGTCCGTTGTGTTTTGGAGCCTGTAAGAAAACCCCCCTTTCAAACCCTCCAAGACTCAAAATTTCTTCAAAATTTTCTTAAACTCTAAGTCGTCATATGTTACCCCATACGATCTCCTTGTGGGTTATCATATGTCATTTTTTTTAGAAAACTTTCTGGGCATGTGTTTAGTCTCTTCACCCTTCTAACATGTGTTAAGCAATACCCTTCACTGCTCGACACATGTTTTTTTTTTTTGGGGGGGGGGGGTTGAGATATTCTTACAAGCCTCAATTTTCAAAAAAAAAAAAAATATTTTTCACCACTCTTTTAAAGTAAATCTAATTTCAATCCTTTCTTTAACTTTCAGAAAACCCCAAATGGCTGGCCAATTGATTTTCTCCTTTGATCGAGAGTTGTCCTCGACTGTTAATGACCAAGGGAGCACTATCATTTTTGGAATGGGATTTAATACTCTTGAGCTCTCCATGGATGGACACCAGATTGTTAGTTTGGATACCAGTAAGGAAATTCCCCCAGTGGTTGAGTTGATTGTGGGATCTGCGCCCACCTTGCCAGTAGTCAGTGATGATCAGAAACAGTCTGAACCAATTGTTGAGCCTCCCACTGAAGTTAAGTCTATTTTTGAAGAGGGGTCTAGTTCTGGACTTAGCTTTGCCACCAAGAATCAGAAAAAGAACTATTTGAGGATACTTAGAAAGAAAATCTCTAAGGCTAAGAGAGTTCTACCCTTTAAGACCTTAGCTCAAGTAGAACCTGAGACTGTTGAGGAGCTAGCTATTCCTGCTTCCTCTCCCCTCCTAAAGGGGAGTCGCTTTTACCCCCTGGCTTCAGCTCAAGGGGAGGAGAGGATAGCTAGGATAGCCCGTTCTCCACCATGCCCGGTCGACTACTCGACTAAGAAAACTCAGAAAGAAAAACATCTCCAGAAGACAAGGACTTTGAGAAATATAATTCATACCTGCGCTGCACAGTCTGGACAGACTAAAGAGGAATATGTAAAACAATTGAAGGGAGTGATCTCACATCGCTTCCAAAAAGAAGTGTTGAAGGAAGAAGTGTCTGAAGCAAAGAATTTAACCCCACAATTCGTTAGAAAGAATAAGAAGTATGTTAGACAGCCCGCTACTTCAGTACTGGTTGATGGATATCACTGGTTGCCACGCCCTCCGTCCTCTCAAACAGAGGGTATTGTGTTGACTGGGTCCGAGAGAGGCCACCATTCTACTGGTAAACCCCCGGTACCCCCACATAAACCTGTAAGATTGGCCTCAGTGATTGTTAAACCAAAGGGGGTTGAAGTTCAAAAGTCTATGGACCTTAAAGGAAAAAGACCTAAATCTCCTGAAAAGAAATACGTGCCAAAGAGAACCAAGTTGGAGAGTCTGCCACCACCTCCTAGAACTTCTAAGTTCATTCTGCAGCTCCAACGAGTTTCAGCCAACCCTACTCCGGGTTCAGTAGAATTGATGGATGTCCAAACTAGTACTCCAGTTGTTATAGTTGACAGTCCTACCACAGCCAGTCTAACTCAAGATCCAATAGTCACCATCCCTGCTACCCCAGTTGATGATCCCCAAGGTCCGAGTGTCATTCCTAGGCCCCTTAGTCAGGTGTCTGAGGACCTTACCTTACCAGATATGGGAACTATCACTTTACAAGCTCCTGCTTCTCCCCCTGAGGTATATGTCCCTCTCCCTGTAGAGGATGCCACTCTTTTGACTACCAGCTCTGGGATAGTCGAAGAGGAGAGAATTTACCAGGATCTAGAAATGGAAGATGAACCGGATACAAAGTCTCAACCAGATCCTAATCCAAAACTCACAGAAATCATTGCCCTCATGGATTCTGAAGAATTACTCGACATGGCTGAGTACAAAGGATACTTACCCCTTGATCCTAAGTCAATTGGGGATAGGCCGGTCGAGGAGGTAGTTCAAGAAATAAGAAACATTTTGTTGAATAAAGAAGGAATGGCCTCCTTTGACCCTGATATGGATGATCTCCTTGGAGATGAAGATGATTATGTTGGTGGCATTCATGTGGTCGAAACTAGAGGGTCTAATAAAGAAGCTGAGCCCAACAAACGCCGATTTGCTAAAGATGGTGATCCACATACTGTTGAGTCAGATTCAGATGAGTCTGTGAAAGACAGAGATGAAGAACACATAAAAAACTTGGAGACTCAGCTCGCTAGAATGATGTCACAAGTTAGGGAAATGCAAGAGAAGTTGGATAAATCACAGCAAGAGTCTTTTATGATCCACCAGTCAGCTCGAGAGCTCACAGAAAAGGCTAAAAGGGCAGAATTTAGTTCCAGACCTCTCGAGTCACCACCTGTGACTCTCCCTTGTCCAGTAGAAGCACCTCCAGTTCACCCTGCAGTTTCCACCATTCCTTCGATCCTACCTCAGAAGGATATTAAGCAGTTAATTGAGGACCAGGTAAGGGAGGCCTTAGCCCTTTCTCAAGGAACCGTGTCTATTTCAAAGGGTAGACCCTACCCCGAGGAATATGACTTAGTTCCTTACCCAAAGGGCTTTGTGCCACAAACTTTTAAAGTTTTCACTGGAATTAAAAATCCGAGACATCATCGGGCCCACTTTCGAGCAAGCTGTTGCAATACAGGAGGGTCAGATGCTCTACTATTTCGCCAATTTGTAAGTAGTCTATCCGGCATTGCTTTTGAATGGTACGCCGATCTGCCCAACGGTTCAGTAAGAACCTTTAACGAGCTAGAAAACCTCTTTCTTAAGAGATTTTCTGGAGCACAACAACGCACCATCGTGGGCGATCTCGTGGTTGAAAAGCAAAAGCCGGGAGAGTCTCTGGTTGAGTACATCTTGTGGTGGCAAAACCTCTCGATGAAGTGTGAACCCCAGTTGCAAGAGCAACATGCTGTGGAGATTCTTTTGAAGAATATCCACGGCCCTGTTGCTTTTCTCCTGAAGGGTTTCACTATTAAAACTTTTGAAAAACTTCTTAATAAGGCTAGCAATTTGCAGGAAGAGGCTCCTAGGATGCCATTCTTACGAGAGCAGTCTGAAGAAAGGAAGGGTCCAAAATTGGTGAAAACATTTGAAAAGAAAGCTGTGGTCTCAGCAGTAGATAAAGGAAAGAGGCCAGTGATTAATCAGCCTAGCACTCCACTTCAACCACAGCCGCCTCAGAAGCAGCCCTTTCAGATAGTTCCTCAGTATACTAAAGATCCTGCCTCCATCCCTTTTAGAGAGAGATTGGCAAAGCTTTATCCATTTAAAAGTGAGTCAGTTAAGAAGATCTTCAAGAGCTTATTAAAGAAACCAGATTTTCAGTTGCCAGAGGCCAGGAGGCCTGAGGATGAGAGCAAGAAAGATGATTCCAAGTATTGCCCGTACCACAGGATGCTTAGTCACCCTCTTGAGGACTGTGTTGTGTTCAAAGATTGGCTTGAGAGGAACTACACCCAAGGTAACATCATAATACCTAAGGAATACTTGGTCGATCCAGAAAAGGCTTCAATTAAAACCATTTCAGGTAATCCTCTTAACTCTTTTTGTCTTGTTGAAGATGGTTGGGACATTGCTTTGTCCCGGGCACTTAAAAAGTTGATTAACAAGTCTTTTCGTCTTTCTCAACAGCTGACTACGATAGCCCAGGCCCCGGTGTGGAAGGTTGACCTGGACGCTTCGCAGAAGGATGTTGAGCCACTTCCCTCCCCAGTAGTCTTAGGAACTACTGAGAAAAATGTAAAAGAAGAGAAATTTGATTTTGTAGAGCGGAAGTGTGTAGATGAGAGATGTATTAGAATGGCGGATGGCGGTGTTAAAACCCTTTCCCCTCTTTTGTTATCTGACTTTTACTTTGCCCCATCAAAGGCGAAGGGTCAAAAGATGAATAAAAAACATCCTTTTACTTCTGTCTTGATGATTGGCCATGAATCTCAAATGCAAATTGATGACTCTCCTGTTTTGAATCAAACTCCTAATGAAATAAATATTGAGGTTAATCAAATCGACCTCCCCGAATCGACTATTCAAGAAGATGTCGAATGTGAAGCCTTATCAGAAAGTGATTTCCCCCAATGTGATTTTCAGGGACGTCCTATCGAGATAGAGTTTTCAGATTCTGATTCTCTTTCGGGAAACGACGATCCAATGCCTACAGTGAGTGTAGACACCGCTCTAGTTTGCCCGCCCGAAGACATCGAGCAGGTGCAACTCCGTGGCGATAAAGTCTTACCTCCTAGGTTGCCCCTTCAGGACAAAGGCAAGCAATCCTCATTCGAAAATCTAAATCCAGATTCCCCTCAACAACCAGAATTTCCTTTAATTCCTCCGGGTTTCGAGTCTGTCGTTCCTAAGGTTGATTACAACGTTCTAGCCCACCTTAGGAAGTTGCCAGCAAAATTAAGTATTTATGACGCCCTCCTTCTCTCCAAAGAAATGAGGGAGTCTTTAATTAAAGCACTTCTCGACCCCGAGATTTGCTTAACACAGTTGGCTGCAACTTCAGAAGGTGAGGCTCTCTACTTCAAAGAGGTCCCCGGGGTTACCTTTTTAGACGAAGATTTACTCTTGGGAACTGCTGACCACAATCGCCCCCTCTACATTACTGTAGATGTGGGAAACTTCAAGTTATCAAGAGTCCTTGTTGATCCGGGTGCATCGGTCAACGTGATGAACATAAAGACTATTGCTTATCTCAGAGTTGATACTAGCAAGCTTTCAACCAACAGGTTGGTGCTTCGTGGGTTCAACGAGAAGGGCGAGAGAGCTTTA
This sequence comes from Dendrobium huoshanense, assembly GCA_016618105.1. NCBI lineage: Eukaryota > Viridiplantae > Streptophyta > Magnoliopsida > Asparagales > Orchidaceae > Dendrobium > Dendrobium huoshanense. The sequence goes on from CM028355.1 coordinate 25,869,505, forward strand.
GGTTCAATCACTTTACTCCTAGAAATAGGAGGGTTAAAAACTGAAGCTAAATTTCATATAATTGATTCGACTACGTCCTTTAACGCACTTCTAGGTAGACCTTGGATTCACGAATATAGAATGGTTCCATCTACCCTGCACCAATGCGTTAAGTATCAACGAAACGGCATTGAACATGTGATTAAGGGTGATTTACAACCATTCTCGATTCAAGAAATTGGGATCTACGAAGATGCTGCATATTTCATACCAAAAGGGTCCTCGTCCCGTTATAAATTGGAGATCAAATTTGAGGAGAAAATGGTTGGACAAAAACTCGACCAAAAGAAAGAAAAAGATAAAAATATCAATCAAGAAATGACACAATCGAGTAGTGAAGACGACTCTGATATCATTGTCCTTAGGCCTCCAAGCACATTACCTCAAAGAGGTGGGAGGATGGCTTTAAGGGCACGAGGTCGAGGCCGTGCTTCATTAGATAGAAGAGCAACACCTGTGTATATTGATTTGGAATCAGATTCTGATGATGAACTAGAAAGTCAAGGTACTGCCCTCTCTCTCGATTATCAGAACATTAATGCTCCTCCAAAATTTCATCTCACCTTAGACCAGGACAGTGACCCTGAGGAAGATATCTCAAAAGTCAAAAGTCACGAGCCTGAATTAATAATGTATGAAAAGCTCACTAGAAGGATTGAGGCCCTTTCTCTGACCCCACTGTCGGCAGGCAGGGTTGTAGGGTTGGAAGTCAAAGTGGCCCCCAACTTGGATGGTGAAGTTAAGAAAGTCCAGAAATTCTTTCCTTGCTCCTCCTCCACAAGGGACGAAGGTGATGTAACCCTTGAGGAGGCAGATTTTAATGAATTAATGGAATTATCTTTCGGCTACTTCCCTGTTTGTGTAAAAAACACTTTTTCTAAAGGTTCTATACTATACCGATGGACTAAGGGTCAAGCTAGATACCACGAGAATATTTGGCGAAAAAAAATAAATAAAAATCCAACAAGTGGTATTGGCTTTGGAACAGTTAGTTCATTCGATGATGATGAGTATTGCTTAATGATAACTTATCACCTCGATTCTCCAAATGTCCCTACAGATCCTCCTTGTCCTCTAGATGGACTCTGTTTGGAGACTTTAGACGATCTCGATGATCTTCAAGTTTGGGATACACCCCCTGAGTTTGAAGAGGAAATTAAGTCGACAGTCGATGAGTTGAGAGAAATTAACCTGGGAAATGATAATGACCCCCGTCCGATTTTCATAAGTACTTTGTTGAGCGAGGGTGAAACCCAAGACTTAATCCAGTTGTTATTCGAGTTCAGGGATTGCTTTGCCTGGACATACGACGAAATGCCAGGTTTGCCTGCTGAGATAGCAGTTCACAAACTTGGGGTTCGGCATGATGCCATTCCTGTTAAACAAGCTCCTCGACGCATGCGCTTAGAGATTGAGCAACAAGTCGTTTCTGAAGTTAAGAAATTGGCAGAAGCCGGATTCAGTCGAGAGGAGCAATATCCCTTCTGGGTGGCCAGCGTCGTGCCAGTTCGAAAGAAAAATGGTCAAATTCGGATTTGTGTCGACTATAGGGATCTGAATAAGGCATGTCCTAAAGATGAGTTCCCTCTACCAATACCAGAACTCATGGTGGACATTGCCTCCTCACATGTTATTTTCTCATTCATGGATGGCTCGTCAGGTTATAACCAAATCAAGATGGCCCCAGAAGATGAGAGAAATACTGCGTTCAGAACCCCTATTGGAATCTTTTGTTATAAGGTAATGCCATTCGGCTTAAAGAATGCCAGAGCAACCTACCAACGGGCCATGACCCGTATCTTCGACGACTTAATTCATAATCAAGTTGAATGTTATATTGATGATTTAGTTGTCAAGAGCAAGGTTAAAGAGGCTCACCTGTATGACTTAAGAGTTGTTTTCGAACGGTTGCGTCGCTACGATTTGAAAATGAACCCCTTGAAGTGCGCCTTCGGCGTCGCCTCAGGAAAATTCTTAGGATTCGTAGTGAGGCACCGCGGAATCGAGATCGATCCTGCTAAAATTGAAGCCATCTTAGATATGCCATCCCCTAAGAGCCTTACCCAGTTAAGGTCTCTACAAGGTAGATTGGCATATATAAGGAGGTTTATTTATAATCTTTCCGGGAGATGTCAACCCTTTTCTGTCCTTGCAAAAACGGATACTAAGTTCGTATGGGACGAGAAGTGTCAAAATGCTTTCGATGACATCAAACAATACCTTTCTAATCCGCCAGTCTTGGCAGCTCCGATTCCGGGAAAGCCGTTAATCCTCTACACTGCAGCTCTAGATGAGTCTTTAGGTGCCCTGTTGGCTCAAGTTAACGACGAAGGGAAAGAGAATGCTCTCTATTACCTCAGTCGAAGACTCCTTCCTACTGAAATTTGATACCCGTCAATTGAGAAGCATTGTCTTGCTCTGGTTTTTGCAGCTCAGAAACTGAGGCATTACATGCTCTTCCACTCAATCAGTCTGATTTCAAGAGTTAATCCTTTGAAATATATTTTGACCCGACCTACGTTGTCAGGACGCTTAGCTCGTTGGTCTATGATATTGCTGCAATTTGAGATTACTTTCACTCCTCTTCGTGCTGTGAAAGGACAGGCTGTCGCCGACTTTCTGGCAGCACACCCGCTGCCGGCAGATTCTCCTCTGAATGATGACCTACCCGACGAACAAGTCATGAGTTTGAGGGAATCTGGCGAGGCCATCTGGGAATTATATTTTGATGGGGCAGCATCCTCTCGTAGGATTGCGACCCAACAATCTGTAGTTCCTGGAAAGGCTGGAGTCGGTCTAATTTTCATTACGCCAGAAAAAGGAATGATGCATTTTTCCTACCACTTATCGGAGCCTTGCACAAACAATGAAGCTGAATACGAAGCTCTGATAACTGGTTTGGAACTTGCAATTCTTATGGGAATTGAAGAGATTAAGATATTTGGGGATTCCCAGTTGGTGATTAACCAAGTCGTCGGAACTTATAAAGTCTTGAATCCGAATCTCCTAAGATATCACCAGTACACACTTCACTTGTTGGAACAAATCCCTATTGCTACTTTGTATAGGGTTCCCCGTGGAAGCAATTCCGCGGCGGATGCCTTAGCAAAACTTGCGAAGGAATTTGCATGTCCTGAGGAGGATTCCATCCCTATAGAGATTCAGGGTCATAAAACCCTCTCCCTTATAGATCTGGAACACATTAGTAAGACTCCCCTTCAGATCCTTTCCGCCACTTCGACGACCGACGAAAAAGGTGATTGGAGACAACCCTTAATTGATTACCTTAAAGAGGGGAAGCTTCCCCAGGATAAATCACTTTCTAACCAGATTAAGAAACGTGCCCTATCATATGCACTAGTTAACGATCTGTTGTACCGTCGGTCCTTCGATCACATGTGGCTGCGCTGTTTGAACAAGATAGAAGCCCTGAAAATTGTTAATGAAGTTCATTCAGGACTGTGCGGTGCACATCAATCGGGTCCAAAAATGAAATTAAAGATTAAAAGACTTGGATACTTCTGGCCTACAATGATTGACGATTGCATGAATACTACAAAGCACTGTCATCAATGTAAGGTCCATGGTGTGGTTTTACATCAGCCGCCTAATGTGTTACACCCTACGATAGCCTCGTGGCCCTTCGAGAGTTGGGGCACAGATATCATTGGGCTGATTGACCCTCCCTCCGCGAGAGGTCATCGTTTCATATTAGCATCGACTGATTACTTTTCAAAGTGGGCGGAAGCAATTCCCCTACGAAACGTAACATCACACCATGTCTTAAAATTCTTTCGTGATCATATTGTATATCGATTCGGCGTACCTCGCAGAATCATATCCGATAATGGGTCCGCATTCAAGTCTACAAAAATCAATAGTTTTGTAAGGCGCCATAATATTGATTGGAGATACTCGACGATCTATTACCCTCGGGCAAATGGATTGGCCGAGGCCTTCAATAAAACCTTGGTGCAAATTGTTAAAAAGACCCTTGATGATAACAAACGACAGTGGGATGAGCGGTTGGTGGAAGCTTTGTGGGCTTATCGTACCACTTATAGAACCCCGACCCAATCCACCCCGTTTGCACTAGTGTATGGATCTGAGGCTGTTCTACCCTTGGAAATACAAATCCCTTCGCTCAGAATTGCAGTTCAGAACCAAATCATAAACGAACAAAATGCAAAACTACGATTGGAAGAACTTGAAGGCCTTGAAGAGCGACGTCTCCAAGCTCAACAAAGCTTAGAGTTGTATAAATCCCGTATGGTTCAGGCCCATGATAAGCTAGTGCGACCTAGGACCTTCTAAGCGGGAGACTTGGTATTGGTACTTCGGAGGCCTATCTTAGCCCATCGGAAGTTGGGAGGAAAATTTGAACCTACGTGGGAAGGACCCTTCGTTATAGAGACTGTCTACGAAGGAGGCTCGTATCAGTTAGTAGATTGTAAAGGGAACCACCCAATGCTACCTGTTAACGGGCGTTTCCTTAAGAAATAATATGCTTGATGTAGCTCATTTTATCAATCAATAAAAATTCCCCTTTCTTGATTTGCAACTTTTTTTTTTTTTAAGGTCTTTTCCTTTTTAACGCTCTTCGCCTTCTCCTTAAGGTTAGGTCCTTCCTTCCCTTAGGATTAGACCAGCTAGTGGTGGAGTACGCCCTCTGTGGCACCATCCTGGCTTTTACCGGTGGAACAGTGGTGGAGTACGCCCTTCGTGGCACCATCCTGATTCTTGTTCGCTAGTGGTGGAGTACTCCCTTCGTGGCACCATCCTAGTTTCCCAGTTGAGGTCCTCTGTGTGGAGCAAGTTTCCTCCCCACATGACCATTCGCTAGTGGTGGAGTACGCCCTTCGTGGCACCATCCTAGTTTTCCAGTTAAGGTCCTCTGTGTGGAACAAGTTTCCTCCCCACATGACCATTCGCTAGTGGTGGAGTACGCCCTTCGTGGCACCATCTTAGTTTTCCAGTTGAGGTCCTCTGTGTGGAGCAAGTTTCCTCCCCACATGACCATTCGCTAGTGGTGGAGTACGCCCTTCGTGGCACCATCCTAGTTTGCCAGTTGATCTGCCTATTTGGAGTAAGTCTTATATTAGCATCCTATAGGCCTAAGGTTGGGTGATGCCCTTCCTTAGACCCAAGGCTAGGTATTCCCTACCTTGGTTTCTCCAGTCCTCTCTTCAAAATAGGTGTAAGCTTTTCAATAGTTTCCAATGGACTTAAGTTTGGGTGATGCCCTTCCCTCAACTCTTTAAGATCCTACTCCTATTCGGTCAACACTAATGTGTGCAGCAGAAGTTCCTTCTACCACACACATTGGGGGTCCATTTGTTGACCTCATTTTTGTATGAGGTCACTAAAGCCCTACTAAACCCCTTTTCCTCCCTATATCACATGCCTAAAGCTCCTTTTTTACTTTATTTCCCTGATTAATCCCTGCTTAAGCTGCTCCAAGGGTTTGGTTTAGGCAATTTAGGCAATGTCCCCTCCCACTCATCCCAAAGCCGTCCAATAGAAGCAAGGCATGTCTAGCCTTTGGGCCATCCTTCTAGCTGTCCCAGGGACACCTGGCATCATCTGAGGACATGGTGAGTCAATCCCAGCCATCCATTTGGCTTGGGGATGTTTGAATAGGGGGGAAAGGCCCTAATGCCTCATATTCGAACCCTATCAATCTCTCTCCACTCAAGCTCTCTCAAACCCAGCCCCCTGCTCCATTGAGCTCCCCAGACATCTCTCAACACTCTCCCACCAAAATCCCTCCGGTCAAAGGCCTTTTCCGGCGAGATCCCGGCGACCCTAGCCTAAATCCGTTCAAGGGGATCTAGCAGTCGATCCAGAAGTTTTCGAGGCGTGGAATCTTCTACAAAAAGGAGCGTGGACAGTCTACAAGTGCAACAAATCCATAAACGGTCTAATCCGTCCAAAATCAAGGTGAAAAACTCAAACCCTAGGTCAAGGAACACTAGTTTAATTAGCTTTTTATTAAGCTCGTTTTAAGTAAAATAAAATACTCCCCATTGATTCTCTTCACATAGGGAATCTAAGTTTAAAATTTTAACTCATTTGATTCACTGGATCGAGAGAACAAGTCAAAGAATGGGTTCTAGGGCTCGGTTCGCTGGCTGCATGAACCGAGCTCTATTTGGTCCGTTGATCTCTCGATCAACGAATCTGATCGCACCGTTCCACGTATTGATCAAGCGTGTACTCGATCCCGCGGCTCAAGCTACGGTCCGGCTCGATCCTGGCCGCCCGTTCAGAACCGCGGGATGAACCCTCCGCTGTTGGATCTTGCTCAATCGAATCAGACGGCGGGATCTGATCCCCGCCGTTGAACGACATAGGCACTCGATCGAACGGCCCGCGATGCCTGCTGACGTGGATAAGTGAACCGTGTCCCGCGGTCTGCAGCCGACGCGTGGATGACCGCCGCCTTCCATGTGGCATCCCGCCGTCACCGCGTTTTGGCTAGCCGAACCAGAATACGCCACCTGTCCCACTAACAGCCGCCGAATTCATTTAAATGAGTTTAATTTAAAATTAAAGCTATTTAATTACAGAAAATTTGAAATTAATTAAAAATTACTTATAAATCCAAAAATTATTTTAAAAATATCAAAATTTTCAGAATTTCAATATCTTTCAAATAAAATTAAAAATTCCTTCTAAAATATTTAATATATTTTAAATAATTTTTTAAAATACTCAAAACTTGATATTTTAATTAATAGTTACTTAAAATAAATCAAATTAATTTTAATAATTTCAAAATAATCTATTTTGGAATTATTTCAGAGCATGGAGGATATTCCAAAATAAAATTCACTAATCAAACTATAATATATTTTAAATATTTGAGTTTTCCTTTAGATAATTTAGACCATTTAATTAAATATCTAATTTATATTTTACTATTAAGTTAAATATTTTGAATAATCAAAGCTTTAATTCCAAAATATTTTAAATAAATCAGAGAGTCTCTCAAGTCTTTAAAATGTTATTTCAAAAATATTTTGTTAATTATTTTAAATTTATGTTATATATATATATAAGTATGTTGATATATATTTATTTATTTAAAAAAAAATACTTTGAAAATATATATATATTTTAGACCCTTAAACTCTTGAGAGATTTATTGAAGTTCTAAATCTAGATGAAGCCTATGTGAATGGAATTAATGGGGATGATTAGTGAGTGACCACTTCTTGGTTCATTCACTAACCTTGATTTAATTATGTGTATTTTATCTAATCCTTGCATGTTTAAGGTACACACACCACGTAGCCTAGGCTCTACTAGATCTAAGGACTTGTTTGCTTGCTATTGTGTATGTATGTCATGCTTATTTGAAGGGTTAGGGAAACTTTGATTTGAACCCATTCAAAATTAGTGACACAATTAAGGACAATGATTAAGGACTTTGATTAGAAAACTTAAAAAGTTTATTGTGATTAGGATTGATACCCTTTTGACTTGAAATTTGGACCACTTAAACTTAGTGACATCCTCAGCTTTAGAAAAAATTTTCACTGATTTTTGAAATAATTAAGGCCTCTAATTAATTTTCTTAAGTTTAAGCCTTAATTAAGCCTTCAAACCTTAAGAAAAGTGTAATAAATCCAATTTAAATAAAAAAAAAACATATAAACCCTCAAACTGACCAGAATCAAGCCCTCAATCCATGAAAATTAAAATCCTCTTAATTTGATAGAAATCTTGTAATTAATTTAATTTTTACTAAAAAACCCATTTTAGTTAATATAATTAATTAATAATAATTAAAAAAACCCAAAATTTCCCAAACACTTGGGGATCCCTCCTTAGGTCATTTATGACCTTTGGAGGTGTTTTCAAGAGATTGGGATTTTGTTTGAAGCAAAACCATAAAAGGGCCATTAATTAAACAATTCCCAAAATTCATTAAAATGCTCAAAATTTCAATAATTTATAACTAATTGTAAAAACATCCAAATCACCCAAACTCACTTGCTTTCAACTCATAATGATGTCTAGTATTTATTAAAAATATCAAAGTTCCAGAAAAATATTAAAATAAAAAAGTCAACAAATTGGTCAAACCATAGTTAAAAACTAGTTCAAAACTTCAAACCTTCGTAATAAAATGTAGAAAAATCCGATTTCAACGTACTTACCTTCTAACTGATCATAGTGAGGTCTCATATTTTAATAAAATATAAGTATTCCAGAATTTGAGCTTAATCAAAAATTCAACTTTTGACCCTTTAATTAAGTGATTAAAATATTCAAAATTCATAAAAAACTCAAAATCATTCTAAAACTCAGAAAATATTGGTTTAATGATTAAAACACTTAAAAAATCCTTTAAAACACAACAAACACCCTAAAGATGAAGTTTATTGGCTGGACTACTCCTGGCTGCGGGGCTAAGTGTCCTAAGGAGGCTGGTTCCTCGAGCCTGGTGGCACAACGCCACGAATGGATTCTAAGGGGTGCTAAATCTTAAAATAGATTAATTTTTAATTATTTATCGCTTTAAAATATCTAATTCAATTACATTAATTTGGTTTATCGGCTGGACTACTCCGGACTGCGGGGCTAAGTGTCCTAAGGAGGCTGGTTCCTCGAGCTTGGTGGCACAACGCCACGAATCAATTAATGGCAAACTTAAATTAATCAAACTTTAAAAATCAGTAACAAACTCCCATTAATATCAATTCACTCCTTTAATTCCAACCATTTTAAATAACTTAATCAACCCCGATTGCTACTTGGTAACCCAGGCCTACGAGGCTATTAGCTTAGCCCCAAGGAAGGTGAAATAAACTTCACGGCCTCGGTGTGAAACAAAGGTACTAATTAATTAACTTTTAAAATATGTTTAATTAAAATTCTCAATCTACTAATACTTAAATTCTAATCTAAATCCCCTTTTAGGCCTTAACAAATTCAGAACTTTTCTAGAAAACTTCAACTAATAACCCACTTTAGAATCTATCCCAGGCACACGATCTTTCTCACACACTTTAGATGATGTGCTAGGACAACCAACTCTAGATCTAGGTTAGGCCGGTGTTTACTTTACTGCTGTGTGCCGGATTTTTTGTAGTTTTCACAGCATGTTGTGGATGAAATTGCTTTGCATTGTCTGCTTACTTTTCATGTACTCTGTGGATGGATTGATGTGTTTGACGACTAGATTACCCTTACGTTAGGTACGATCTGGATGTTGACACAGTTTTCTACGGGTGGCCACGCTCATGCAGGGCTATATAAAAAGGGGGCAAATCAAAAAATGCATAAATATTATAAACTCTTTGCACAGGTGCTTCAGCTTCTAAAGCCCCCAAATCATAAAAAGAGCATGGCTAGTGTGTTTATTTTCTTATCTGCTCATATACAACTGCTTGGGAATAATTGCTTTTTATATATTAATTGCTTAGGATAACCCTGTAGGCGAGTCTAGATTTTTATTTTGATATCAATGTAATTTGTGTAAGTGTCAAGTGTTGTGAAAGTTAATTTTGAGTTGGGATACATAGATCCAAAGCTTGGATTCCAAAGAGGAAACGATACCCCTTTAGGGAACACTCCTTTTCCATTTGGAAGTCCAAATTTGGATCATACCTTTTCCTTACCCAAAGAGGAAAGAGTGGCCTTCCCCTTAGAGGAAGTGCCCTCTTATCCATTTGGGTAATCCACTACGAAGATTCCAAGAAGATTGAAGAAAAAGAGTCCAAAGAAGAACGAGATTGAGGATTTGAAGATTTGAAGATTGAGAGTATCCCACTCAAAATAACTTGCGTCATTATTAGTCTTGAAATCCGGGTTGTTGTCAGTGGTGCCCGGCCACTTTACTTTCTGCAAAACTCTGGTTTGTAATAAGCAAGGAAATTCTGCCTATGGACATTTATTAATTAATTTATATTTGATGTGATGATTTGATTGCCTTTAGGATTACTTATTTTTACTAGTTTTTTTGGCGATTGTATGCCGTTTTTTTTTGTTTTTGCCTGGATACGTGAGACTCGTGAGGGTGTGAAAGTTTTTTTACTCATAACCTTAAGAGTCCAAAATTTTAGTGAGTCTAAATAACATAGAAAGATAACAAATCTAGGGAATTAGCCGGGGATCGATCCCGGAGTCGCATGCATATTTTTGCATTACTCTTTCCTTGCTTTAGACCCTTCCCCGCCTGCGGGTAGAGTCCGGATAGTCTGACCTATGAGGATGAGGTGCCGGACCTGGGGAAGTCCAGTCTTCTAAAAAAAATATTTTCTAAGCCTATTTTTAAAATTTCAAGCATATCTAATTTGAGGTTGTTAACTAGCATGCATTGCATTAGATACAAACTAAAAGAGTCAAAAATTTTAATTGCATCAGTTTAGCATTTTAGCACCCAACATAAGTTGAAGGGGCCAATTAGGAGAATCTCTAGATGTCAGCCCCAACTCTCCAAAACTTTATATATAACGTCCCTACCACTCTTTCATAAAAGACCGGACTCATCTCTTTTAAATCGACTAGGTGGTTAGCTGGCTCCCCAATCCAGGCCGGGGTAAGTCCAGATCTTGCACTGCATTAGTTAGGATCGGACGACTGTGGTCCAGTGTCCAAAATAGATTTAGGATCTGGGGCAGATCTTTGATTATAAGACCCCAAATTTTGAGAATATAGTCTCAAATTTCTAATAAAATACTTAACTCTAATTAAAGCTTCATTTCAATCCTAAAACATAAAGCCCAACACTTAGATTAAGTTGGGATACTTCCGGATGGTTCTGGAATCTTAAAGTGTCCCCTACCTCTCCTCATTTAACTCCGTTAATAACTGCTCAATTTTGATCCATTCCCTTTTGAGTTTCCAAAATTCATCTCTTTTTGATATCACTCCTAAAAAATCTGATAAAATTTTGCCACTATTTTAATCGAGAGTTTTTGTAGGGGATTTTGTCTCCCTACGATGTAATTAACTACGAGGGCTTGCGCTCGTAGGAGATTTAGAACCACACACACACCTGATTTTAAAATTGATTTTTTAAAGTTCAATTGGATTTCTTTGGGAAAACTTAAAATACTAGTGATCGTTATTATAACAATCAAAGAATTATCATCGAATAGTATTTTCTCCCTACGGGGAGATACACTTCTCTTTGATAAGGCTTTGGATGTGAAATCAACGATCACACTTCTTGAATATTGTGGTTGGATATTCAGCAGAATCGCATTTTGACCTTCGGGGCCATATGAAGTTCTCTTTAGCACCCGATCATAGTATTCAAGATGAGTTTACATAATCCTAAGTCTGAACACCGTTATGAAAGTTTATTTTCGTCCCTTTGGGGTAATATACTCTTTCTAACGAGTTGATTCGACCTTAGAATTAGAACTCAACCTTAATCTTAAAATCCCCAAAGAAAACCAATATTTTTCAAAACTTGTTTTCCAAAATTCCACCAACATCTAGATCCGAACTGAATCTGATTGCCCTCGGCAGATTGGGCATCAGTGAGGTTGAAGTTGAAGATGAGTTTTCCAGACATTTTATGTAGTTCAAATGTAATTCCAATCAGAAACGGAATCCTTGTGAATATCCGCAGATAATCTAACTGTTGATAGTTTCACTAATTTGAATATAGTTGGAGTTTACGATAAAGATTAAAAAGATTGAAGATTTGATAGGAAATGGTCCAATTAAGGACCCACACCATAGGGATATAATCGCACGGTGAAGATTTGGAATGGATATTTGATTGATGATTTGAAAGGAATCAGGTATTGGATTAAGAAAACACTAAGTAAGGACCCTTGTCCTTAAGAATTTTAAAGTATAAATATAAACAAACATAAGTAGGTTTGATTAGAAAGAAGGAAAGGATAAAAATTTATAATCTAAAGCCTGATCTCAACGCATTGACCAAAACAAAACCTATACGAATGAGAAAGGCAACTCTAAAGTATGCAAATGACATACGAATGACATGCAAACATAAGATAACAAACGGGCGGCATAACCCCTACCAGACCTAGGACCAAACCTCCGTTTCTGGGTGGATGTCCGCCAGGCTTTTAGGAGAAGCTCTAGTAACCATGGGTGATGGCCACTCGCGTGGCCATAATCATGTAAACAGTGGATTGAAAGTAAACATGCAAATGTCATACAAATGACATACAGGCTTGGTTGACTCGATTTAATGGATTCTACACATGTACAATTTAATGAGAGATAAGCAAATTAAATCAATTTACAAATCAAAGAATGCAGTAATGAAATCCAACTACAAAAGCAAACACAAAGTCATATACAAATGAATTTAAGAAATTCAAAATGAATTTTTGAGAAGTTTGAAAAGGAATCTAAATTACTAAACATACAAATGACACACAAATGTTAGACGACAAACGGGCGACATAACCTCTACCAGACCTAGGACCAAACCTCTGTTTCCAGGTGGACGTCCGATAGGCTTTTAGGAGAAGCTCTGGTAACCATGGGTGATGTCCACTCGCGTGGACATGATCATGCAAACTGTGGATTGAAAGTAAACATGCAAATGTTATACAAATGACATACAGGTCAGGTTGACTCAATTTAAGGGATTCTAACAATTATAATTTAAATAGAATATAATCAATTCAATATAAAGTCACAAATAAAAGAAAGAAAATCAAAACTCTGAAATAAACATAGAAAAATACTCGAATAGAATGAATATAAAGAAACCAAAAGTGATTTTGAATGAAATTTGAAAAAGAAATCTAAGTGACTAAACACACACATGGCATACAAAATGTGAGACTACAAATGGGTGGCATAACCCCTACCAGACCTAGGATCAAACCTCTATTTTCGTGGCGGACGTCCGCCAGGCTTTTAGGAAGAAGCTCTGGTAACCATGGGTGATGGCCACTCGCGTGGCCATAATCATGCAAACTGTGGATTGAAAGTAAACATGCAAATGTCATACAAATGACATACATGTTAGGTTGACTCGATTTAAGGGATTCTAACAATTATATAATTTAAATAGAAAACAATCAAATTCAATATCAAATTAAAGAATCAATATAATAAAATCAGGACAAATCAATTTAGAAAATTTATTGAAATAATTAAGTCTATAAATAAGAATCGTAGAAACAAAATCGTATATAAGAAATTCAAAATCTCTAAAGAAATCTAAAAGAAACTAAGGATCTAATTATACCCAAAAAGTCAAATGAGAAACGGACAACACTTTGGCAGGACCTAGGACCTACACCGGTACTGATAGTTGGCCCATCTGCTTAGCTTTTAGGAAAACGCTAAGAAGACTACAATTACAAGTAAATACTGACACAAATTCTAGACTAGAGAAACAAATACCTAGTAATGCTCGAGTAAATAGACTAAAAGAAAATAAAACTATACAAATCTAAGACTCGAGGCAAAAAATTGAATCGAAAAAACAAAATCGACTACAAATCAATCGCGATAACTCAAATTAAAAGAATATACAAATCATACAGACAGACAGTGGAAGACTAGACAGATTGAAATTTACATGAAAATTTAATAGCCCAAATATTTAATTAAAGTTATATATAATTTTAGAAAGAATTTGTCTTCAATTGAAATGGAGAGAGAAGTCTATCCCCAGCGGAGTTGCCAGAAAAATATGTGAGAAAATAAAATTCTTCCAAACTTTATTTTAAATATTTATAATTAAATTTAATTTTAAAAAATATGACTGGCTTAATTGCATACTTAATATCCAGATCAATTTAGGCATAATTGCACTACATTATCTAGTATGATGTACTGGATGATAATTAAAAAATAAAGCTTCCTAAATTGATCTGGCAGCTAATTCTTTCTGATTTGGGCCTATCATCCCATACGATACAAATATCATCCAGGATAATATGCTTAATGATGGTTGCCTTAACCGGGATGTGTTGGTGGTATTTTGAAAATATATTTTAAAAATATTAGTTTTCTTTGGGACTTAAAATTAAATTCTAAAATCGAATTGTCTCGTTAGAAAAAGTATATCACCTCGAGAGGTGAAAATAAAATTTCATAACGGTATTCAGATTTAGAATTATGAAATTCATCTTGAATATCGTGACCGGATGCTAAAGAAAACTTCATATGGCCCCGAAGGGTCAAAATGCGATTCTACTGAATATCCAACCACAATATTCAAGAAGTGTGATCGCTGATTTCACATCCAAAGCCTTATCAAAGAAAAGTGTATCTCCTCATAGGGAGAAAATACTATTCGATGATAATTCTTTAATTGTTATAATAACGATCACTAGTATTTTAAGTTTTCCAAAGAAATCCAATTGAACTTTGAAAAATTAATTTTAAAATAAGGTGTGTGTGGTTCTAAATCTCCTACGAGCGCAAGCCCTCGTAGTTAATTACATCGTAGGGAGATAAAATCTCCTACGAAAACTCTCGATTAAAATAGTGGCAAAATTTTATTAGATTTTCTAGGAGTGATATCAAAAAGAGATGAATTTAGAAACTCAAAAGGGAATGGATCAAAATTGAGCAGTTATTAACGGAATCAAAGGAGGAGAGGTAGGAGACACTTTGAGATTCCAGAACCATCCGGAAGTGTCCCAACTTAATCTAAATGTTGGGCTTTATGTTTTGGATTGAAATGAAGCTTTAATTAGAGTTGGGTATTTTATTAGAAATTTGGGACTGTATTCCCGAAATTTAGGGTCTTATAATCAAAGATCTGCCCCAGATCCTAAATCTATTTTGGACACTGGACCACAGTCGTCCGAACCTAACTAATGCAGTGCAGAACCTGGACTTACCCCGGCCTGGATTGGGGAACCAGCTAACCACCTAATCGATTTAAAAGAGATGGGTCCGGTCTTTTATGAAAGAGTGGTAGGGACGTTATATTTAAAGTTTTGGAGAGTTGGGGCCGACATCTAGAGATTCTCCTAATTGGCCCTTTTGACTTATGTTGGGTGCAAAATGCTAAGGACCATGAAATTAAAATTTTGACTCTTTTAATTTGTATCTAATGCAATGCGTGCTGGTTAGCAACCTCAAATCAAATATGCTTTAAATTTTAAAAACAGGCTTAGAAAATAATAATTTTTTAAAAGACTGGACTTCCCCAGGTCCGGCACCTCGTCCTCATAGGTCAGACTATCCGGACTCTACCCACAGGCGGGGAAGGGTCTAAAGCAAGGAAAGAGTAATACAAAAATATGCATGCGACCCCGGGGTCGATCCCCGGCTAATTTCCTAGATTCGTTATATTCCTATATTATTTAAACTCACTAAAATTTTAAACTTTAAAATTATGAGTATAGAACTTTCACACCCTCACGAGCCTCACGTATCCAGGCGAAAACAAAAGTGGCACACAAAAAAACTAAGAAAAACAGGCAATCCTAAAGGCAATCAATTCAACACATCAAATATAAATTAATTAATAAATGTCCATAAGCAAAGTTGCCTTGCTTATTACAAACCAGAATATTACAGAAAGTAAAGTGGCCGGGCACCACTGACAACAACCCGGATTCTAAACCTGGTAATGACGCAAGTAGTTTTGAGTGGGATATTCTCAATCTTCAAATCTTCCGTCTTGTCCTTCTTTGGGCTCCTTTTGCTTCAAGCTCCTTGGATTCTTCGTGCTGGACTACCCAAATGGATAAAATGGCACTTCCTTTAAGGGGAAGGCCACTCTTTCCCCTTTGGGTAGGGAGGAGTGTGGCCCAAATTTGGATCTCCGAATAGAAAAGGTCTACTCCCCTTGAGGCATCCTTTTCTCTTCGGAGTCCAAGCTTTGGACCTATATATCCCAACTCAAAGCTAACTTTCACAACACTTAATAGTTACACAAATTACATTTATTTGAAAATAAAATCTAGACTCACCTGTAGGGTTATCCTAAGCAGTTAATAAATGAAAAGCAATTATTCCCAAGCAGTTATATATGAGCAGAAAAGTAAGTAAAACATACTGGCCATGCTCTTTTTATTTGGGGGCTTTAGCAGCTGAAACACCTGTGCAAACAGTTATAACAATTGATAATAATTTTTTATTGATTTAGCCCCCTTTTATTATCCTGCATGAGCGTGGCCACCTACAGAAAACTGTGTGAATATCTAGATCTACCTAACCTAAGGGTAATCTAGTCGCCAAACATATTAATCAATCCACATAGTGCAGAAAAGTAAGCAACACAGCAAGACAATTTCATCCACAATATGCAGTGAAAACCACAAAAAATCCGGCACACAGCAATAAAGTAAACACCGGCCTAACCTAGATTTAGAGTTGGTTGTCCTAGCACATCATCTAAAGTGTGTGTAAAAGGTCGTGTGGCAGGGGTAGATCCTAAGGTGGGTGATTAATTAGAGTTGTCTAGAAAAGTTCTGAATTTGTTAAGGCTCAAAAGGGGATTTAAATTAAAATTTAAGTATTAGTAGATTAAGAATTTTAATTAAACATATTTTAAAAGTTAATTGATTACTACCTTTGTTTCACACCGAGACCATGAAGTTTATTTCACCTTCCTTGGGGCTAAGCTAATAGCCTCGTAGGCCTGGGTTACCCAATGGTAATCGGGGTTGATTAAGTTATTTAAATTGGTTGGAATTAAAGGAGTAGATTGGTTTTAAAGGGAGTTGGTTATTGATTTTAATAGATTAGTTGAGAGTTTTATTAGCCTATTAAGAAAATTCTGGAATTTGGGAGAGTTAATGGGTTTTGGAGGTTATCCGGATATGCTAACTAAGGGGTCAAAATTTGACTTTTAAAATTAGAGTTAATCTTAAGGGTTTCAGATTTTTAAAAAATACTAGACCTTATTATGAGTTGTTAGAAAGGTGGAACATTCAATTTGGAGTTTTCTATGAAAAGTTATGATTTTTGGAAGTTTTGACCCGGTTTTGACCTAGAGTTGACCAAAATGTTGACTTTTTGAAGTTGACCAGATTTTGGGGGTTTGAAATTTAAAAAAAATACTAGATTTTAATTAGAGTCATTATCCACTGAGTTTGATTGATTTGGAATTTTCTACAATTAGTTATAAATTTTGGAAGTTTGAGTATTTATTGAAATTATTAAATTATTTCAATTAAGGGTCATTTTAGTGATTTGATCCCAAATGAGTCCAAAACTTCTTAAAATCAACTCCAAAGATCAGAAATGATCTAAGGAGAGATTAGAAAGTGTTTAAAGATTTTTTGGGATTTTTAATAAATTTTAATTAATTAAAAGTGATTAAATATTGATTTTGATTAAAATTAAATTAAAGTAGATTTTAATGTCAAATTAAAGGAATTTTAATTTTCAATGATTAAGAGTTGAAATATGGTTGATTAGAGGTTTTATGGATATTTTTTGGAATTAATATAAATTTATGATGATTTATTGAATTTTTTAAGTCCTTAAAGGGGCTGAAATTTGACATGCTCAATTTTCTAACCTAATGACCTCCAAATTGTGTAACATTTAAACCTAAGGTATCTGATGTCACTAAGTTTACTATGTTTAAGTTTCACTCTTATTGGGTGTGTGTACAATCCCCTATGAATTTTCTAAGTTTTCTAGACATTTCCTTAATTATTTTTCCTAGGTGTTTCTACTATTTAAATATGTATGAAAATTGGTCTGTGTAACCCTGACATATATTTAATCATACCAAAGAAATATCACAGCAAAATACTAAAACCCTAAGGAGTTATGAATTTTCAAAGTGTAGGGTCCAAAATAGACCATTTACCTTAAAAATTCATATCACAAAAATTTATTGAGCATATGAACCTAGAAAAATTTTTTAAACATGACTAAGATACTCAATAATCATCCACCAAAATTTGAGCTTCATTTGATCACTGGATTGTGAGAAAATAGCAATAAATAAAATTAACATAAACTCAAATATCTCACAATATAGAAATCAAATCAATATAATTTTAATTTTAATAAATACTACATTAGATTATCTTTCCAACGAGCCCAAGAACCCCCCATTTGATGGAGAACTCGATTTTCTGTGAAGTTTTGAAGATTTAGAGCATTTAAAGCATTTTTTATGCAGATTTGGGTCAAATCAGCTAACGGTGACGTGGCGGCGTGGCGTGACGCCACGTCACCCTCCCAGACCATGGGATGACCCACGTTCAAACCTGGAGGAAGCCGGGCGGTATACCCAGATCTGAGCCGTCTGATCTTCGATCGGACGGTCCAGATCTTCTCTAGTTCATTTTGAATAGAAATCTTTAAACGCTCATATCTTTCAAAATACATGACGAAATTGCACGAAGTTTGAACTGTACCTAGAGGGAAATATGAGCTTACAATGCCTGAAGTTTGGAGGCTCAATTCATTGTAAAATCGCTACAGTTGCAAATTGAAATTTAAGCTTAAAATGAGCATAACGTACGATCCAACCGTTGGATTTTTGAGATGTTTAGCTTGTTAGAAAGCTGCAGCAATCATCTACAACTTTGATGAAGACTCCAAAAGCCGGATCATGCCGGATCGAAAGGTATATTGGAAAGTCCGCTTTCTCTCTCTAGAATGCTCTCTCCTCACTAAAATAGTGATTTGAGGCTTGAAAATGGTTGGGAAAAGCTTGGGAAGGCCTTGGAATTGTTTGAATAGTTGCTATTTGAATGAGTTATATTTGTGCAACTTATGTAGTTTTGATGATTCCAAACATTATTGTTCAGATGTATAGTTATCTCCTAATAATTTTAGAAGATTTGCACTTGCTCTTGTGTGTACTAACATTTCAGGAAAATCAGACTCCAGTCTACGAAAACTTCAAATCAAATTCAACATATGATATTTTGTTTATTTGAAGTTTGTCTTTTCTTTGAATTAATTTTGAAAGGGAGTGATTGTAATTGAGTGAATAAAATCTCACACACACAAATTAGGAGATCATGAAATTCTATACTGATCGTACAGGACGATATTTATCGTACTGGACGATCTGTCAGTTATCTCCTATAGAGCACTTGGAACGAATAGGAACTTGCTTTGAAAAATTTTTCTAAGTCCTATTCGTCCAGGACGAATTTTAATATCGTCCCGGACGATGGGTTCTCTGTAAACATTTCGTCCAGACGAATTTTACCATCGTACGAGACGACCAGCTCTCTGGAAAAATTTTGTCTAGACGAAAATAATTATCGTACCGGACGATCAGCTCTCTGGAAAATTTTCGTCTAGACGAAACCAAATTATCGTCCCCGGCGATTGGTCCTCTGGAAAATTTTCGTCCAGACGAAATAAATAATCGTCCAGGACGATCGGCTCTCTGGAAAATTTTCGTCCAGACGAACATATTTTCGTCCAAACGATAAACCGACTTAGGACAGTTTTCAGCAGTTTCTAGAACCGACCTTGTAATAACCGTTCGTACTGGACGAACCTAGTTCGTACAGGACGATCAGCTGTACGAAGTCATTTCGTACACATATACAAATTGGGTCGTTTCAGATCGTTTAAGTAAAATCGTCCAGGACGATCCAGGATCGTACGGGACGATCCACTGCGTACAAAATTGGAAATTTGCAGTTTTTGGGCGGTTTTTCTTGTCTTTTGTATAAATAGTCCAAATTAGACTGCCACCCAATCTTTTTGTCATTTGATCTTCGTGCCTATTGAGAGAATAGCCAAGGAGAGAGTGGAAGAGAGCTTTCAAAGGAGGATTCCTACCATTGGAGCGAGAAGGCTTCACTTGGATTGCAAAGGTAAGAATCTCTACTTGTGAAATTGGATTTCTTCACTCTTTTCTTTCTTCCTTCTAGATTCTTGTGAGAAGATCATTCAAGAAGGTCCGGTTCTCTACCGACACTTGGAGAGTGTGAAAAGGACGAAGGTTCTCTGCCTACACTTGGAGAGTGTGAACAGCCGTAGGGTTCTCTGCCCACACTAGGAGAGTGTGAAAGGACGACGGTTCTCTGCCCACACTAGGAGAGTGTGAAAGGACGACGGTTCTCTGCCCACACTAGGAGAGTGTAAAAGGACGACGGTTCTCTGCCAGCACTGTGGATTGTGTAAAAGGACGACGGTTCTCTGCCGCACCGGGTAGTGGTGAAAAGAGGGTTTTGTACAGGCTTCTCCGCCTTGCTGTGGGTGCTAAAGGAGAGTCACTTTGTGGTATTAGTGCAATACTCAGAGGGTGCCTCTGAGGAGTGGATGTAGGTCTGGTTATAGACCGAACCACTATAAATCTGGTGTCATTTATTTTATTGCTTTTACGTTTCTGCATTTTAAATTTCAGTTTTAACAACTCTGTGGTTGAAAAACATTTTTCTACAAACTTTAAAAGAAAATTTTATTTCGGTTCAACTTTAATTTTAAGAGGGTTTAAAATTTTTAAAACTACCAATTCACCCCCCTCTTGGTAGCCGTGGGACATTTACTTAGGCTTAACAACCTAATTACTAGACTCAACAAGTGGTATCAGAGCATTGTTTCAAAATCATAAGTTTGAACTACTTTTTGATTAACGTAGATGGCTACATTTGGAAACCGAAACACACCTGAGGGTTACTCTATCACTAGACCTCCACTGTTTGACAATATTCCTTTTGATTTTTGGAAAACACGCATGTCTACTTTCTTACAGTCACTTGATTATCGCATGTGGATGTTAGTCCAGGAAGGTTACACAAAACCAACTAGATTAGTTGATGGAATTAGGGTAGATACACCCTATGCAGATTGGACTATAGAAGAACGTGACTTAACACAATTAAATGCGAAATGTTTAAATAGTTTCTTTTGTGCTTTAAAATCTGAAGACTACATGCGAGTTTCTACTTGTAAAAGCGGAAAAGACATATGGGATAGACTTTGTATTACTTATGAAGGAACAAATGAGGTTAAGCAATCAAGACTCAATATCTTGTTACATGACTACGAATTATTTCGCATGAAACCTAATGAATCAATATCTGACATGTACACAAGATTCACTCAAATTGTCACCTCTTTGCATGCACTTGGTAGGGAATTAACTAATGCTGAAATGGTTAATAAGATTCTTCGTTGTTTACCTACTGCATACGATGCTAAAATTACTGCAATTACAGAGTCAAAAGATCTGAACATTTATTCTATTGACAATCTTCTTGGTTCACTCATTGCTTACGAGCAAGGAGTAAGTCAAAGAAAGATTGATGCAGGTGAACCAAGAAAGGACAAAAATATTGCACTAAATGTGGAAGAGTCAGAAAGTGAACACTCACAACCTGAGGATGAAGATGATATAGCACTGATGACTAGACAATTCAAAAGCTTTTTAAAGAGGAAGCAGAAGAGACGTCAGCAATGGAATAGAGGTAAGTATAACAGAAATGGCAATGTTTCTAATGAAGTGATTTGTTATGAATGCAGGAAACCAGGTCATATAAAGACTGATTGTCCAAAACTCAAAGCCTCTCCTAGCAAGGAGAAGGTAGAGGAGAAACCAATGGTAAAGAAGGGAAAGAAGAAGTTTCAAAAGGCTTTTTGGGCGGACTCAGCTTCAGACTCATCTGAGACTGAAAAAGAAGAAGAAGTCACCAACCTTTGCTTGATGGCAGATAAAGCTGAACAATCAGATCAAGAAGAGGTATGTGATTTAACTTATAATGAATTGTTTGAAGTTTCTGAACACATGCATGATGCATATAGGAAAACGAAAAAGATGCATGCTAGTTTAGTTTTAGAATTGGAAGAGCTTAATAAGGAACACGAAATCCTTAGGAAAGATCATGCTTTAATTGATAGCAACCACATGAAACTACTTGATGAATATGATGACTTGAATAAAAATTTTGAGAATTTAAAATCATCCTATGCTGAACTTGAAAAAGAATTTGAGAAATTTAAGGATGAATCTGAGCACAAGACATATAGAGTCAATTATACAAATCGAATCTTGGAGGAAATGAATTCATTTTACAAACTTACTATAAGAGCTCTCGAGGATAATAGGAACCCCCCTAAACTTGAAGATTTTACAAATCCTAAGTATTATCCTAAATTCATGAAATCCCTTAGAAGACAATCATATGAGAGAAAATATAGGAATATTTTTCCTAATGTTAAATGTAACAATTGTGGATTTTTGGGACATATATCTCACACCTGCACTTTAAAGATGAAACCTAATTTGGTGTGGAGAACTAAGATGCATAAACCTAGACATATCACACATGCATCTGATTATAAATTTTATAAAGGTGAACCCAAACTAGTTTGGGTTCCCAGGTCTAACATTTGAGAATTTTGCAGGTATACTCTCACACAAGACCTCGTGAGAGTATATGGTACCTGGACAGCGGATGTTCTAAGCACATGACTGGAGATACTGCTCAATTCATAACGCTGGAAGCCAGGAGTGGAGGCAAGGTTACACTTGGAGATAATACCACAAAGAAAGTGGTTGGATCAGGTATGATTGGAAATTTCAAAAACTTTTTCATAGATAATGTTTTATTAGTTGAAGGCTTGAAACATAATTTGCTTAGCATAAGTCAGCTATGTGATAAGGGCTATAATATAAAATTTTTACCTACTAGCTGCATAATTAGGCTAAATGGAAAAATTGTTTTAAATGGAAAAAGGGTGAATAATGTCTACATGCTAGATTTAAATTGTATTCAATCTCCTACTGCTTTTTGTTTGAAAACTGTTTCTGATGAATCATGGCTTTGGCATAGGAGACTTTGTCATTCTAGTATGAAAAATCTTAGAAAAATTACCCAAAAGAATTTGGTGAGAGGAATACCTAAACTAGACTTTACTAAGGACCATCTGTGTGATGCATGTCAATTAGGAAAACAAGTGAAGTCCTCTTTTAAGTCCATTAAAGATCTTAGGACCAGTAAACCTTTAGAAATTCTACACATGGATCTTTTTGGACCAGTAAGCACTGTTAGTCTAGGAGGAAAGGTATATGGATTTGTTATAGTAGATGATTTTTCAAGATTCACCTGGGTTAAATTTCTTTTTCATAAGAGTGAATCATTTGAGGAATTCAGAAATTTTTCAACTTGGATACAAAGAAAACTAGGATGTGAAATAATTTCTATACAAAGTGATCATGGAGGAGAATTTGAAAATGAAAGATTTGAAGATTTCTGTAAAGAAAAGGGGATTGATCACAATTTTTCTGCACCAAGAACTCCTCAACAAAATGGAGTAGTTGAAAGAAAGAACAGAACATTAATAGAAGCCGCCCGAGCAATGTTAGCAGAATACTCTCTTCCTAGATATTTTTGGGCTGAGGCGGTTAGCACTGCATGCTATGTTCTGAATAGGGTGAATGTGAGATCAAATTTGAATAAAACACCCTATGAGTTGCTAAAAGGAAGAACACCAAATTTGTCTCATTTGCATGTATTTGGTTGCAAGGTGTTCATACATAATAATGGAAAATTTGCCTTAGGAAAACTTGATCCAAAATCAGATGAAGGAATTTTTGTTCGATATTCAAGTGTTGGAAAATCTTATAGAGTATTCAACAAAAGAACTTTAGTCATTGAAGAAACCACACATGTTGTTTTTGATGAAAATGGAAATATGGAAGAGCCAAAAGTTGTTGAAGAAGAAATTGAAGAAAACTCTCAAAAGATTGATAGATTAAATTTGGAAGAAAATGTGGAAGAAAATTTAGAAAGAGAAGACCCTATGCCTAGAGATTTGAGATTTTCTAAAAACCACCCAAAGGAATTAATCATAGGTGAACCAAGTGAGGGTGTTAGAACTAGGCGTGGATTAAACAAGGAAGTCAATCATTCAGCCTTTTTTTCAACTGTTGAACCCACTAACATTGATCAAGCACTTTCAGATGAATATTGGATATTGGCCATGCAAGAAGAGTTGAATCAATTTGTAAGAAATAAAGTTTGGGAACTAACTACAAGGCCAAAAGATCAAAGTGTTGTTGGAACCAAGTGGGTGTTCAAAAATAAAATGAATGACTCAGGAGTAGTCATTAGAAATAAGGCTAGATTAGTAGCTAAGGGGTATAATCAAATTGAAGGAATTGATTTTGAGGAAACTTTCGCCCCTGTAGCTAGACTTGAAGCAATTAGGGTTTTACTAGCCTTTGCCTGTTTTAAAGGTTTTAAATTGTTTCAAATGGATGTCAAAAGTGCCTTTTTAAATGGAGTAATTGAAGAAGATGTTTTTGTAGAACAACCTCCAGGTTTTGAAAATTCTAAATTTCCAAATCATGTTTTCAAATTAAAAAAGGCATTATATGGATTGAAACAGGCACCTAGGGCTTGGTATGAGAGGTTAAGCACCTTCCTACTTGAAAGATCTTTTGAAAAAGGAAGTGTGGATACAACTCTCTTTTTAAGGAAAATTGGAAAGGATATACTTATTGTTCAAATTTATGTGGATGACATCATCTTTGGATCTTCAAATAAACATCTTTGTGATGATTTTTCTAAAACAATGAGTAGTGAATTTGAAATGAGTCTAATGGGAGATTTAAATTACTTTCTAGGATTTAGCATTAAGCAACTTGAGGAAGGTACTTTTCTTAGTCAAACCAAATATATTAAGGACATCCTTAAAAAAATATGAAATGGACAATGCTAAACCTGTTAGTACACCAATGAGTTCTTCAGTTCAGTTGGATAAAGACCTTAAGGGAAAATCTGTTGATCAAAAGAAATTTAGAGGGATAATTGGATCTTTACTTTACTTGACTGCTAGCCGACCAGATATTATGTTTAGTGTTTGCCTATGTGCTAGATTTCAATCAGATCCAAAAGAATCACATTTGACAGCAGTGAAAAGGATTTTAAGATATCTACTAGGAACTCAAAACTTAGGAATTTGGTATCCTAAGTTTAGCTCTTCATTTGAAATTATTGGTTACTCAGATTATGACTTTGCAGGCTGTAGAGTGGATAGGAAAAGCACTTCTTGAACATGTCAATTCATTGGAAATTCATTAGTTTCATGGTCTAGTAGAAAACAAAATTCAGTGGCACTATCTACTGCAGAAGCAGAATACATTGCATTAGGAAGTTGTGTGGCACAAGTACTTTGGTTAAAACAACAGTTGATTGACTTAGGATTAACTATAGGCACTATTCCAATTTATTGTGACAATACTAGTGCAATTTGCATTTCCAAAAATCCTATTCAACATTCTAGAACCAAACACATTGATATAAGGCATCATTTCATAAGGGATCATGTATCCAAAGGAGAAATTGAACTCATACATGTTTCAACTGAAAATCAACTTGCAGACATTTTTACAAAACCTTTAGCCTTTGATACCTTCAGTACTTTAAGAACAAGGCTTGGTGTTATTGATTTGAATGCTTAACCAAAATGTCTTTGCAACATTGATACTTGTTGTGTTTTATTTTTGTGATTTTGTGAATTTTGTGTGTTTTTGTATGAATTGTTTTTGGATTTATGATTTTTGTCTTATGTTTTCTGTGTTGTTGATTGTTTTTGTTGATTTTGTTAAATTAAAAATTTTAAATCAAAAATTTTTTTGGAGGAAATCGTCCAGGACGAAATATTTTCGTACGGGATGATGTGTTAAGAAACAGTTTGCGCGAATTTAAACCGTTTTGAGAGCAGTTTTTTATTGGATCGTCTGTACGATCTGTGATCGTCCAGTACGAATTTTTTCTTTTTCTCAAACGTCGGGACGATTGAATGCAGCGGTTGAGTAGATAAGACAGTTTTTAATACGAACTTCGTCTGTACGAAATTTTTTTTCGTATGTACGAACATGTGTCGATTCATTGTAGGGGACGGTTTTCAAGAGTAATTAAAACGAAACGCTTTTCGATCGTCTGTACGAATTTTTTTCGTATGTATGATCGGTCAAGTCAAAAAGCCTGTACGAAGGGACGCATCGTAAGTTGTGTTGAATACGAAAAGCCGTTATATTTTGGACGAATTGAATCGTCTGTATGAAATTATTTCGTCCAGACGAACGATTATTTTTCGTCCAGGACGAATATTTTCATCCAGGACGAACGTATCGTTTTTCTTTAAATATGAGGGCTTTCAAACTTGACAATCACTCTTTCAAACATCTTTTTCAATCCCTTTCTACATCAACTCAACTATGGCCTCCTCTAGCAAAAGACAAAAAGTTTTGGTGAAGAAACCTAACAGGAATGCCCCAGACAACTTCCTTTCCAAAGCAAATGAGGAATCTTTTCCTCGTTTTGCATCTGCAAAAATCACTCCGTCTCGCATTCTTATCCAAACGGAGTTGAAATTTCGGGTATTACACCTCTTCGCCTCAACCCAATTTCATTTCATTCTTTCTCTTGTCCACCTCTACAATAAGCAAACCTACCATTACTTCCTAGCCAACATGAGTTTCAATTCTGACCACTCTATCATTAGTTCTTTTGTTTTAAGAAAAAAGTTGAGATCACCAAGCACGACCTTGGTGCATTTTTGAACTTAAGGACTGAAGGATATAGAGCCCACACCCTAATGTCAGAAACCTCCTTCAAATGGTTTCAAATCAATACGGTAATTAGAGAAAATGCGATTGACAATCATGTTGCTAGAGTGGCAGGTATGACCCAAGATGCCCGAATCATCCAGCATATCCTTAGATCCTCAATTATTCCTAAAGCTGGTGATAGGATTAACATTACTCCTCTCCTTTCTTGTCTAACTTTTTTAATCATGAAAAGACATCCTATTGATGAAGCCCAACTCATCCTAGATCATATCTATGGGCTTTCAGAAATAGGACATCCTGATCAGAAGAGGAAGAAGAATATTTCTTTAGGGCACTTGATTACTTATATTTTGGAGAAAAAGTACAATATAGTGCATCCTGATGAGGAATATGAAGAGCCAGTTTACTACAACGATGCATCATTCAGACTGCTCTTCAAGGAGGAAAAAGAAAAAGGAAAAGCACATGACAGTGCTTCAGAAGAAGAAGAAGAAGGAGTGCAAGCTTCTGCTTCTCAATCAGATTACCAGAATCTGATTGAGAGATTTGATAGACTAGAGACTCACATTGATCAAAGGTTTGATCAATTTGATGCTCATCTTACGCAGCAGCAACATGACATTGGTAATATTAGAGATGAAGTTCATGAAATAAATACCAATGTAATGTTGATGGCCTCCTACTTCAACCTCTTTGGCGGCATTCCTCCTCCTCCTCCTCCAGAACAGTAGAAGTTTTTTTTTATGTGTGTCTGTTGTATTTTTTTTGTTTTTTTTGTGTTGTTATGTTTTTGTTTAAGTTTAAATGTTTTTATGTAATTTTTTTTTAATCAATGAAAGTTTGTTTGTTTTAGATTTGTTTTGAAATGTGGCTAATCTTTATGAATTTCATTAATATTATTTTTAATCTACATTGTGCTTAAATTCGATTGTAATATGAGATTATCTATATTAGAAAATCTAGACTTTCTAAATTTATAATTTGTTTATAACTTGTTGTATTTAGAATTTTTAAATTCATGTCTATTCATTTAGACTACATAAAAGTTAATATTGTTATTACAATTTTGATGTTTTCTTATTTTGTATTTCTATGCTCAAATGATATTTATGCACCTAGAAATATTTGAAATCTTAGATTATAGATTTTGGAAAGAATTGGTCAAATTACTCTTGAACATTGTACAAATGTACAAAAATCAAAAGGGATTCGCAAAAAATTTGCAAAGTGAAAAAGAGGCACAAAATAAGCCCAACCAAAGAAAAATGCACAAAAATGTGCTCCAAAACTTTGAAAAGATGTGCAAAGCACCACATGAGGTAATTCTCTTCTTTCCAAATTCGTTTAATCTCTTAATTCAAGTTGATCTACTGTTCATTTATATTCTATTGAACTTTGAAATATAGAATTTTTTTTTACATCTCACTTGTAATGATTTTCAATAATCAAAATGTCTAAATCGAATCATGTCTTTGATAAATTCTTCTTACTTACAATGTTATATCATTTCATAAATTTTATGAATTTCTATGATTGACCTAATATCTTTAGTTTAAAATTGCATACCCTATGTCAAATCACAATTTAGATTAAATTTTAACAATGAATTTCATATTATTATTTACATTTCTTGTCTTTTTCTTCTTCACTTTTTGTTGCTGTCAAAAAAGGGGAGAAATTATTATGCTTGTGTATTATGTTTGTGTTTGTGTTTTTGTGGTTTGTGTTTTCTGTTAAATTTTTTTGAAAAACAAAAATATTGTTCTTTAATGCCTCCTTATTTTAATGTACTCATAAATTCAGGGGGAGTTTAGGAGATAAGAGATTTGTTTTTAACTTGAAACCATACTAATAATAATTGTTTTGCCATCATCAAAAAGGGGGAGATTGTTTGAATAGTTGCTATTTGAATGAGTTATATTTGTGCAACTTATGTAGTTTTGATGATTCCAAACATTATTGTTCAGATGTATAGTTATCTCCTAACAATTTTAGAAGATTTGCACTTGCTCTTGTGTGTACTAACATTTCAGGAAAATCAGACTCCAGTCTACGAAAACTTCAAATCAAATTCAACATATGATATTTTGTTTATTTGAAGTTTGTCTTTTCTTTGAATTAATTTTGAAAGGGAGTGATTGTAATTGAGTGAATAAAATCTCACACACACAAATTAGGAGATCATGAAATTCTATACTGATCGTACAGGACGATATTTATCGTACTGGACGATCTGTCAGTTATCTCCTATAGAGCACTTGGAACGAATAGGAACTTGCTTTGAAAAATTTTTCTAAGTCCTATTCGTCCAGGACGAATTTTAATATCGTCCCGGACGATGGGTTCTCTGTAAACATTTCGTCCAGACGAATTTTACCATCGTACGAGGCGACCAGCTCTCTGGAAAAATTTCGTCCAGACGAAAATAATTATCGTACCGGACGATCAGCTCTCTGGAATTTTCGTCCAGACGAAACCAAATTATCGTCCCCGGCGATTGGTCCTCTGGAAAATTTTCGTCCAGACGAAATAAATAATCGTCCAGGACGATCGGCTCTCTGGAAAATTTTCGTCCAGACGAACATATTTTCGTCCAAACGATAAACCGACTTAGGACAGTTTTCAGCAGTTTCTAGAACCGACCTTGTAATAACCGTTCGTACTGGACGAACCTAGTTCGTACAGGACGATCAGCTGTACGAATTCATTTCGTACACATATACAAATTGGGTCGTTTCAGATCGTTTAAGTAAAATCGTCCAGGACGATCCAGGATCGTACGGGACGATCCACTGCGTACAGAATTGGAAATTTGCAGTTTTTGGGCGGTTTTTCTTGTCTTTTGTATAAATAGTCCAAATTAGACTGCCACCCAATCTTTTTGTCATTTGATCTTCGTGCCTATTGAGAGAATAGCCAAGGAGAGAGTGGAAGAGAGCTTTCAAAGGAGGATTCCTACCATTGGAGCGAGAAGGCTTCACTTGGATTGCAAAGGTAAGAATCTCTACTTGTGAAATTGGATTTCTTCACTCTTTTCTTTCTTCCTTCTAGATTCTTGTGAGAAGATCATTCAAGAAGGTCCGGTTCTCTGCCGACACTTGGAGAGTGTGAAAAGGACGAAGGTTCTCTGCCTACACTTGGAGAGTGTGAACAGCCGTAGGGTTCTCTGCCCACACTAGGAGAGTGTGAAAGGACAACGGTTCTCTGCCCACACTAGGAGAGTGTGAAAGGACGACGGTTCTCTGCCCACACTAGGAGAGTGTAAAAGGACGACGGTTCTCTGCCAGCACTGTGGATTGTGTAAAAGGACGACGGTTCTCTGCCGCACCGGGTAGTGGTGAAAAGAGGGTTTTGTACAGGCTTCTCCGCCTTGCTGTGGGTGCTAAAGGAGAGTCACTTTGTGGTATTAGTGCAATACTCAAGTGGGTGCCTCTGAGGAGTGGATGTAGGTCTGGTTATAGACCGAACCACTATAAATCTGGTGTCATTTACTTTATTGCTTTTACGTTTCCGCATTTTAAATTTCAGTTTTAACAACTCTGTGGTTGAAAAATATTTTTCTACAAACTTTAAAAGAAAATTTTATTTCGGTTCAACTTTAATTTTAAGAGGGTTTAAAATTTTTAAAACTACCAATTCACCCCCCTCTTGGTAGCCGTGGGACATTTACTTAGGCTTAACAACCTAATTACTAGACTCAACAGGAATGTGCTGGAGTATATGAGAGGGGCTCTTAGAAGGTTGGGGGCTGCTGGAGTTTGGAGATTTTGATCATATCAAAGGGAATGATGAAGAAGCCCCCTTTAGGTCAAGTTTTCCCCCACTTTACCTTTGGCTTTTGGATTGGATGGTTGAGATTTGATTTGAAGTGGTTTTGGATGAGTGCCAAGTGTCCCCTATACTGCCCAAAGCTATGGAATAGGGTTGGTGGTTGAGAGTGACATCTCTTGGTCCATGGGAAGAGGGACCACACCTTTTCCCCCATTTGGATGAACCAATGCTTGTCTTGGTTAAAGGGGGCTGATTTAAGCTCTATTAGGGGAGGAAATGGGTCACATCACATCATATTTGTGCAGGTTCTAGACTAAGCCATGGATTGCCAAGGTGGCTTGATGATGTGGCCAAGAGTTTGAGGTCAAGGATTTGAAGTTTTGAGTAAATACATGAAGTTGGAGAGGGTTTTGCCTTTCCAAATGAGTTGACCAAGTCAACTTAAGAGGAGGATTGAATTGAAAGTCTTTGGACATGTCATGGGTGTCCAATTGAATTATTTTGAAGGATTGATTTGATTCAAATGGGTTGAATGATTGAATTTGACAAGTTTGTAGGTTAAGGGTTGATTTGGTCAACCATAGTTGACTTGGTCAACTTGGTCAAACCAAAGAGTAAGTTTGGGTTCAATGTATTCCTAAAGTCATTTAGGATCCATTGAAATGACATTTAAAGAAGATTTCAAAGGTTGATAAGTCAAATCAAGTTGAGTTAAGGCCAAAAGTCCAAAAATCTCCATTTAAGGGCATTTTGGTCATTCTGGACTCAAGTCAATTATGGGTCAAATTGAATCTAAAAAGATGTAGATCATTGCTTAATAAGTTAATATCAAGGTATTAAGAGGGATCAAAAGATTTGGAGGGGGATCCAAAGTCAAATTCCACTAGGTGAAAGTCCTAGTGGCATGGATTGTAAATATTCAAAGGTTTTGCAACATTTGGAGTTGGATTAAGTTTAAAGGGTTAGAATCCTCCAAATGAGCTCAAATTTGGAGGGTTGCCTCTAGAGTCATGTCACATCAATATGAAATTGATAGACCCTGAATCAGAGGTCAAAAGACTGGGTTTCAAGGTGATGTGGAAAAATCACCTAGAAAGGGCTTTAGGACCTAAGTCTTTAGCCTATGAGTTCTGGGTTTGGATTGAGTTAAGATTTGGATTGAGCCTATGGGATAGGAACTAGGAAGATATTAGGATCTAGAACTTAAGGAGGATTTAAGAGTGACCTCATAAAAAAATGAGGTCAACAGAATGCCCTAATTAGGGTTTCTATTTTTGACTAATCGTCCGGGATGATTTTTGGATTATCTTGGATGATGTACTCAAAACAAAAAACTCTAAGTTTAGATAGAAAAAAAATTATTCATGTATGTGTGTGTAAGGTTACTTAGCATCAGGCACCATAAGGATTACATTTGACTCAAGAAAGGGAAAAAATACATACATACTGACTCAGACCTAATCTACCCAATCTTGAGCTAGTTCAACTTGCAGTCTCGATCATGTGGTCCTAAAACATTAGTAAGCATGGCAGTCAAAATAAAATAGAAGTGTTTGCAATCATCAAAATTTTATTTCTAAAAAATAGATACATAATCATAGAGTCATAGTCATAATCATTATTTAATAATTTAACCTCCCTACCCCATTGGGCCATTGACTAGCATACCCTCTGAGATTTGGTAGATCTTGCATCACTTTCATCTATGTCACTCCCTAGATGAGGCATGCATTTCCTTTCTTTAGGCATGGTTGATGTTTTGGAAAGAGTCAGTGTTGCCTTCTTTCTCCCCACCTACTTCTTCTTGCATTCTTGCTTAGTTTTCCTTATAATTTCTGGATTTGATGCATGGGCCTCAAGAGAGATCGATGACTTCATCTTCTTTGGAATGAAGTATTTAACATCTTCATAGATTATTCCTTCATGGACTGCAAAGGGCTTGATTTCATCAAATATCCTGAATTCTTCTCCATCCCTAAGGTACTTCATGCATTGATATATTATTAATGAGACTATTCCATACTCATACAACCGTGGGCAACCAAGAAGTGCCTTAAATAAGGTATCTGCATTAATCATATAAAATTTGGCATCTATATGAAGTTCTTCAAATACAAGAGAAAGTGTAAATGATCTTAGTGCCTTTTGTCCCTTCGCATTAAAGCCATGCATCATCAGCTTATCTAACTCGAGGTGCTCTACATTGAGGCACAATAATCTTAGTGCTTTCAAGCTCATTATATTTATTGATGACCAAAGATTAATTAGGATTTGATTGATTATCATACCATCAATTTTTAAAGTAATATATATAGAGGGCGATTATGATCTTCCATTTTGACCATCATATCCTCTTTAGTGAAGGTGATGAATGGCTCATTATAGCTTCTAGGACTTCAGTCATATTGCACTCAGCAAAATATGCCTCATATCTTTCAAGGTCATTGAGAGCCTGAATCAAAGTCTCCCGAAGGTCCTTAGACATTATAAGAGCATCATATATGCTAAGTTGCACTAAGATTTTCCTCATATGGGATAAGACATTATAATCTATCCCCTTTGCTGAGTTATCTTTCTTGTTGGAGTCCTTGACGATAATATCTTTATTGATAACTATCTCCTTCCCCTTATCTTTATTAGAGATCCCTTTCTTCGGTGGAGGTCATAGTATCTTACCACTCCTTACCAGTACTTAGAGACCACCTCTAGCTTAGACTTATTTAATATTATATTTTCTTCAGAGTCAGCCATTATTCCATCTAAGGTTTCATCTATATATTTAGGGTCACCACCCAAGTTTGTATGTCCTATTCACAAAGGTTTGTCGGGTCAAACCTGTTTGTTTTTGAAAAATATAGATCCTCCTCTAAAATGTAATCAATTGGCGGCACCATCATACATGATTCATAGGTTGCCTCCTTAGTGCAATCTTCTTTTGCCAGGTTATTTGGTGACACTAGAATGACCCAATATATTTATACCCGAAGAGAATCATAATCATCACCTTCAAGTTTATCTATTGTAAGCTTTGACATGAAGTCATTCAGCTTAATAGGTTATCTCACAGTTTGATAGTATTCATCCAAACTATTGATAACCCTTTAGGTTGCTATCTTTTTCTCCTTGGGCTTCTTTAATTTGATTTTCTTCTTGGAGGGCTTCACCATTACAAAGTTTAAAGTATTAGTTTGGTTTAAAAATTCTTTAGAAGTAGATGGATGTGCCATATACAGAGCTTTCAATTTTAGCACTAGCTCTATAGGAGATTTTCACTTCACCCCTAGAACTCTTTCAAGTTGTTTCAATATTTTTACAATCTTCTTGGAGACCACAGTCTCTCACTACTCTTCTTAAATTGGCTACTTTTCTATTCTTCTTTCTTCAATTGGGGGTATGGAGGAAATCGTAACTACCTGAGTTGATTCTTTTATGGGGTTAGTAAACACATTATCTAACAATGTGAGCTCTCTGTTTAGATATTTTTTTTTCAAACCAATCCTTGAAGATGAAACAATCTTTAATAGGATGGCTGATTACTCAATGGTATGAGTAATAATTTGAGTCGCTAATGTGTTTTGATTTCTCTGGCCTCTTGCATTTCGGTGGTTCTAAGCCTGGTTTTAGCGCCTGTCGAAATAAATTTATGACACTCTCCCTCTTGAATGAATAATCTTTATTCATCTTTTCTTTAAGGGATGGGAATGTTCTATCACCAGTTTTGAATATTTGCCTCAGGAATTCTCCACCACCCTAGTAAGTTTGTTGCTCATTATTCCCCCAAAGTATCAGCTTCTATTGGAAGTCAAGATTATAGGCTTATTTTGGTTTTCTTTAAATTATATTGGCTGCATGACTTTATCTAAATTGTAAATCATCTTCTTTTCTTTATCAGCTATAGAGAAGAATATAGAGTCAGCCTCATCTCTTCTAGCACCTAAGGCTTTAGCCTTCTTGGGCTTATCAGAGTAGCTCTCTGATCTTGATAAGTTTATTTGCTTAAACTTTTCCACTATGTCCAGTAAATCCTGAAATGTGGTTATGGTAGCCATACACAAAAAAGATTGCATCTTATCATTGATGTTTCCCATTAACAACTACTTAACATGATCTTCTTCAATTTGTTGCTCAATTTTCATACTTAGGTTATACCAGCAAGTGATATATTTAGTCACTGATTCTTCCATTTTTATGTTATCCAGAACAAGGTCATCGATCATTATCTTTTCAGTCGCACTGGAAAATCTCTTCCCGAATATAGTTGTCAATTCTATGAAGGTCTTAATATAGTCATTTTGTAGTTCAGCATACCATTCGAAAGTAGTTGGTGTCAAACTACTGATGAATTATCAAAAGAGTAAGATGTCATTGCCTCCTATGTTCCCGTATGTGACCTTCAATTATGCTAAGTGTTGCCTAGGGTTGTTAGTGAAAGTTCGATGGGGATGTTAAGCCCTATGAACTTAGTCCCAAAGCTAATTAAGAGAGAGGTGATTTGGAAAAGAAGAATCTTTTAAACAAAGACAAAAACCTAAACCAAAATCACCACAAAAAAGTGCGGAAGAAAAATAAATGCGGAAGCAATAATAAGAAAAGAACACACCGGATTTATAGTGGTTCGATCAAACCTTGACCTACGTCCACTCCTTGGAGGCACCCTCCAAGTATTGCACTAACACAAAGTGACTCTCCTTTAGCCCCCACAGCTAGGCGGAGAAGCCCTTACAAAATCACTTCCACCTTCCCCGGTGCGGCGGAGTCGCCGGGTCCTTTGACACCAAAGAGACTTCTTCTTTGGTGAACTTACCTCGAGACAAGCCTTGAATCCGATGGTACTAAGGTGCGAGTTCGCCGGAGCAACCGTGTGGAACCCCCTCCACACTCCCTTGAGTCCCCCCTCACAGGATCTTCTCCCTCTCTCAAACTCCACCCTTTCCTCTCTCCCTTTCAAGCTCTCTCTTCAAGTTTCCCCCACAAGAACGAAGCTACAATGGCTGCCAAAGACACTTACAAAGTGCCTTGCCATAGCTTAAATAGAGGCTCTCAAAACGAGCTCATTAATGCAAGTTGCCGCCAATATCGTCCAGGACGATAGCCAAATCGTCCTGGCCGATTAGCACAAATATGAGGAAAATCGTCCTGAAAATCGCCCTGAAATGAAGCTGGACGATGTCTAATCGTCCCGGACGATCTTGCGATCGGCCTGGACGAAATCCCCATTAATTGCTTTCCAAAACTGCCTGAGAAATTTTGGAAAAATTGACCTGGATCGGCCAGGCCGATATTTTATAGTCCAGGCCGATACCCAGGACGATATCCAAAAATAAGATTTTCCTAAGTAGATATGGCGGCAGATTCTTGCTGAATTGAGCTGATCGTCCTGGCCGATACAAAATCGTCCAGGACGATGTGTTTTGCAAAAAGACGGCTGCTTTAATGAGAATGCCCTAATTAGGATTTCTACTTTTGTCAGATCGTCCAGGACGATATAAATATCGTCCCGGACGATGTTACCAAAAATAGAAATCTTTTAGGGCACAACAGAAAATCTTCCAAGTTACAAATCATCAGATACCACACCAAATACAACAGACTCAAGAAGGAAAAAAGATTACAAACTGACACAGACCTAGTCTACCCAATCTTGAGCTGGTTCCAGATTACAGTCTGATCGTGTGGACCTGAAACGTTAGCACATAAGGCAATCGTAGAGAAATAAGGAATGTTTGCTATCATCAAAATCATAGATTCGCAACAATCTCCCCCTTTTTGATGATGGCAAAACATTTCAATTTGAATTTTCATAAAAGTAAATCCTCCTAATCTCCCCCTCACTAGAATAAATCCTTTTAACAAAAATAGGGGAGATGAAAATATTTTTGTTGTTTTAAAATTTTTGAAAAGAAAAAAAGTTACAAGATACAACGTTCTCCCCCTTTGACATTATCAAAAAGAGAGGAGGCACAAACAAAAAACAAAACGAACAAAAAACATTCCCTGATCAAGTGAAAAAACAAATGTTCTTAAAATGAGAAAGTTACCTCTGGGTTTTAATCAAAAAACTTAGTAGAATTGGATTGACAACACATAGCCCAGTAAAGGTTAGAAAATCAAGAATTGATAATCCAAACTCAAGTTCTTTAAAAAGGCTCAAAAACTTTTTAATTCAATATCTAAATCAAGAAATAAATTAGAGAAAGAAACAGTAATTTTTCAAAACTCCTTTCATAAAATATATCTAATAGAAGATTAATGCAGGATTTGTTGAATCATGAGTCAAGATTTTCAAACTCAAGCATCGAAAAATCAAGGGTTTTCTTAAGCTTTAAGAAGTATAAGAATGGTAAGCATTAAAATTTAGTGGGCTCATTTTATGCCTCTTGACAATTGGTTGGCGCACTGCGCATCTTTTGATACACTTTGTGTATTCTATATTTTTCAATTTTGGCGCTTTGCGCTTCTTTTATTTTTTGGCATCATTGACCAATTTTTTTTGATTATGCTACCTTTCTGAAATCTTAAATACAAAAAGTAAACCCATACTATTGATAAAGCGAATTTCTTGATTAAGAAAATTTTGAATTAGATTCAACAACTTGCAAAAGATTCCTATGCGATAAATAAAATATAGGGAGATAAAAAATTTAGTTTCAAAAACCAATTTAAAAGATGAAAAAGATTTTAAATCAAAAGTAGAAAAACCTCTTTTAGGAAACAGAGATTGAAAGTCAAAAACATGAGTTTCCTTCCTTTGATTGTTTTTAGAGAAGTCAATCACAACTTACTAAAGATTTCAAGAAAAATTAGGAAGTATATTTTTCATTTCTAGAAAAGTGGATGTGTGTGTTGATCAGAAAAAAATACGAAACAAAATAAGTAAAAGAAAAAAATCTATAAAATAATAAAAATAAAAAATAGAAACAAAATAAAAAAAATAACAAAGAAAAACTCAAATAAGGCTTTTATCCATTATCTCTTTCCTGGTCCGATGCTTCAGAGACCAGATCTGCCCATGAGATTTTTTGCTTTTCATTATTTTCCCAGATTAAATTTAACTTCGCCTTACCCTTTTCTTTTGCAGGGAGAATTCTTAAATTAGGGCACTCATTTTTCATATGTCCAGGTTTCCTGCATCTAAAACAAATAACGTCAGAGGAAATATTAACATCCTTACCAATTTTACCTTTTTTCCACTTTTGCTTATGCATTGGTGAGCTTTGTGATTTGCTTGAAAATTCCTTTCTATCGTCACCAACTAAGCTTCCTCTTTCCGTATCTTCGGCTTTTAGAACGATCGTCTCACCTGCATCCAAAAGTCTTTGACTCAACCCTTGCTCGTAGGCAATGAGTGAGCCAATCAAATTATCAATAGAATAATCATTCAAATCTTTAGACTCACAAATAGCAACAACTTTAGAATCAAATTTATCCAGTAGACATCGAAGAATTTTGTTAACTTTTTCAAAATTTGAAAAATCTTTTCCTAAGGCATGCAATGATGTAATAATTTGAATAAACCTTGTATACATGTCTAAAATCGTTTCAAAAGGTTTCATAGAAAACATTTCAAAATCATGCATTAAAAAATTCAACTTGGATTGCTTGATTTCACTAGTGCCTTCGTATATGGTGTGCAATTTATCCCAAACTTCCTTACCGGTAGTGCACGTGGATATTAACATAAAATCATCAGAATTTAAAGCACAGAAAAAACAATTTAAAGACTTTGCATTTAATTGAGCATCCATTCGTTCATCCCTATTCCATTGATTAAAAGGAATATCAGTTTTAATTCCATTAACAATACGTGATGGTGATGAATAACCAGTTAAAATCATATGCCACATACGAAAATCAATCGATTGCAAAAACGTAGACATGCGAATTTTCCAAAAATCAAATGTAATATTTTCAAACAATGGTGGTCTAGTGATTGAATATCCTTCCGCAAAAGTACGATTAGCCATGGATCGAAATTCAAAAGCTTTTAAAAACTTATTTTATGAAAACTGCTCTGATACCACTTGAAAGTTCGATGGGGATGTTAAGCCCTATGAACTTAGTCCCAAAGCTAATTAAGAGAGAGGTGATTTGGAAAAGAAGAATCTTTTAAACAAAGACAAAAACCTAAACCAAAATCACCACAAAAAAGTGCGGAAGAAAAATAAATGCGGAAGCAATAATAAGAAAAGAACACACCGGATTTATAGTGGTTCGATCAAACCTTGACCTACGTCCACTCCTTGGAGGCACCCTCCAAGTATTGCACTAACACAAAGTGACTCTCCTTTAGCCCCCACAGCTAGGCGGAGAAGCCCTTACAAAATCACTTCCACCTTCCCCGGTGCGGCGGAGTCGCCGGGTCCTTTGACACCAAAGAGACTTCTTCTTTGGTGAACTTACCTCGAGACAAGCCTTGAATCCGATGGTACTAAGGTGCGAGTTCGCCGGAGCAACCGTGTGGAACCCCCTCCACACTCCCTTGAGTCCCCCCTCACAGGATCTTCTCCCTCTCTCAAACTCCACCCTTTCCTCTCTCCCTTTCAAGCTCTCTCTTCAAGTTTCCCCCACAAGAACGAAGCTACAATGGCTGCCAAAGACACTTACAAAGTGCCTTGCCATAGCTTAAATAGAGGCTCTCAAAACGAGCTCATTAATGCAAGTTGCCGCCAATATCATCCAGGACGATAGCCAAATCGTCCTGGCCGATTAGCACAAATATGAGGAAAATCGTCCTGAAAATCGCCCTGAAATGAAGCTGGACGATGTCTAATCGTCCCGGACGATCTTGCGATCGGCCTGGACGAAATCCCCATTAATTGCTTTCCAAAACTGCCTGAGAAATTTTGGAAAAATTGACCTGGATCGGCCAGGCCGATATTTTATAGTCCAGGCCGATACCCAGGACGATATCCAAAAATAAGATTTTCCTAAGTAGATATGGCGGCAGATTCTTGCTGAATTGAGCTGATCGTCCTGGCCGATACAAAATCGTCCAGGACGATGTGTTTTGCAAAAAGACGGCTGCTTTAATGAGAATGCCCTAATTAGGATTTCTACTTTTGTCAGATCGTCCAGGACGATATAAATATCGTCCCGGACGATGTTACCAAAAATAGAAATCTTTTAGGGCACAACAGAAAATCTTCCAAGTTACAAATCATCAGATACCACACCAAATACAACAGACTCAAGAAGGAAAAAAGATTACAAACTGACACAGACCTAGTCTACCCAATCTTGAGCTGGTTCCAGATTACAGTCTGATCGTGTGGACCTGAAACGTTAGCACATAAGGCAATCGTAGAGAAATAAGGAATGTTTGCTATCATCAAAATCATAGATTCGCAACAGTTAGAACCATTGAAGGTGTAAAACTTTGGGACTGAGTACCCTATGGGTATGACACTTGGATGTATACAGCTGGGTATGGGTAACCCTTGCCCACTATTTTCTTCGCATGATCGACAACTATAATAGCCTTGATTTTCTTAGTGATGATTCCCTCAAGTTTGTTGCTTTCATAGGCACAAAAGTATTTACAATGTTCTATGGAGTGGGTTGGAGGGTAATTTTATTAACTTCATTACCACCTTTAGGAGTGCTCCATACTCTTAAAACTTGAGACATTTGGATGTTTGGAGGATCTGAAGGAGGAATTGGCGTGACATTAATAGCGACAGTTCTTTGATTCATATCATAGGGCTTTATGCCCTATTGATCATATATTATTGATTCACATCTCAACAATTTGATGCCGCTAAGGAATTTATTGGCTCTTGCCATAATAGATATTTCTTGGTGCCATTTGACAGCAAAACCATTCATCCTATGGTGCAGTTTGGTGACAAAATCACTGGTTATAGGACACGTACTACATTCTTATTGATAGGATATTATTTGAGAATGAATCTTAGTAATATTTTGCACTAAGCATTAGCTCCATGTGAGCTGAAGTAAATTTTATTTTGTTCACCCCTGCAAACTATTGTGGAGGGTGGATGATTTTATTTTGAGTGGTTGATGATTGAATTTTAATTTTTAAATATTTTAAATTTGGAATGATTTTGGAGTTTTGGATCTTCATGAGTATTTGGGTGAAATTTGAAATATTTAGAGTTAACCCCTCCGTTTGAGATTTACATTCAACACAGTCATTATTGGGGTATGTGAGGTTACTTCTTTTTATGGATTGAACCTTGTCAACTCTATTGAGCTGTCGATAGAGGATTAGGTTTCATAGGTTTTAGACCTTCAATGGTGAATTTATTTTGTTGAAGGCCTTGAAGGCCTAATATGAATATACTAAAATAAAAATCCCGGTCGACCTTACGACCATATATTTATTTTATGGTTTTAGTTTGTTGACTCCTATTTATTTATATATAACGATCGGGCTCAAACCTAGGTTTATCGTCGGACCCATGTAGCACCCCTAGAGGTCAAATGTGTACCCTTAATAAGCTCGTTGGGGCCCATGCGGGCGAATGATTTTATCGATGAATCTTTCTTATAAAGGGCCTTGAAGGCCTAATATTAATGTATAAAATAAATATCCTACTCGACCTTATTATTGCATATTTATTTAATTGTTTGAACCATGTCGAGAAGGATTGGGTTCGAACTTAGACTCATCATTTAGCTCGCACAGTATCCCTAGACATCACGTGTGTATAAAAAATATGCTCATCGGGGTCCATATAGGTTTTGTGATTATACTTACCCCATTTATATACCTATGTATATAAAAATTACTGTGCATGTACAGGGATATTTTTGGGACATTTGATGCTATATAGTTGTGTGAGAAATCCTCGTTTGAATGCTACATTCCTGCTGCATACGGGTAGACTGTTGTTCACTACCGGTTGATTACTGTCGGTGGATAGTAATGCACCAATGAATCTCCTATTTTCCTAACCCTTCTATATTTGTTCTTGGGTAGCATATTGGATGCACACCCATTATTCATCGAGGAACTTGCAAGCCTTAATAATCTTATCTAATTCAATGTTCAAGACCTGGTTGAACTGTGATTCACTCACTACATGATGATTTAATATGGGTTTCCCTTCCCAAAACTCATATAGAAATCATTAAGCGACTTCTTATGTCCTATAGTCCAAAATCTTTGACCATTACTTTGAACTGCCAACTATAATGATTGATGGTACATCAAGTTGTTAAGGAGAACCATATGGACACCCATTCCTAAAATGACTCCTACAGCCCTTTGGATGATCGAGATAGTAAGTATATTTTCTATTTGTAGTTGTGAGCTTGAGTCACCGAACTTTGCATTATTCTTTAACAAAGCATTTGTCAAACATTGATCATTAACTCTAATGGGTGCAATGAAATATGTGTTGACATTCATTTGAATCCATCTAAACACATCACATCATCATTTCCACTACATATTGGATCTTTCTTGTTGCAATTGCCATGTTGATTGTGGTATGGGTCCCTTGTATTGTCATTAAACTCTATCACTTACAATAAATTGAGGTGTCTTTTCTTGGGATTGAATCATTATCACCCACAACTAGGGAGGTATTAGTCATACCAATTTGTATCAATCCTTTTTAAACCCTTGGAATATAAGTACAATAAGCAGAGATTTCTTGATGCTTTGAGTTACTCAGCGAATACATCGATTATACTCTGATCATATCCTTTGTAGGTTAAGTATAGCGTAAGCAGGTTTTCAAACCTTCCAATCTTTCTGGGAACTCTAAAATTGCTAGCTTCAATAGATAAGTGTTGAATCATAACAGGCGTTCTATAACTTTTTCCACCAAAGGAGATTCTAATAGCTTCTTAACTATCCCTTTGGCAACGAGCTTTATTTTGCTATCATCATGGTCCTCCAAATTAGCTAATGCATGGTTGTTATGGAACCACAAATATTTATCATCTTCTAAGAACCCCCCTAATGTTGGCATTTCTCTCTTCTTGTAGGGGATGGACATGTATACTTGCCACTGTATTATTGTTAATGACATTGACAATTATGGTTGGCTTTCCTACTCACCATGATTTCTAGGGATATTATATCTCCAAGTTTTTCTAATGACCTTGTCATTGTATGATCTTCCACTATCCACCATATGTGGTTAGTTATACACATAATGGATCTTCCAATCTTGAAGGAGATTTCTGAAGGCTCACTGATGATCATTGTCTTTCTAATATTCATATACCATTTAGCATGAATGCTCTAAGCCTAGTGGGAATCTTCAAGCTACTAGTTACAGGCATATTTTAGTTTTCTTGATCTGATCATTACACGCAGATTGATTTGATTCAATGGTCTGAGATAATTTTTTTATCCTCTCTTACTTACATGCCTCTTAAGAGCTTGTTCTTCTTTCATCACAAATCCCCATGTCTATCACA
Organism: Dendrobium huoshanense; assembly: GCA_016618105.1. Classification (NCBI taxonomy): domain Eukaryota; kingdom Viridiplantae; phylum Streptophyta; class Magnoliopsida; order Asparagales; family Orchidaceae; genus Dendrobium; species Dendrobium huoshanense. Next base: position 25,912,139 of record CM028355.1, read on the forward strand.
ATCACTTCAAATCATCAAATTACATGATTGGGATGAACATTTTGAATTAATTATTGTCATTTTTATGCAAGTTTTATTGTCCATCAAAGGCATTCTATGAAATAAAGTTGTATCATTTATAACTTTTGTATCGCATGTAAGTGATTTGTATTTGCAGCTTCATTATCCACCACAAGTCATTGTTTGCTTGCACGAGATTTAAATGATTCAAATTTTTCTTAATTAGGAATTACATTCAAATTGGGATGATAATTCTATAGCATTTCATTGGAATTTTGGTTATCATTCCAAATAGAGCTCTTTATTAGTCACTCATCCATGTTATGATCTGGTTCAAGTTAGGCTCATGCTCATTGTAGTTCCCTTTTAGATTTGACTCCAAGTCCGTTATAGTCAGCGTACAAGTTATTTTGCTTAGGTTTAAATTTGTCAAGTGCCATGTGGTCATACTTCATTCTTTGCTTGAGTTTAAACTCAATTCAAGTTCAAGTCTTTTGTAGTCCAAATCAGATACAAGTTCAATTCATTCAATTTTAGATTCCAATTCAATTTAAGTCTCTTGCATATTTTTTATTTGAATCCATATTGGATATTTTCCTTACATTGTGACTTTCTTAACTCAAGTTCTTAATTTTCAAATTTTGTTTAAAAGATTTGCATATTTATCCAAATTTGAATATAGTTCATTTGAGGATCAAATCAAGTCCAAGCATTTGTCATTTAAGTTCAAATCTTCTTCATGTTCAAGTTCTGTACATTTGTTCAAGTCAAGTTCATGTCCATAAGTCCTCTATTTTAGCCCAAATAGTATTCATGTCCTCTTTGTTTCAAATGAAATTTTGGAAGCTTCCTGGAGCCTCCCCCATTTATGGAAAAACTATAGGAGTATGGGCCTTCCCATCATGCACAATAAAGTCATATATGGTAGGTGTCCTTAAACACTATGGTCATGGTCTTCATTCCAACCACATGTAATAAAGATATGTGAGGGTACCTATTTTAAAACACAGTTGGCTTTCCCCCCGCTCGAGGGTACTTAGAAGTGATCCCACCTAACCGTAGGCATCATCACATCTCGTTTCTATCACAACATGCGCAATAAAGGTGTGTATAGGCAGTTTTCTAATGCAACACGAATGCTAAAATGGGGATTTTAGGTGATTACCCACCACATCGTAGGCCTTGTACCATGGTCCCACACCACCACATATAAGAAAGGCATGTATGGGCAATTTTTCGGTGTGCCGTAGACTTCGAGAGCAGAAATCTGAGTTTTTGGAAATTTATACCGTTGCGGGGTTGTCGGCGATGTTGAATGAATATCGAGGCAAGTACCTTTTTAATTATAATTAGCCATAATTAATTATAGTTAATAATAATTAACTATAATTAATTAAGTAATCATAATTAATTAGTTAAGTATTTGTAATTATAATTAATTACTAATTTTTATTTAGTTAGAATTGGTTAATTAATTTTGATTATCATTAATTAATAATTAATTATAATTAATTAAAATTAATTATAGTTAATTAGTTCATTATAATTTATAATTAATTAATAATAATTATTAATTATAAATAGTTAATTATTTATAATTATAACTAATTAATAATTAACTATAATTAATTATAATTACCTAAACCCTAAACCCTAAACCCTAAAATTATAATTAATTATTAACTATAATTAATTATAAATATTAGGAATTAAAATTAATTATAATAAAAAATTAATTTTCTCCCATTTCCTCTCTCTAGTTTAGCAAATTTAGAGGATTTGACCGAAGAGGCACATTGAAGGGAGAAATTTACCTTCGCAGTGACCGAGCTCTTGTTGTTCCTTTCGATTAAAGTAACATAACTCCCAATCTAATAGGAAGGGAATGTCACCGAGGGAGGCCGAGGGAAGAGGAGGGTCGGTCACATTTTGGGATTAGGTAAGAAGGTCAATTTCTCTCTCTCTCTCTCTCTCTATGACTAAATGAACGAGTTGGTGGCCTAGGGTCTAGCTACAGGTGCTAGGTCTATAGGTGATGATATCTTGTGGCTCAAAACATGGACATAGGAGAAGGTTTGCGTTCAGCTTGGTGGATCGGGAGTTGTGGCATTGGGTGAAGAGGCCGATGGTGATGGATGTGTTTGTGTAGATCGGAAGAGGTAGAGGGAATGGGGAAGAATTTGTAGAGCTTTCATTAGGAGGCAGAGTTTATGAATGGATTTGGTATCAGGATGCTTGCGTAAAGGGGAAGAAGCGAAGGAGAGTGTAGAAAGCCATTATGCACTCATTTTATTAACGCGGCTGAGGCGACCGAGCGGAATTTGAATAAGAATTATGGCTTGTAGAGTAGGAGATAGGGCAATTCAGCACCAAACTACTAATTGACAAAGCAAGGGGTACTGTCTTAATGGGATTTTCAGCATGAAACATGTTATGGGAGTAGGATTTATACAAGTATGCATGTATATTTAAATTTTTTTTATGTGTTGCATAGATCAACATATCAATCACAAATTTTTTAACATGCAATTTTTAAGAGAATACATCACAAAAAAGTAAAATACAAAAAGTAAAAATTAGATTGAACTCACTAAAATTTTATAGTACTTTGATTAAATAATAACCTACATCCACTCCTTGTATTACTCCTCTTGAGGTATTACATTAAACCTTTAGTAACTCTCCTTTACCCCCATAGCTTGGCATAGAAGCCCTTATAAAATCTCTTCCACCAATCCGATGTGGTAGAGGATTGTAATCTTTTCACCCTTATGGTGAGGTAGAGAACTTGGAATCCTTTTTCACCATGCTGGTGAAGGAAGAGAACCTGGAATCCTTTTTCACCCTTCTGGTGAAGGAAGAAAACTTAGAATCCTTTTTTACCCTCCTAATAAAGGTAGATAACCCCAAATCACCTTCACCTTTGTCAGTGCTATGGCATAGATGTGTCCTTTAACACCAAAGAAGTCTTCTTCCCAAAGCTTCATTCAAAATAAACCTTGATGCATGGAGGAACTCATGTGTACGTTTTCTAGAGCAACCATGTCGAACTCCCTTGAAATCCATAAGGATCTTCTCTTTCCCTCATATAGTACTTTGTCAAAACATTGCTTGGTGGCATTAACCTGCATAGAAGAGGCTAAAAATCCACAAAAAATATTTTAACTATCAGAGGTTATTTGTTAGAGCATTTTTTGGTGATATTAAACCTGTATATAAGAGGTTGAGATAGAACCATAAGGGGTGTTTGACTGATCCGTAGTTATTTGTCAAAATATTACTTGATGGCATTAATCTATGTGGAGGAGGTTGAGGGAATCTATTAAAAATATTTGACTTATCTCTGATTTTTTATCAGTGTTTCTTAACGATGTTAATATGTGTGGAAGAGATCAATTTAAATCCATTAAATATCCATACAAGTTTGTTTTTTAAAGAATTAACTTGTGTGGAAGATGTTGAAAGTATCCACAAAGGATATTTGACCTATCTAAGGTTATTTTTAAAAAGTTGCTCGATGACATTAACATATGTCAAAGAGGTTGAATCAAAATTTCCAGGGATTTACTATTCCTTGATAAGGAGGTTGTGAATGCCACATGAATCCCTAATGAAAGGTGAAGAAAGGTACATTTTTAAACCTTTATTGCCTTTTGAAGTTAAGACTATAACCTTGCAAAAGGAGTAGAAGTTTGACTGGGGGCTATACAAAGCTTAAAAATTATTGGAAGTGTCCATATGGTTGCTAGAGCTTTATGAGAAATGGTTTCCCAAGATATTATCATGGATGTTAAAAGTATTAAATGAATTTTCTAGGCCACAATTTCTTTTAATATTGTAATCATAGTTTCCCCTAGTTCAAATTTACTTCCTCGATAGTGATGCTATGGCTAATAATTGAGAAGAAATAATGAAATACATATTTATGGTTGTTGACAAGTTACACTAAATATTAAATGTCTTCATTTGAACTTGAAAGAAAATCATGGTAAAGGGATGACTTTGCTTTAAAATTATTTAGGTCGTTGAAGTGAATGGTCTTTCAAGTTTGCAGCAAAAATTGTCCCTAGTTAGAAATTATTTCCCACAAATGACTCCAAACTATTGCATGCAAGATAACTCATGGTGGTAGAGAGATAAATTGCTCAATATATTATAATTGAATGAATATCCATCACACATGTAGATGAAGAGAAAGGGGTGAGAGAGTCATAAAAGAAAGCAAGCTTTTTATGTTGGAAACCCTTAAAAAGGGGAAAAACCATGGGGCCTAACTTAGTTAAAATGATTTAATTCATGTTTATAGTCAATTACAAATGATGCCTTTCTATGTGTGTGTGTGTGTGTGTGTGTGTGGGGGGGGGGGGGGGGGTGTTGCAACTCGAGCTTTCAAGTTTATGGTTTTGTTGATATTGATTGATTGTATCTTTATGTCTCCTAGTGGTTGCACTATATATATTTGTTATTGTGTGTACTAATATTTCAGGTATGTGATGCACCAATCAATGAAGATTTAGGGATTAAAACTAGGTAGAATAGGGCACGCTAAAAGAGTCCATAAATATCATTTATGTAGTTTTCTATTTCTTGAGTTAAGTCTTATAAGGGTGTATGCTAGCTTGGTGACTGTGTACACACACACACTCAAGAAAGTGAGGTAGTGGGAAAAATTAGAAATTTTTTTTTGAACTAATCATATTATATGATATGTATCATACTATATGATTAGCTACTCAGAAAAATTATTAAATTGGTTAATTATGATAATAAATGATATTTGAACTAATCATACTAGATAATTTTTATCGTACATGACAATTAGTTGAAATTATGGATTTAGCTTCCAATTATTATTTAGGTGATATTTAGAAATACAAATTATATACTAATTATATTGTAAGCTAGGTATCATAATGTACGATGTTATCAAATCTTGCCTAAATTAATCATGTAATTATAGATCAAATTTGGATTTATTTGTCTAGTGAGATCATACTGTATGATTGAATAAATTATATTGTATGACCTTATTCCTACATGGGAAGATAACGTATCATATCGAATCGTACAGGATGATCATTTAATTTAATTTTTTTAATCATACTGGATGATGCTTATATCATATTGGACAATCAGCTCAAATACTTGTACATATCATATAGCTAATTACTCTTCATACAATACTAATAAGAATATATTAAATTAATCATACTATACGATATGGGATCATACTAGTTGATTAGAGATGGTAGAATTAAATTTCAAGGGTTTTTAGAAGCCCCTCTATTGAAGATTTGTCATAAGATTTTGTAAGAGTATTTTTTCCATTAATTGAGTTGTTCCTTCTAAAATTTTGAAGAGAGCCTTGAGCTAGGGAGATAAAGGATGGAGTTTGATAGTGGTAGAAGATCCTTGTGGGTTTCAAGGGAGTAAGAGAGTGGTTCACATAGTTGCTCTGGTGAACTTGCACCTAAGTCCCTCCATACTTCAACAATTATCTTGAAAGAAGATTTGGAGAAGAAGATCTCTTTGGTGATAAAGGACCCCGGATACTTTACTGCATTATGGAAGGGGAAAGTTATTATAAGGTTCTATGTCTCACCAGAGGGTGGAAAGGATGTTCTCTTCCTCAATAGGAGGGTGAAAAGGTTTACAATTATCTGCCGCACTAGGTTAGTGAAAGAGATTTTGTAAGGTCTTCTCTGCCTGGCTGTGGGGGATTAATGGAGAGACACTTTAGTGATAGTGCAATACATGGAGAGGAGGAAATTGGGGAGTGGACATATGTTATTATTTGACCAAACTAGTATAAATTCTGTTGTGTTTGTTCTATTTTTTATTTTCCACATTTTATTTTTTTGCACTTTATTTTTGTGATAACTATATGGAGAAAAGCTGTGATTAATATTTTATTATAATTATTAGAATATAATCACCATCATTATAATTTCTTACAAAAAAATTAGCTTCAGTATCTAAGTGAAAGTATTTCTTTTACATCACTATGTCTAGGGACAAGTCCACTTAGGCAAAATTGTCTTATTAAACATTCAGGGGAGGAGGAGAAAGGCATTGGCTCAATGTTTCATATAGAGAAATTTACATTATTGGGTTTAGAAGACTTTAACGATGAGGGAGCCATTCTCAATATAATGTTAGCCCGTTCATTTGGTTTGCAGGGTTATATTTAGGTAATGGAGATAAGATGGACTATAGTTGAATGACAATAGTGGTTGTTGGGACTATAGTCGATGGGTGATAGTGTCTTGAGGATCATTGTAGGTATGCGATAGAGGTTAGAGGGACCATAGTCATCATGCGATGGTGTTTAGAAGAAACATATTTTGTGGGCAATGGAGTTCAAAGGGATTATAGTCATTGATGATGATGATTGGAGTAACCATAGTAAGTAGGTGATAGAGGATAGAGGGGTTATACTCGGCAGGCGATGGTGGATGAAGGGACCATAGTGGGCAGGTATGGAGTTGGAGGGATAATAATTTGTGGGAGAGGAAGACTAAAGGGACTTAGTCAATGGGAGATGGAGGTTAGAATGATTGTAGTAGATGGGCAATGGTGGTAAGAGGGATTGACCATAATTGGCGAGCAATGGAGGTCAAAGGGACCATAATTTATGGGTGATAGAGGTTAGAGAGATCATAGTCATCAGGTGATTGAGTTCAAAGGGAAAGTAGTTGGCACATAGTGGAGGTTGAAGGAATCTTATTTGGTAGATAATGGTGGATAGAGGGACCTGTTAGAGGGACCAAGTCACTGAGCAATGGTGGTTGGAGCAGTGTTTCAATGGTAGCTTAATGGAGGATTGACAATGTTTTTTCAATGGAGAAGGTATAATAATGGTCAACAACTAGAAAATTGTTTGATGATGGTAGGGCGAAAGCCCGGTGGTGGTTAGTGGTCAAGTTGTAGTCATGTAGCGGTCTGTGGCTGGCCAATGGTCCAATGATGCTTGGGCGGAAGTTTGGTGGGGGTTCTCTAATGGTGGTACTAGAGTTCTTGATCACTCAGATATCTAGCCAAAGGTCCAAGCTCCTATCCCCTTTCATGTGGAAAGTGGGGGGGGGGGGGGGGGGTCTATTTATATATTTTTGAGAGTAGAATACCCCATAAATATGGAGAAGATATAAAGAAAATTTGGAATGCTCTATCGGAGGACCCATATTGATCCCCTCAACAACGAGCATTCATGAATCATTTAAGTGAAATATGATGTCAAAATTAATTGATCTTAGGCTTGTTGGATTCTTCTCCTCGAGCCACTCAATTAAACTATATGCTTCATATATTTAGAGGCTATTTATCCATTAAATTAATGATTGGTATCTTCCAAATAACCTTTGGTTTCTTAATTTAGACCATTTTTGGCTCAGATTGGACCCAATTTGGTGTCATTGGGTTTGTGAACTTTATTATTTAATTTGATAATTTTGTAAAAATTGGAGTTTGGATGGTACCACTTTTAATTTTGGAAGTTTCCAATATGAATAATCCTTGAGATTCATGCTCGATGATGGCAATTTTTATGAAATATTAGTATATATATCACTTCTTAGTCCAAAAAATTGGAGGGATTTTAAAGAAATTCATCAATTCCAAAGAACTCATATTTTGAAAATTAAGATTGCGTATTGGATAATTATTAAAACCCTTTAAATACATTTAATTATTGAAGTCCCTTTCATTATTTTATATACAATCTAAATCTATTAGATTAAAATAAAGTTCTTGTTTTCGAAGTCCAAATTACTTTTGAAAATTTTGCATACCTTTTGTTTATAAATTTCATTTCCAATCATTATATTTTATGCTTCATGTTATATATAAAATGCAAGCTCTTCAATTATGTACCATATATATTTAAATATATATATGGATTTCTTATTATTTCTCAAATCATATTATAAAAGAATATATTTTGTGGAAAGAAGGTGTTTATTGGAGACCTCTTTCATCTTTAGGGACATCTTGCTGATGTATTAAATTATATCATCTTTGAGATTTTTGTTTGGCTATTGTTTATCATTTAACAGACGACGTTTCATTTTAGATCCTACACATATTTCATAGTCCAATTTACAATCCTATGGCACAAAAGCTATTAAGAATATTCCATCTATCTTAATCAACTAAACATACTAACCAAATAAAGATGGGCTATTTAAAAAACATCTAGCGCATCTGATGAAATATTAAACTGAACATAAATGCTTTATTTTTTAGTAAACACTATTTATTACTCAAATATCACTTGAGTTATCTTTATAAGAGACATATTAATGGTAACCCTTATTATCTAGTTGTGATCCCTAGATATCTTTATAATGCCAATTTTTTTATCATAAAGTAAAATAACAATTACAAAAGAATGGCACAATACCATTTAAAAAGGAGAATACATAGAATTAATATCTTGAGGAACTTTGTTTTTTATTTATATATATCATGAAGAAAATGATTTTTAAGATCTTATAATATTATGACATTTTATATAGAATTTTCTTATGTCCTGCCCATATTGCTTGCTAACATTATGTTAATAGAAATCATACCCATTAAACATTATACCATAGTTAGATCTAGTAATTGAAGTGTTAAAGGGAAGTTTTTCTAAATCATCCTAAAATAACTAATTCGAAGTGCTTGTAAACCTACTAAAGACAAGAATGACCTTCAACCTTTCTTAAGCATTACTAACATTATAGTAAGATATATAACAAATGAGTTTGGTGTAGAGGGAAAAAAGTGAGAGAACAACTTCCAAGTTGAAAATACCATTCGGAGATTGATCATAAGGATCCCTTTATCTTAATGAAAAAGTGATGCAACTACTTTATGGGTAAAGTCTTCATTTGTATAAGTTTCATATTAATTGTAATAAGCAATTCTAAACAAGTGGCAACTAATAAAGTAAGCAAAACAATACTAGACCTTAGCTCTAAAATTTGATGATGAGGTATTTGTTGAAGATTTGGGATAGAACATGATTCAATAAGAAAATTAGGCTCAACATTATTAATGTTTGGGGACAAATAAATAATTAATATAGATGAAGTTAGGAGTACCTTAGTGTTCATTTATACAAGTGGAATGATTCTAATTGAAGTAAGGATGATTCCTTATAGTAAGGCAAATATTGTTGTTGATGTTATTCATTTTTCTTGGAAGATTTCCTGTAAACATGAATTTCATGCCCAAGAAAAGAGCAATGAGAATTAAAGCTCAATATTTAAAAAAATTAACAAATATTACTCTCTACCAATATCATTTCATCAAGTTCCAATCCAAATGACATATGAAAACCATTGGGAAACCCCAATTTCAACAAAAACTATGACTAAGCGGCTTTACAAAATATATGTCAATTAAATTTTTATATCTATAAATTTAATATCAACATTGCCCTTAGATACATGATCTCTAATAAAATGACATCTCACATAAATATTCTTTGTGTTTAAATATTGGATGGGATTTTTTCATGATATGAAGACACTATTATTATCACACATTATTGGGATAGAACCTGCTTACAGGACTAAATCAAGAAGTCATTTCCTTAGCCTTAAGACTTGAGCAACACAATTTCTTGTAGCAATATATTATGCTTCTATAGTAGACAGTGTGATGGGATTTATTTTCTTCATGACATAGAAATTAGTGAATTCCAAACAACTTTAAATGATTTTGATATGATTTTTCTATAATTCCTACATCCTATAAAATTAAAATCTAAATATTCTATTAAATCAAATGACATGTTATCCCTATGATACCACATATCCAAGTTAAGTGTCTTTATAAGATATTCAAGAATCCTTTTTTACTACTATTAAGAGTGATTATTTAGGATTAGCTTGAAATTATGCATGTAGGCATATTTTAAACATAATATTAGGTCTACTAGCTAATAGGTATAGTAGTGACTGTATCATCCCTCTATACTTCTTTGGATCTTCTTTCTTGCCATTAGTGTCTTCTTTTATTTATGTAGTAGGGCTCATAGAGGTACTCGTACTTTTACATCCTTTCATATCAAATTTTTTTATTTGTTTCTTGACGCATTTTCTTTGACTTTGGAAAGTATTATTTTATCTTTATTTTCTATTTGATCCTAAAAACTAAGTCAATTCTTTCATCATACTCATTTTAATTCATCATTTATTATAGATGATAACTCTTCACATTAATTTTCTTTTATTGATCCAAATAATATGTCATCTACATAAATTTGTACTATCAGAATATTAGATCTTATCCTTTTGATAAATAAGGTGGTATCTACAATACCCTTTTCAAAGGTTTACCTAGAAAAAATATACCAAGCCTTTTGAAACCATACCTTGGTGCTTATTTTAATCCTTAAAAATCCTTTTTTAATTTATAAGCATGATAAATAAATCAATCATTATCAAAGCCTAATGGTTGTTTAACATACATATCATTTTTTATTCCTCTACTTAAAAATATGTTTATACATCCATTTGGAATAATTTGAATCATTTAAAATATGTAAATGCTATTAGTTCCCTAATGTCCTCCAATCTTTGCTATTGGGAAAAACGTTTCTTCAAAATTTATTTCTTATATTTAATTATACCCTTTTACTAGGAATCCTATCTTAGTTCTTCCCACTAATTCAAAGTCATTCAACTTTTTTCTTAAATACCCATTTAATACCAATTTCTCTAATACGTGGGTATAGATACTAGCTCTCATACATCATTTTTAGCAATATGTTTCAATTCTTCTTCATCAAGATGATTCAAAATTCATCTTTTAAATCATTATTTATGTTAATGGGGTTAACCATTAAGATAGAAGTGATATGACTAATCCATTATATAAGGTTGTGTTTAATCCTAATTTTGACAGAAGAATCTTTTATAATTAAGTTCTGTTTACCTAGTTGGCATGCATAACATAAATATTCTTTATTAAAATCTAATTTTGTTATCAATCAAATTTTAAGTGATTGATTTTCTTTAGTTTCCTCAAGCTAGCATGACATAGTCTCCTATATCACAACTTGAACTCATTATAATAGTCTCTAAACAACATACTTCCCTAGAATTACTCATGTAATCGAAGTAAATCACATACAAATTACTAATATACTATAATTTTAAAATAAATTTATTTTTTATATCCATATCACCTAAGTAACTTATGCATATAAGAATACGTTTAATCATTCAACTAATAGAGCCTTTCAATAGTAAATGAATTGATATTCTCAATCATAATTGTATCATTACCTATCTAGTGTATTATCACCAAAATTCACCTTTAAGCCACTTTTGAACTAAAGTGAGATTAACTTACTTTTATATCTAGTAATGTGCCACATGCATTCATAATTCAGGTACCACATTACTTTATCAATCCATTTGCGAAAGCACACTTGCAAAATATACTACGTTGTAATAATAAAATCCCAAATAAGCCTGGGTCCACCACTGGAATGTAATGAATGTGTGTTGTATTATTTATTTATGTCCTTAGTCCTCCATACATATTGTGTACTCATATGGACTCTATGTGTGCAAATTGATGATATATGCCCCATGCCACATAAATAATAATTTACTCTAAGAAATGAATGTGATAATCTATTTAATAAAATACTCTTTCTACTAGAAGAGAATGATGCATGAGGCACCTCTTATGTGGTTTATGAGTATTGGTGTAGCAAGATTCTAACTCTCTAAGTTCTTTAAGTCCTTTTGTAAGGCTTTTTTTTTAGTTCTTTATTATTTTCTACTCTACCCTTTTATGGTAGATTCTTCATATTGGAATATTCCTACTTAATATGACCTAGATTTTCACATGAAAAGAAAATTATGTCTAAGGAAATTTTATTAAGCATTTTACGTTTAACCTTCTACTTATCAAAGTATATTTTCTGCGTATTCTTTAGGAACGTTCATATTTGTTTAGTCACCAGTCTTATGTACTCATCAGCAATGCCTTGTTGGTCATTGCTTTCATATTCATCTTCCTTTAGTATTACTATTTTATCCTTCTACCTTTCACATGCATCAGTCAGACTTTGGCTAATTTTATGTTTGTAAACTATTAATAAAGTAAATAGATGATCAATAGGATAAAATTTTAAAATTTTAGACAAAAAAATTGTTGTCACTTTGACATCCCAAGAGTTTGGGAAACATCTAAGTATTTTATTAATCTTTTTAGCATATGTAAAATCTCTATATAAAGCATACAATGGAGTGATAATCTTGGTAAATTTTTTATATATGTTTGAAATGCTTTCATTTTGTTGCATGTAGAGTAGTTCATAGTCATGTATTAAAATATTCATGTGAGATTGTCGTTTATTCTTCTTATGTTACGCAAAATCTGTTTAAAATTTCTTTTCCAGTTGTATAAGTAGAGAAACACACATATAATCTTTAAATTCTAAATCATTAAAAAAATTTAAGCATATAGAATTAAGCTATGCATATTCCTTTTTCTCAAAATTCAATTCACTAAATGAGGGTTCAATTATTATACTATTTTTAAGGGGAAATGAGTGCCCTACATATACTAAGTTTTACATTATATAATCTATTGATTAAAAGAAAGTGTCCATGCACACTATGAAAAGATAAATAGGATATTATCAAATAACAATGGTCGGGTAATTTAATACCCTTTTAATGTATTTTTATTTCAAAAATGAACCATAAATGGATCTATTGAAGCTGTTAAAACATATCATACAAGCAATAGATTCGGTACCAATTGAAGGTATATGACACACCCAAGAGGGGGATGAATTAGTGTTATTTTAAAGAAATTCTACTTGTGTAGAAGCCTTTATAAATAAAAATACAGTTTTTTTATCCTTTTCAAAATAATAAAGCAGGAATAATGATAATACTTTTTATGATAAAGCTAAAAGAAAAGTAAATCATCAAAATTTAAAATATTTCTCATTATTTTAAATAAAAACTCCAACAATAATATCCCAACTAATCATATAACAAATAATTATAAGAAATAATAAATTCAGTAAGAGCAGGCAAACAAAATTTATAGTTGTTTGATCATCTTGACCTATGTTCACTTCCCAAATTGCTTCCTTAAGAATTTTACTAAAACTCTTTCGTTTTAAACCTAGCAAATTGGAGAAGTTTTTATCCTTCATGGTATAATTGAGAAATTCATACGTAACTTATCTCCCTAAAATGCCTTCAAATCTTAGCCTCCCAGGCTAGATCTAGAGTCTTTACACAAAGTCTCTTCAAATGTCCCAACCAAGAGCCATCAAAATAATCCATAGGAATAAAGGATATTATATTGAGAAATAACAAAGTGAAACCCTCACCCAAAACACAAGAATCTTGTCAAGAACTCAAGACAAGCTTCCCAAATATCTCCTATCTCAATCCTCTCTGTAGCCTTTATAAATCTGCAAAACCTTCTCTCTCAAAGTTCTCAAGAACTCTCGCAAGCCTTTAGAACCCTAAGATGCTATCATAAATCCCAAAAGGATTTTTTGAATCTAGGGAACTCCTAATAACTTCTTAAAGGTTAATTATTTTTAAGGTGGCTTCAAAAGAAACCCCAAAAGGTTGATTATTAGAATTGTGGGGTTGTTTGTATAGCCTAATCTTTAGAGTAAATAGTATGATTAGTTCATCCATCCTGAATCCCTAAAGTGTATTCTCTGTTTATCAGACTGTATAATATGTATGGTATAGGTTGATTAGTCATCCTTCAGTTATTTGATCTTTATGACTAAAACTCATATGAGTGTGTTCTATGTTTTTATTACATGTATGATCATTTTCATAATATACAAAACATTTATAATTAAAATTTGAATTATAGCCATGGATTCTGAGATAATAAATAGGTAAATATCATATAAGATCGTATAGTACAATATAAAATATACAATATAATCAATTCAAACTTAAACATATCTATTTATGAAAATATTAGATGAAAGGTGGGTCAAATTTATAAATAACTAATCATTTGGTATGATTAACTTCTATCAAAATATTTTAGTTTATTATTTTAAAAATTCAGTTATGCTATGTATTTTATATTAGTAAATATTAATTCATAAAGTTTGATATTTTAATCTTTAATTTCAATTTTTTATACTTATGTGTTTTCTTGATTTTTTAGTTGATCATATGTTGGGCATAAAAATAAGTATACAAAAAGAAATTTTAAAAAATAATAATTTATATTTCTCCCACAGCCTTCTTTTTTTATTCTTATTCTTAATCATGGATTAACTTTTTTAAATGATTGCCATCCAAGGCATTTAACATCATTTGATCTTATTTTTCTAATTTAATTAAAATATTAGTTTAAATAAAATAAAAACTACATTCATAAATTGTTTTACATAATTAACACAATCAACAATGTTTGTAATCATCAAAATTATAGTTATCTCATTAGGATCATAGGTCTGACATGGAGGTATATACTCTTCATCACTAGTGTGTTTATGGTTATATTTAGCATTGGGATGTTAATTCCTTGGTCTCTGATCTCCTTTGGTGAGCTACCAAGTTATATGATTTTCTTTGGTGTTTTCTCTTGAGGTTTTCTATCGAAACTGACATAGTGTGTTTTAGATCATCTAAGTGGATATCTCATCCATCACCTTAAAATCATAATAGGTAGTGTATCTTTAGTTATCAATATTTATGGATAACTCTTGGTTGTGTTATCTATTATGTTGAGCCTATATTTTTGTCAATGGTATCAATGCACACACATCATACCTTAGATGATGTTGTATCATAATTTATTCATGAATTGTACCAAACCTTATGATAAGGGTATTTTAGAAAATTGGGTGGTTAAGGAAAATGAGTATGGAGACTCTATGGAAAACTATAGTACCCCAAATATAGATATAATAGTAGTTGAGGTTCTAAAAAAATTCAAAAGATGCATTATCACCCTTTTTTATAAGGTCATTAGAGCTTCATGAAAGATAACATCTAGAAAATCTTTTAAAAAATACATTATGAGATTATTATAGACTAACATAACAAATAAATTTGATAAATAATATGCACATGTATTACTCCCTAGAATATGGCCCCTCCTTTAATATGAGTTCCTTAGTAATTTTTTTGAGGATTAGAATCCTGGACAACTCTTTGAGATTTAGGTTGTAAGGTAAGTTTATGTCAGCAACTTTCTTGGAGTAAGGGGTGAATTCCTTAAAATGAGCATTGAGTCTCTGGAGTGAGGGACAAGTCCCCAAGATGAGAGTAATAAAAATCTTGTGACAAGTTCATTTGGTGAAGTCATGGTCGTATGCTTTAAAGGTGTGTGATTTCTATAACTTGATTAGGAATACTTGCAATAGGTAGATGCTCTTGGTCATAGGCAGTGGTCATGAGTGAATGGGATTGATTGAGTGATTTACCCTCCAAGCATGTGTTAATCTAGATGAATCCTTAGAAGAAGCTCTCCAAGAGCGATAACATTTTGATCCATTTTATTGGGATGACATTAAATGTTATGATTTCTTATATGGGAGAGTTGCTATTGGATCATAGGATAGTATCAACAATAGCTTTGTTAGGTCGAACCCTTATAGGCTAGTGTCACGTTAATCATATGATCCAATTGATTGAGTTTCATAGTGGAAACCTATTAAAAGACTTTAAGTTACCTACATAGGAATGCAAGAGTATGCAACAGTAGAATATGATTAGGTTGTTACTTAGGATGCATATTTATGAGTAAATTAATAAAGACTCTAAGTTGATGAAGTTCAGACACTTATTAAATGAAGAAAAGAAAGGTTAGAAAAGCTCATGTTATGAAAAGACCTGGCTAGGTCTCGAAGAATGATAGAGTTTCATAACATCAAAATTAGTCAAGTCGAGACTTACTTTTAATGTATTACTTAGTTTATGTGGTTATGTCTATCATATGTTTATGAATAGGTTAAAGATTTATAGTGAATGACTTGATTCTATCGATGGATAAGTTTATGGAAAGGAGGATAACAATATTTTCATGTGTTAAGAAATAGAACATGTGAGAGGCATTTTGAAATCAATGTCTAAGATGCAAGTAATTGTCCTTAAACAAGGAAAGGGAAATGAGATTCTATGAGAGTGAAGCCAATCGTAATGGCTGAGAGTACTCATGCATATATGGCATATATTCACCTCATCTTAATAGGTGGTGCCCTTTCCTTGTTTAAGGATAATCACTTGGGCATATAGTTAAGTGATTATATGCATCCTTGCAAGTAATTTCCTCTAACTATCAACCCTCAGAACTAAGATTCTCACTGCACCACATATTCTGATATGAACATAAGAATCACTAGATTCCTATTCTAATTTTCATATATAATATAATGAATTTTCTTTTATCGATAGCTAGGAAGAAACAAAAACCAAGATTATTAATTTCCTGTACCTTTTTGTTAATTTTAATTATTTATCGAGCATCAATTTTTTGTATAGGGATATATCTTTGAAGTGCTAAATCGAAGTTGAAAGTGACTTGGTTGGATTGAATTGAAGCCCAAATAAACTCAAAATGATTTTATTAATCGCGCAATAAATTTTAGAGTATTTTAATTTTAATATTTTAATGTAAATCATTATCACAAAAAAATGATATACAAAACTAGGTGATGAAAGCCTATCACAAACAAAAGCAGATAGGGCTAAGATCTGACTAGTTTTTTCTAATATTCATTTGTATCATACAGTATAAAGGATTTGAAAGAAATTTTAGTGTAGTGTGAATTCTTCACAAGAATTTTCTTTCAACCTTCTCACCTCAGCTCTAAAAACTTTGAATGAATACACTAATGAGTGCAAATAATTCTAAATCTCAAATCTTATACAAGAAAGTACAAAAACATATTCCTTGATTGTACTCATAGAAGAACATATAGGGCAATAGTAAACTTGAACCTTTCATTTATAATAACAATAAATTTAATAATATTAGTTATAATAATGTTTTGGGTTTTTTAGAGAGGTGATTAGTGTAAATTATGTCTTATTTTATGTGTTATATTTTTATTGAAAATATATTATTTAGTTGTGTTGTGCAAGAAAAATACAAAAAAGGCCAGCATTCTAAGCATCATCTAGCGCCATGCTGTTGGTCAAAATAACATTGCAGCACCATCGAAGGCATCGCCAGAGTGCAATAATATCTACATGTGGTTCCAAATTCTCTATTGGATAGTGTCGCAATGATAAAAGAATCATCTTCACAATGCCCAACTTACTATCTTCAAGCACTAAAGCAACACAATCTATCATGCCTCAGAACCAAAATTTCCATTTTGGGGCTGCATCTTTTGGAATTCAATAGCACTGCAGCATGGAAGCTGTAACTACCTAAGGACATGACCTATTAATAAAACAATATGACTATTCACTAAGTAACTGATCAACATCAAAAAGCATTGCATCAAAGCCAAAATAATAGCGTAGTGACATTAGTTTATTATTTGGGAGCAACAACGCCAACCTTTCAAGCACCACAATGCCAGTTAACAACCTTGTTTTCTGTATAGCCTCGATGGAGGAATGCAATAACAACTAAGAATATTGGAATAGTATGTTTAAATAGCAAGACATAGTATGTAAAACATGCTAGGTTCTTATGGAGATGATAAAAATTATAGGAGGTCAGTAGATATCCTTTTCACCTCTATAAGCTAGATAGAGATTTAGGGAAGCATATGTTTTGAATCACATCACAATTTAAAATTCCATCACAAAAGATATGTGATTTACATTCATCAATCAAAAATAATTTATTCAAATATTATATCCAATATTTTATTATTTTTATTTAGTGATTGAATCTCTACCATAAACATTTTTTTTTGAATAGGGATAGTTTTACGATTAGTGTAAATAGTAGTAGTTGATTGCTGTAAAGCATACTTCCTCATGGGTTTGAGACTCTACTCTATCACTTTATTACTTGATTAGGCGTGTATACTTGCATATATTAAGAAGGTTTGTGAATTTACATTAAAGATAACTTAAGCATTGTTTAGGTGAGATAAAGCCTTAAGTATATAATTTTAAAATTTAGAATTACACGCCACCATGGCCCCTTTCCCATAAAGAAGGGATAAAATAATTTCTATATTGAATTTACCAAAAAGAAAACCATTGGGATTATCATTTAACAATAAAAAATCAATAGCCATCAAAGTTAAATGGAAATCATACATTGTCATATATAAATGCACTTATATGCATCACATAAACCCACTATTTTTTAAAAACTAATAATAGTTTTTTTTTTGTATTTTTTATTTTAAAAGTGAGATATAAATGCTTGATATTATTTTCATGTATTTACATATCTTACACCTAGACCTTTATCTTCACCTATTTACTACTTTAATATCCAAATCACCTTATAACATAGCATTAAAAGAATTATTTTATTTTTATTGATGTAAAGAGTTTTTAAGTGGTTTAAATCACTATTATAAAATTTTAAAAGTGCTATTATATTTTTTCTTATATAGTGATTTAGAATGGAAGGTATAACTCCACATGGGCTTGATGAGAATGTCTTGCTTGATTGCTTTTAGCATTGGCATTTGAGAAATAATTACTAATTAGATATATATTTCCCATATATTTCATCTATATTGATTTTTAATTTAAATTTATTATCACAAGAGAAATGTTTTTATCTACAAAATAATGTTTTTAAAGTTCAATAGAGGGGGTTAAGCCTCATTAAACTGTCCCCAGGCACACCAAGAGGTGGGTGTGAATTGGTTATTTAAAAATTTCTTAAAACCAGAGTAATCTTTTTTGAAATTTTCAATAACTTGAATTAAATAATGTAATCATCCGATGTTGAAGCTAATAAAAATAACAACAATCATAATGATGATGATAATTTCATTAAATCAATCTAGGCATTAGCAACAACATTTTAAATTGTGGATATTATTTTCTGTGTATTGCACCAATTCATAGTGGCACTCCTTTAGCCCCACAGAATGGTGGAGAATCCCTTTCAAGAATCACTTCTACCAACCTAGTGTGGGGGGAACTGAAATCCTTTTCACCATCCTTGTGAGCTAGAGAACCTTGGAAGCTCTTTTTATCCTTCTAGTGAAGGCAGCGAACCTAGAAGCTTTTTCACCCTCCTAGTGAAGGTAGATTACCTTGCAATATTTTATCACCATTCTGGTGAAGGAAGATAACCTTGAACTTTAACCTTGAAAATTTTCTTCCCAGAGTAGCCTCAGAGATCCATAAAGCCTCCTAGAGGAATCAAGGTGAGCTTGCTTGGAGTGACTGTGAAAAATCCCTCACACTACTTCTCCCTCTCATAAAACTCACCATCTCCTTCTCCACTTTTTAATATATCTCACAACTCTCTCAAAAAACCCCATTGATATCCAAAAGTCTCTCACTTTAAAATAATTAAGAAAAACTTTAAAAATATAGACATAAAAAACTTCAAGATTTCAATTCAGTCAAAACTGGTAATAATTTATGATCTATGATCATACAGTACGGTTAGCTGAAAATCTAGATAAAAACCAATAAAATGGAATAGTTCAAGGGTGTACTATTCAAAATCTATATACTGATCATATATTATGGTCTAAAGATTATACTACATGATTAGTTTATTTGTCTTCTTATCATATAAAATAATTGCTAGAATGAATGAAAATAATCTCTGCTTATCATCCATTATAATTGATGTCATACTAAAGTTTTTTGGTAGGTAGGGTTTCTATTTTAAACAAATCATACAACATGATCTATATTATACAATATAATTAGTTTAAAATATTAATTATAAAATTAGCCATTTTAAGTCATTGTAATAACACATGATCAGACAATATGATTAGTTAAAATTTTAAAACTTATTTTCTCATTCCTCTATGTGTGTGCCTGATCGCCAACCTACATACACCTTTTATAGGACTTTGACTCTTGAAATTAAAAATAAATAAATAAAAATTACAATATAAACTTGTATCAACTATATTCTTATTCTACCCAGACTTTACCCATTCATCTTCTTGCATGGTATATAATGTGCCTAAATTATTAGTACACACAAAAACATACATGCAATATAAAATAGTAGGAGAAATGAAAATGTAATAATAATGCTTGTTATCATTAAAATCATAAGCTCATGATCCCAAATTGCAACAATCTCCCCCTCTTTAATAATGGAAAATATTTTTTTGTTTAATTTTCATGAACATGTATTTTCTCCTAATCTCCCCCTCACTAGATGAGATATTTTCAAAAAGTAGATGAAAGAAAAAAATTTAATTATTCTTCATTTTTCATTTTTTAATTTAAAAATAAAAACACACATGAAAACATTAACCATAGTGAAAAAACATTGATTACATAGAAAAACACAAACCACAGTCAACTATCTGCTCCTCCTTTTAACATACCAAAAAAAAAGATAAAAAATAAAGAAAAAATGCAATCACAATAAAGATTACAAGAATGACTCCAACAAAACAAATAATCTTAGAAGTAGGATCCCTGATCAGGTGGTGCTTGAGGAGGTGGTGGTTGGAAATAATAATGAGCAGTGTCAAATTTCTCACCAAACCACACCATATGGATCTCATGCTATTATTTTTGCCATTGAATATGGCATTCCAGTCGAGACTCTAATTGAGCAAAACATTGTATTAGTGCCTTGAAGAAATAAGGCAAGTATTCTAGTACAAGTGTTGGTTTTGGGACTAGTGTTGGTGCTGGATGATGTCACCCTTCCTCATCAAATTCTAGCTCTTTTTTAGGTTGGTACCCTTACTAACAATGAAAGATGACATGGAAAGAGCCATCAAAGTAGAAATATGGAATTTATTTGCTGATATGGGGTACAAAAATTAATATTTTTTGTCTAACACTTAGGCGATCAGGTGAACGAGTGTAAGGTTGTTCTTGTGATAGGTTGAGCATGACCTAATGAAATAAAATTTGTTAGACACGATGAAGTTGGTGACTACAAATAAGAGAGGAGTGATATTTACCCTATCTCAAGTGTTAGGAAGAAAAGAACTCAAGAGAACATGTTAAATGATACAAGCATTTTGATTTAGTGATTGGACAAGTGGCCAGTGTTTGTTTAGTGGAGCATTCCTAATGACTAGATTTATGGATATCCCCTCATAGTCACCCCTAGACAAGAAGATATGGGGTTGAACTCATTTAGTGGATTGGTGGAGGTATTCAACAAAATCTTTTTTGGTGAATTCTATATGTCATTTGCATACAAGAAAAATATCCAGATACTCATAGACTAGCAAAAAATTAATAAAGCCATTCAAAATTAGAAGAAAAGGCTATGGCGAGAAGGAATTGGAGAGTGACAGTAGCAAAAATATCCACTAACTGATAACTAAGATTCAACTATTCAAGAATATGTGATGGGATAATTTGGGCTTCTCTTATCAGTGATAGGAAGCTTCATCTTTTATTATTTAAAAGTGATCATCAGTAGGACAATGAAAGGAACTCCCTTGGAGAATTTATCGAGCTCACTTGCCATCAACCGTAAAACAATAGAGGGTACAAGTGCAAGTTGAGAATAGGAACATAATGATGGAGTGAATGAAGTTTTAGAAATCCCTCTTAACTTATAAATTTCTACCACATCATACAGTAAGTTCGAGGATCAAATAGTATAATCATAAGTATTCTTTTTTTTGGATGATATGTCAAAAAATATGGTCAAATCATACAGTATGATTAGAATCATACTAGATAATTATCATTAAAAATGATTATCTTGAGGAGACATTAGTTCATCCTTTGATGAAAAAGTTCATACAGTACAAATAGGTGTTTGTATAATATAATAATATTTTGAAATCATACAAGATGATTTAATTTGTTCAACAGTCATTGACATGTGGGTCATGTAGTATGATGAGGTGGGTCGTATAGTATAATCATGAATGATTGGTCAAATAAAAAATGTTGAAATTACATATGGCAAGGATGTGCTGAGTTGGGTAGACTGTCTATTATAAATGTGGTTTATACAGTATGATGTGAGCATTTTTTTTAAATTTATTTTAAATATGAGGTGTGTGGTGATCAGGGAATAACTACTAATATGAAAATGACACTAACCATCTAACAATCATAAATAAAAAACAATAATATAGAAACATAAAAAATATATAAAATCTCAAGCTATTCATTTCACCTTGCCCTAAATCAAGCATGAATGTCAATGACACTTAGTTTAGTGCTCAATGTGCTAATGGTGTCATAGATTAAGGGTTTTCTTAAGATGTCTACTTGCTGATCATAAGTTATGACATGATGTAACTTAATATCTCCTTTTTCAACATGTTCTCTAATAAAGTGGTCCTTAACGTTTATACGCTTTATACAAGAGTATTGGATAGGATTCTTAGATATGCACATGGAACTTGTATTATAACATATAATTTGAATACTGCCAACAAAGATTCCAATGTATAGGGTATAGGATTTATTTTTTTAGCCACAGGACTTGAGCAATACAACTTCCTATAATAATATATTCTGCCTCAATGATGGATAAGGCTTCAGAGTTTTATTTTCCTACTAGAATAGGAAACTAAGGATTGACATATGAATTAAGAAGATCTAGTGGTGCTTTTACTATAAATTCTATATCCTACAAATTCTCCACCTTGATCATTATGGATAGTTGAAATTTTATATCCTAATTTCCTTTGTATCCAAGTGAAAAAAATTCCTAAATTCTTCAAATGATTCACTTTTATGTGATAGGAATCTAAACCCAATAAATCTAGAAGAATCATCTATAATCACATATCCAAAAGTCTTCCCACCTAGGCTGGTTGTACTGACGGGTCAAAATATATCCATATGAAGAATCTCTAGTGGTCTAGAAGTGATGATGTTCTTAATGGAATAAATAGAATTTTTTATTTGTTTACCTAATTGGCAAGAAAAATAAAGTTGGACTTAAAAAAAAATCAAGTTTGGATTTGCCTCTAATGAGCTCTTTCTAGGTGATTTTCCTAAAAAATTTCTTGCTTGCATGGCATTGTCACCTATACTATAGTCAAGATTCTTCAACAAAATACTTTAAACATAATGTGTTTAAATAATAAATATAATTCAAATCAAGCATGTAAATATTTTTGACCCTTTTTCCTTAATTGATTTTATAATTTAAGCTTATTAGACACTTATTTGATAGAAATTTAATATCACACTAATTATCACATAATTTGATATTACTGAGTTGGTTGTGCTTTAATCCATCGACTACAAGATATTTTTAATAATAAAATTCTTTGTGTTTCTAATTATGCCTGAGCCCACCACTTTCTGAGTGGTGTTGTCTCCTAATATTACCTTATCTCCTACCCTAGCCTCCAGCAGAATGAATTGCTTCATATATCTAATCATGTGTCACGAGCATCTACTATCTTGGCAACATAAGCTTTCACGTGGCCTTTTTTTATAGCACCCCTATAGGTAACCTATGTGAGTTTTGGTTCCACCTTATGCTTTGATGAGCGAATTATATGCATGTTATTCTATGATGCAAATGATTTTGGCCTCCATACTTCATATGTTCTATGAAATATGGTGTAAGTTTGATTTATGTGTCCTAAAATGCCACAAGAGTAACACCTAACACTAGGGAAAGTATTAACTAATCTACTCAGGGTGCTGTCCCTCTTCCTAGGGGTTTGTGATGCTTGTAGTGATATGGGGTTATACCATTGTGTTAGAGTAGGTGAATGTCTATTATTTTGAAGTGTATGAAATTTCACTTTTAGGAATTCATTAATAGTTTCAAAAAATTTACCTTCACATTTCAATGCATGCTTATTATGATCTAATTTAGTTACAAGTGTTTTTAGCTTTTTGTGTGCTTCTTCTAATTCAACATGCTTAGATTTTTAGGACTCGTGTGATCTGGTTAAATCGAGATGCTTTTTATTTAATGCATCAAATTTACTAATTAAGGAATCAAGTTCATTATCTAAATTAGAATGATATATCCAAAAAATATCATGCTCTCTTTGTAACTCAGAAAACTTAACTTTCAAGCTAGATTGCATTTTCTTTAGCTTTATATATGCATCATGAATTTTCTTAGAAATTTAAAATAATTCATTATATAGAAGTTCACATACCTCATCTTGATTAGAGTGATCAAGGCTATCATTTTTTATAAGGTATACATTTGTTACCACCTTCTTTGCTTCAAGTTCTAATGAGTCTAAGGCGGAGTCTGCCCAAAATGCATTCTATATCTTTTGCTTCCCCTTTTTTAATTTTTTCTTCTCCTTACCCTTCTCCTTGATTGAGAGAGCTTTTTGGTTGTGATAATCTAACTTTAAGTTATTTTGTTTCCTGCATTCAAAATAAATGAGATGAAAGGAAACCTTTATATTTTTATTAGTCTAGTGTTGATGATGTCTTTGTTTTCTTTTCAAAAAACTCTTGAATTGCAGGGTCACCTTTACTATGTCATCATCCTCATCAGCTGCAGAGCTATTTATCTCTGAATCATTGGCTTTTAATGCCATGTCTTTCTCTTTCTTTTTACCACCTACATCTAAAAGTCTTTATCTTACACTTTACTCATAGGTAATAAGTGAGCCAATAATATTATCAATAGAATAAACATTTAATTCCTTAGATTTGCATATTGCAATGACTTTAGCATCATAGTTACTAGGTAGACAACACAAAATTTTGTTAACATTCCAAAAGTTTAAATGTTCTCTACCTAGAGCATACAAGGATGTCACTATCTGAATAAACCTAGTATACATATCTAAAATAGTTTCGTTAGGTTTTATGCAAACAAAAAAATTAAAATTATGCAATAAAATGTTCAACCTAGATTATTTGACTTCACTAATACCTTTGTATTTAATGCATAGTCTATCCCAAATATGTTTGTCAGTGGTACAAGTAGAAACTATCATGTTTTCTTCTAACTTAAGAGCTTACAACAAAAATTTTATTCTTTTAGCATTCAATTGTGCTAAGTCTTTATCCTTATTACTCCAATTATTGAAAGGTGTTTCTACTTTAATACCATTAACAAATATAAAAGGTGCAGAGTATCCCTATTGGCTCATATGCAGAAAAAAATTAATATATTGCAAGAAAGTAAACCTATAGATTTTCCAAAAATTAGATGGAACATTATTAAATAGTAGTGGATGATATATGAAGTAACCCTCCATGGTATTCTAAATTCCAAAATGTGTCATTTGATATTTTTATTAGAGATTTTTATATCATAATTCTTAGACCCGCTTTGATACTAATTGAAAGTTTACTAGAGGGTGTCAAGCCTCGTTGAATTGTCCTTAGGCACACTAAGAGGGTGAAAGTTTATAAAGGTTGTTAAATATTTAAGAACAAGCTTGAGGCTAACAAAAAGGGGGTGTAAATTGGTTATTTTTAAAATAACTTAAAGAAAAAAAGAAAAGTATTTTTAACTATTTAAATATTTTAAAACAAATAAGATTATCTCACAATAATGAAGTAGATTAAGTTCACAATGATAAAAATTTTAAACCACATAAAAATTGCAAATAAGTGTAGAAATTAAAATATAGAAAAGTAAAATAATGACTACACTAGATTTTATAGTGGTTTGGTCAAATCTAACCTACGTCCACTCCACAAAGGCCTCCTTTGAATATTACACTAAACATTTTAATGTCTCTTTTTTAGCCCCCACAACTAGGTGGAAATGTCCTTACAAAATTCTCTTCCATTATCCCTGTGAGGCAGAGTACCATAAATCTTTTTCACCCTCCTAATAAGGGCAGAGAACTTGAATCTTCTACTCTCTCCTGGTGTAGGCAGAGAATGTGAATCCTTTTAATCCCTCTTGGAGTAGGCAGAGAACTTGAATCTGATGCTAAAGAATCTCCCCATAGCCACCAAGAAATCAAGAGAGCAGCTTAAAGAAGACAATGGAAACCTTGCTTGAAGTAACCATTATGAATCCCTCACAACTCCACCTCATAAGCATCTCACCCTTTCTTCTCTTCCATTGCACTCCTTCTCTTCCTCTAAGCTCCCTCTCAATATAAGAAAATAGTAAAAGATATCTTAAAAGATAGATATGAGAGCTTAAATAGAGAGCCTCCTTAAGAATCCCTAAATTTCAATTTATTGTCAAAGATCATCCAGTATGATTGTTAGATCATCTTGTACAAATAGTACAAAATAGCCCTTTCAGATAGTATGACCCACAATATCCTATACAATCAGTTTAAGTATTTGTGCTGATTATCCCATATGATTATAGTAACATATTGTGTGATTAGTTCAAGATACTATATTGATTGTTTAGTATAATAGGCGATGATAGGCAATGATCTAATTATCATCCCATACATCTCTCAGGTCATCCTGTATGATCTCCCTGAATGAATAAAAGCAAAATCATTATTTTTCATCTTGGATGATGTAGGATGATCAAGTATCATCCCATGTTTCTCTCAGGTCGTCTAGTATGATTATCACTTATCATCCTGTACCACTAATAATAGGATCATTTTAGGCATGATTTCCATAAATCATCTAATATGATTCATGTCATCCTACACAATTAGGATAAAACTTGAATTTTAAGATATTACATAATTTATAATTGGCAAGTATTTTTCATAATCATAACTGATCATCTTGTATGATTAGTTTAATACTCTTAATTAACAAAGGTGTCCTAATAAGAGTTTTCTATTTTAATTGATTATATAATATGATACACATCATACTGTATGATTATTTCAAAAAATAGAAATTTCTCTAACTCACAAACTCACTCCTTTGAGTGTGTATGTAAGGTTACCCAGCCTAGTGTTCACCAGATACATGATTTGACTTAAGAAAGATAAAAGCATATTGAAATTAAAATTATATGTAAACTCAACCCTAGTCTACCCAATCTTAAACTGACTGACATTACTAGTGGACTTCTGGATATCAAATGTTAGTGAGTAGGACAACAAAATAGATATGAAATAATAATAGTGATTAAGAAATAATAATATTTGTTATCATTGAAATCACAGTACTTGGGCCCATATTTATAACAAAGGGGGGTAAATTGATAATTTAAAAAAAATTAACACAAAATAATATTTTTCAAATTTCTTAATACGTTGAATAAAAATTTTAATCACTCAAAGAAAAATTTAATAAAAATAATAAAAAACACAATGATGATGATAATTTGATTAAATCAATTTAACATCAACAACAAGATTTTGAACATGCATTTTTATGAGAATCATTTACAGAAACATAAGGTTAGAAAAGAAAATATGGAAATGAAATAATGACATGCACACAAAAATTTTTTAATGGTTTTTTTACCATAAACCCTACAATTTTTTGAATCAATTTGCTCAAGTAAATGATAAATTTACCTTAATATTAGATTTAAAACTAGTAAGAAATGATATGACAATGCTGAAATTTAGAAATGTTAGAAAATTTGATATTTTGAACACTAGTTTAGACTCCTTTCTTGCTAAAAATCAATTTGAATAAAAATATAAATAAAACAAATATTAGACAGGAATGTGATCTTTTCAAACTTTGCTTAAAAGAAAATATCTAATAGAATAATATTGCAAAGTAATCAATCAAAAATAATAATTTTCAAATTCAGGTGTAGGAGATATCAATTGGCATAGGGAGTCTTCTAAGATTTTAAGGATTTGAAAGAAAGGCAAGCTAACTCATAGTATGCTCATTTTGTGCCTCTTTATTAGCTTTTGACACACATTTCACAACTTTTGATTTTTGATGCACTTCGTGCATCTTGCAATTATTTAGCGATCATTGCACATCTTTTTAGTTTTGTGCTCATTTTGTGTCTCTTTTCATTTTTATATGCTTGCTTCCTTTCTAAAACTTAAAAAAAAAATAATCAGATGTGAGATTATCTTCCATATATAAGAGAAGGCAAACTCACTTTCTTATACATGAAAGAATAAACTACAAAACAGATTTCTCTCCATATGATAAAAGCAAACAACTTGGTTAATAAAACTTATTATTTCAAAGTATAACGTTTAATTTGAAATAGATTTTGATTTAAAAAGAAAATACTGAAAGTTTATGATGGTCGTTAGACCTTTTAGAACTATCGCAAGGCTAACCAAGAGGAGGAGGGGGGGGGGGGGGGAATTGGTTATTTAAAATATTCTTGGATATTTTTTTTTGAAAATTAAATTAGTGATCCTGAAATAAGAAGTTGTTTAAAAAAAAAATCATCACCGGATCTTTCAACCATAAAATTTTAAATGCAAAAAAAAAAAAAGATGGGAAAAATAATTAATAAATGAAGAACACCAAGTTTTATAGTGGTCCAGTCAAACTTAACCTACATCTACTCCCTATAGATTCATTCACCAAGTATTGCACTAAAAAATAGTGACTCTTTTTTTTGCCCCCATAGTAAGGGGAAGAAGTCCTTACAAACTCTCTTCCACCAACCTAGTGTGGCAGAGAATCATCACCTCTTACACTCTCTAAGTGATGGCAGTATACCGTCACATCCATTTTCCCCCTCCTGGTTAAGGCAGAGTACAATCACATCCTTTTTAATACTACTATTGAAGGTAGAGTACCATCACATCCTTTTTCATCCTCCTAGTGAAGGCAGAGTACATTAATCGAATGCTGAAAATTTTCTCCCAAGAGCCTCCAAATAAGATGGGCGAAAACTTGAAGAAGACAAAGAGATCCTCACTTTGGGCAATCTTGTGAATCACTCAGAACTCCAGTTTATACTTGATCTCTCACTCTTCATTGTAAATTTTTTTTCTTAAACATACTCTATATGGTCCATCTCTAATGAAATTTATAGCAAAAAGATAGGGAGATAGTTTTTAGGATTTTTTATATAGAAAATAGATGAAAAAATGTCCAAAAATGAAATTTTTAGGTGAACTGACTTACATTCATACTACACGATTGTAAATCATACAATATAAATACTTCAAAAAATAGGGCTTCATTTAGTACAAATTAGGATGAACTTAGTTTCATACAATATTAGTCATCTGTATGAATTCAGATCATATTGTACAAATAGTTCAAAAATAAATGTGTTTATTTGGTATATTCTTATACAAACATAATTTCATACTCTATTAGTCATCTGTATAACCTGACATTATATTGTACAAATAGTTCAAAAACAAATGAGTTCATTTGGTATGATCTAGTACAAAATGAATTTATACTTAGGTAGTCATTTGTACGATACGACATCGTAGTATATAAACTATTCAAAACGAATGAGTTCATTTGGTCTGATCTGGTATGAAATAAATTTTATACTTCATCAGTCATCTATATGGCATGACATCATATAGTATGAACAATTAAAAAAAATTAAGCTTTTATTTCATTAACTACATTTTGGAGGAAAAAAATTGCCAAATTGTACAGTATGATTATATATAATACAGTACAGCCAGACTTAAAAAAATTACAACTCTCCCCTTGTATGTGTGCATAGTTACCTAATTATAATCACTCTTACTTAGACTCAAGAAATAAAAATATAGATATCTAGACTCTATTACATGAAATCTTATTCTACCCTATCTTGAAGTCTTCAGTAATCTTGAATAGTATATGATTTTCCAAAAATGTTAGTACACACAAATATAAATAAAAATATCCAAAACATTCTGGGAGAAATAATAAAATCATCAAAATAATAATATTTTTTTATCATCAAAAATCATAATCTCAGTCTTGATACCTGAGTTACAATAATCTTCCCCTTTTTTATGATGGAAAAAATATTTATTATTTGAATTGCAAAAAAAAGATCTTCTCTCCTAAGCTCCCCCTCAATGAATAAAGAATAAAAATAACGAGGAAAAAGAATTTCATCCTCCTTTTTTTATTTTTAATTTTATAAAACAAACACAAAACTTGCTTACTCATAAAAAAATATACAAGGCAAAAAAATATACAAGGAAAAAAAAATACACAAGACAAAAACACAAAAATATAGACACTTAAATACAAACACCAAAATACACCAAAACAAAAACATGTAACGAGACCAAGATAACTTTAAACAAAACAAGAAGTATCAGGAAGACTTAAAAAAAAAAACATAAATAACGTTTTTAAAACAAAACAAAAACAACCTCTTCAAAACATAACACAAATAATGTTATGATACCAACCTGCCCCTTTTGAAACAGTAAAAGGAGGAGAAAAAAAAGAAAGAAAAACCCTTGAATATGAAAATTCTTATGGAAAAGTCTAAAAGTTGATAAGGAAAAGAATTAATAAAAAATTTCAACACATTAATTTCATACCAAAAATTTTTAAACTCAAGTTTTAAACCAAAGAATAATTAATAAAAGAAAAGTTGACCAAGTTCAATGTTTGCTCTAGAAAGCAAAGGTATAAAATAGAATAATTATTGAAAAAATAACTAACAAAAAATTAAAAATTTTCAAATTCAATAATTGAAATTATTATTTAATGCATGGTTTTTTCTAAGGATGAAAGAACTAAATGTAGCGTTGGCTTATTTTATGCCTCTTTATCAACTAGAATTGAGTTGTTGTCTCAATTGCATATCTTTTGATTTTGAACATTATTTGGCGAATATTGCACATCTTTTCAAGTTGGGCTCATGTTATGCCTCTTTTCAAAGTTGGCAATCTCTATACATCTTTTGGCATTTTATTCTTTCCACAACTTAAATAAAAAAAACTTTGCTTGCGTGATTATCTTATAAATAAAAAAAAAACTTTCATGTATAAAAAAGATTAAGCCACAAAACGAAATTCAATAGATAATAATAAAATTAACAATTTGAATAAGAAAATAAAAGGAAAGTAAGTCACTTTTTTGCAACAATTATAACTATAAGATAAACATCTATTAGAATATGAAGTTGATCTCCTTATCTAAATCTAATTATAATTTGATTTAAAGTTTTAGAAAAATATTTAAGGAAATAACCAAGGTTTTGAAAACCGGACCGGACAACGAACCGGAACAAGGAGAGGTTCACGGTTCGACCGGTCTAACCGGGGTCGAACAGGATGACGTAATAAATAATAATTATTATTTAAATTTAATACAATTAATATAAAAATAATGTTATCATTCAAAGTATGAGATAAAAATTAAATTAAAAAAAATTATAAAACATTAAAACTTATATAATTAAGTAAAATAATTATTTTAAAATCTTACATAAAAGCAAAAAGAAAATTAAATCTCATAATTATAAGAATTTACACTCATAAAAATATGATAATTTTAAATTTGAATATTTTCAAATTTTAAATTTAATTTATATATAACCATATAATTTAATATATTTTACATGTTTATGATATATTCTATACAAAAGTTATTTTATAAATTTATATCTAAAATCATTAATAAATAAATAAAATTATTAATGATAAATTATTTTTTATTATGTATAAATAAATAAATTTTTATTATTAACTAATAAATAATTATCACTTACATAAAAATAATTAATTAAAAAATATGTTTAAAAATATGTTTTATATCTATTATATATGCTATGAACTCATACACTCCTCATCTCTTTTCTTTAGTCCCATATCCCTTAGAAACACTTTCTTGCTATTGTTTATATAGCATATTTAGATTCCTTGCACCAAGGGAGCACATGGGAAGGTAATGTAAAGATGTGTTATGATGCTTTGAGTATAAAAGTTCTTATTATATAAATTGTATTTAACTTTAATTAAATGTTTTTAATATATATTATTTAATTTATTTAAAAAAATACTTAAAATTTGTGAGATTTGAACCGGCCGGTTCAAAAATAACCGGACTGGTTGACCGGTACGCGGTTGAACCGGCCGGTTCTGACCGATTCAGTCTGGTTCTTTGCAGAAGCGGTTTTAGGGCTGAACCGGACCGGCCTTGTGACCGGTTCACGGTTGAACCGGTCGAACCGGCCGGTCCGGTCCGGTTTTTAAAGCACTGGAAATAACATTATAATGCAAATAATTTAGAATTTTCATCCTTTAAATTAGAATTTTTGATTAGTCAATATTAACTTATAGACAATTTGAGAGGGAAAAAAACCATAACAACCAAACCCTTTTTTTTTGAATATTTTTTTTAAATAAAGTAGCAGAGACTCAAATTCTAACATATAGAAAATACAATAAATTCGAAACAAAAATATCTAATTTGAAAATCATAAAAACTATAATCAAACTAAAAAAAAATCTAAAAACAAATACAATAACAAAACTAATAGCCCGAGGGATCACGATCTAGAAGAGGCTGTGAAGGATTAAACTGAGTAAAGTAGCTATTAATGGCAGTTGCTTGAGTATTAATTAAATCAACCTATCCTCTCACCTAGCTCATATACTCATTGTATCTAAAATCTTTCTTGTGTAAGAGAGTCTCAATATGATCAAATTGTTGATCAAAATGAGACTCAAGATGATCAAATCTCTAGATCATTTCTTGATAGAACTGATGCTCAGGTCTAAGAGCAGGAGCACGTGTAGGTGCTAGAGCATGTGCCTCTTCTTCACCAATTTCAAATCCTTCATCCCCTTGTTCCTAGTAAAAAATAATGTAAAATGAAGCATCATTAAAATAGATAATTAGATTATTTGGGAATTGGGATGAATAAAATTGTATTTCTTCTCAAGAATGTATGCAATCAAGTGTCATAAAGACACATTCTTCTTTCTTCTAGGGGAAGAGAGGCTAATGTTAGTAAGATTATTGATGTACTATAGAATCAACTGGGCATCATAAATTGGAGTTTTTGACATTATAAAGTTTGTAATGATAGAAAGCAAAGGAGTGATACTGATTATATCACCAGCTTTAGGAATAAAAGAGGTTCTTAAGACATACTAGATGATTATTGCATTTTGATTGAAAGTATAAACAAGAGGTAGTTGTTGGATTGAAGGTATACCCCAAAGAGTTTGATTTACTTTAGACCAATCAAAATCACTTCTTAAAATCATTGAATGTGCCCTTACTCATTCAGTTTTAATATGCAAAAATGTGCCCAAGTCCTCCTTACTAATTTCTACTCTTTGGTGGAAGTCATAAGAGGACATTATAGTATGATTCTCTCTTATCCTCATATTTGTAAGAAAATAGTAAAGGTGGTTAGAAAGCAATGCGTAAATGAAAGTGAGAATGAAGGAAAATTGTGTGGAATCAAATAGGGGCATGATAAAAAATTTTATGTCTTCTTTAATAAGAAGATGGGAACGAGTAATTTTTGTTTAAATAAACTAATCGTAGGGTTATTCATTTTCTCTTTAAAGAAAACTATCAGCTCGTTCAATACAAGATGAACTCCCTTTGGTTTGATGAACTTGCTTGCTGCCTCTTGCTATTTGAGAAGGATTGAACACAAGGATTGAATATGGTATAGTTTATGAAGAAATTCAAAGGAAGACTTTCAATTTATAGATACTGAATGATTTTGTACAGTATAAAATTGGGTTCATATGTATAATTTTGAACTTCGTACAGTACAAACTTGGGTTTGTATAGACGAACATAAACTATCAAGAATAATTATTACAACAAAATGACTTTTCATAAAGTTTCCTTCATGATGAGTAATTTTGTATGACCTTTGACCAACATTGATTGTATAAATGAGTAGGTGTTCATCTTGTACAATTGGTCATTAAAGATCATACCTACCAATAGAATTCATCTGCATGCAAATTGATAAGTGGATTGTACAGACCAACAAATGTTCATCCGCGATGATATTCGAACAATAACCATTCTCAAAATTCCTTCCATGTTTATACAAACAAATAGTTGAAGGATTATACATACAACGAGGTGTTCGTACTGTATAATTACAATAAAAAATCAAATATTTGTTTGTCCAACTTTGAAAAGAAATCATGTATAATATAGAGAATTCGTACAGTATGAAAGTGGTTCGTATAGTATGAATGGAAAAGGAATTTTAGATTTACACAAAATAATAAATATAAATTTCTAAAACAAATCAATCCATTAAATAGAAAAATTAAAGTAACAATAAAAAGGAAAACTCAAGTACAAAATAAAGAAGTACAAACAAAATAAACAAACAATATAGAACAAAACACAAAAGAAATACACCACAAATATAATTTGTAGAATTATAATTTTCAAGCATGAATATAAATAACGCCCAATTTGGTTCTTAAGGTGCTAAAAGTTTCAAAAACTAGTTGTTTTGTGAAAATATATGTAAGTTGAGTTTTAGAAGCTACATGATGTAGGTCAATTTTTCTATTAGTGACATGGTCCCTAATAAAGTGATACCTTATATCTATATGCTTTGTCCTAAAGTGTTGGATTGGATTCTTTGAAATACAAATAACACTTATATTATCACAATAAATTGGAATAGTACTAATTGAAAAACCTAAATACATATGTTATTATTTTAACCATAGAACATGTGCCACACAACTTCTTAAGGCTATATATTCTACTTCAGCAGAAAAAAGGGCTGTCAAATTCTATTTTTTGCTAGACCAGGAAACTAGAGAGTTTCTAATAAATTGATAAATTTTACAAGTACATTTTTTATCAACCCTACATCTAAAAAATTTTGAATCAGAATATCCAATGATTTCAAAAGAAGTATTGTTCCCAGGATACCAAATCCCTAAATTTTGGATTCCCAAAAGATATCTCAGAATTCTTTTAATAGTGGACAAATGGGATTATTTTGGATCAGTTTAAAATCTAGCACAAAGATAAACATTAAACATAATATCAGGTCTGATAGTAGTTAAATAAAGTAATAATTTAATTATCCCTCTAAATTTTATTTGATCAATAGATTTTCTTTTAGAGTCCTTATCTAACTGAACTAAGAAACTCATTAATGTACATATTATTTAGCTTTATCTATTTTATACTTCTTAAGGGTGTCATTAATATATTTTGGCTAATGAGGAAATATGCCATCCTCTTTCTACATTATGCTAAAACCAAGAAAGTAACTCAAGTCTCCCTTCAAACACATTTCAAATTCATTATTCATTATTTTTGAAAAGTCATCACAAAGATGTGGATCTAAATAAGATATCATCAACATATATTTAAATAATGAGAATTTCATCTCTTACTCTTTTTAAGAAAAGAGTGGTGTCCACACTCCCTTTAACAAAAGATCTTTCTAGTAAGAATGTGCTTAGCCTTTTATAACATGACCTAAGTTCTTATTTTAGTCCATACAATGACTTCTTCAGTTTAAACACATGATTAAGAAACTATAAATTTTCAACCTGGAGGTTGCTAAACATAAATATATTCTTATTATCACCTAATTAAGGAAGGCACTTTTCACATCGATTAGAAATAATTTAAGTCCTTTAAATTAAGAAAAGGTTAGAAGCACCCTTATTGCTTGAAGTCTAGATATAGGAAAAAAAGTCACCTCAAAATCAATTCCTTCTAGTTGATTATACCCCTTGGCCACCAATCTTGCCTTTTATCTATCCACTACTCCTGAATCATTCATCTTATTTTTGAAAACCCACTTAGTTCTAATAACACTTTGATTTTTTAGGTCTTTCTTCCAACTCCTAAACATCATTTTAAATAAATTGAAACAACTCTTCTTACATAGCTAGAATCTAAAATTCATCAAAAATTACTTGATTTATATTAATGGGTTTAATTATTGAAATAAATTATGAGTGGTTCACTTCTTTGCTAAGTCTATGCTAAGTTCTAACCCCTTCCCTTCACTCTGTTCTCCTAAAATTAGTACTTTAGGATGCCTTTTAAAAAAAATGTCATTGTTTAGGCATTATATTTTCGGTTCTAACCTTTTCTTAAAGATTTGCATTTTTAATTGCTTGGAAAATTTCTTTAATTTGTTCTTCTTTAAACCTAGACTCTCCAAAAATACCATATTCATCAAAAACTACATTAGTTATTTCTAATACTACCAATGTCCTTTTGTTAAAAACTCTATAGGATTTGTTAACTCTTGAATATCCTAAAAAAATATCCTCATCAGATTTAGGATCAAATTATCCAAAAAGAGTTTTACCATTATTTTGAATGAATACTATACATCCAAAGACATATAGATGTGAGAGGTTGGGTGTCCTACCCTTAAAAAATTCATAGAGAGTCTTATTCAACTTACATCTTATAGTCACCCTATTCAAAACATAATAAGATATATTAACTGCTTCAATCAAAAAATATTTAGGAAGTGAATGTTCAGCTAATATGGCTCTAACTTCTTTTATTAAAGTTCTATTCTTTCTTTTAAAAAGCTCATTCTCTTAAGGGGTCCTAAGATCTGAACATTTATGATCTATTCCTTGCTCTTTATAGAAAACTTCAAAATTTTATTTTAAATTCTCCACGATGGTCACTATGAATTGCAAGAATTTCATAACCTACCTTTCTCTAAATCTAAGTAGAAAATTTTTTAAACTCATCAAATGATTCACTCTTATGTGATAAGAATATAATCCAAGAAAGTCGTAATAATCATCAATAATTACATTCCCAAAAAATTTCCCTCCTAGACATTTAGTGCTAATAGGTCCAAAAGTTCCAAGTGAAGGACTTTTATGGGTTTGCTAGTTTTAAGATCTTTAATTGACTGAAAGGACTTGACTTATTTCCATAATTGACATGCATCACACAGGTGATCTTTAATGAAGTCTAATTTTGCTATGCCTCTTACCAATTCCTTTTTTGTAATCTTGCTAAGGTTTTTTATGCTTACATGATAAAGTCTTCTATGCCATAACCAAGATTTATCAGTAATAACTTTTAGAAAAAAAAAAAAGCATTAGAATATTTAACACAATTTAAATTAAGCACGTAAATATTGTTTACTCTATCTCCATGCAACACATCAACACCATTTTGATTTATAATGCAGCTTGTTGAAAAAAAATTTATGTTAAAATCTTTATCATAAAGCTGACTAATACTTAGCAAATTATGTTTAAAGCCATCTACCAATAAGATTTTTTCAATCAAAAAATTCATCATGTTATGAATCATACCTTAACCTACCACTCTCCTCTCCTAGTGGTGTTATTTCTAAGTGTCACTTTGCCTCCAATCTTGGCCTCCATCAATATAAATTTATTTGTATATCCAATCATATATTTGTTTGAATAGTTGCTATTTGAATGATTTATATTTGTGCAACTTATGTAGTTTTGATGATTCCAAACATTATTGTTCAAATGAATAGTTATCTCCTAACAATTTCAGAAGATTTGCACTTGCTCTTGTGTGTACTAACATTTCAGGAAAATCAGACTCCAGACTACAAAAACTTCAAATCAAATTCAACATGAGAAATTTTGTTTATTTGAAGTTTGTCTTTTCTTTGAATTAATTTTGAAAGGGAGTGATTGTAATTGAGTGAATAAAATCTCACACACACAAAATAAGGAGATCTTGAAATTCTATACTGATCGTACAGGACGATATATATCGTACTGGACGATCTGTCAGTTATCTCCTATAGAGCATTTGGAACGAATAGGAACTTGCTTTGAAAAATTTTTTCTAAGTCCTATTCGTCCAGGACGAATTTTTATATCGTCCCGGGCGATGGGTTCTCTGTAAACATTTCGTCCAGACGAATTTTACCATCGTACTAGGCGACCAGTCCTCTGGAAAAATTTCGTCCAGACGAAAATAAATATCGTACCGGACGAACAGCTTTTTCGTCCAGACGAAACCAAATTATCGTCCCCGGCGATTGGCTCTCTGGAAAATTTTCGTCCAGACGAAATAAATAATCGTCCAGGACGATCGTCTCTCTGGAAAATTTTTGTCCAGACGAACATATTTTCGTCCAAACGATAAACCGACTTAGGACAGTTTTTAGCAGTTTCTAGAACCGACCTTGTAATAACCGTTCGTACTGGACGAACCTAGTTCGTACAGGACGATCAGCTGTACAAAGTCATTTCGTACACATATACAAATTGGGTCATTTCAGATCGTTTAAGTAAAATCGTCCAGGACGATCCAGGATCGTACGGGACGATCCACTGCGTACAGAATTGAAAACTTGCAGTTTTTGGGCGGTTTTTCATGTCTTTTGTATAAATACTTCAAATTAGACTGCCACCCAATCTTTTTGTCATTTGATCTTCGTGCCTATTGAGAGAATAGCCAAGGGGAGAGTGGAAGAGAGCATTCAAAGGAGGATTCCTACCATTGGAGCAAGAAGGCTTCACTTGGATTGTTAAGGTAAGAATCTCTACTTGTGAAATTGGATTTCTTCACTCTTTTCTTTCTTCCTTCTAGATTTTTGTGAGATGATCATTCAAGAAGGTCCGGTTCACTGCCGACACTTGGAGAGTGTGAACAGACGTGGGTTCTCTGCCTACACTAGGAGAGTGTAAAAGGACGAAGGTTCTCTGCCTACACTTGGAGAGTGTGAACAGCCGTAGGGTTCTCTGCCCACACTAGGAGAGTGTGAAAGGACGACGGTTCTCTGCCCACACTAGGAGAGTGTAAAAGGACGAAGGTTCTCTGCCAGTACTGTGGATTGTGTAAAAGGACGACGGTTCTCTGCCGCACCGGGTAGTGGTGAAAAGAGGGTTTTGTACAGGCTTCTCCGCCTTGCTGTGGGTGCTAAAGGAGAGTCACTTTGTGGTATTAGTGCAATACTCAGAGGGTGCCTCTGAGGAGTGGATGTAGGTCTGGTTATAGACCGAACCACTATAAATCTGGTGTCATTTACTTTATTGCTTTTACGTTTCCGCATTTTAAATTTCAGTTTTAACAACTCTGTGGTTGAAAAACATTTTTCTACAAACTTTAAAAGAAATTTCATTTCGGTTCAACTTTAATTTTAAGAGGGTTTAAATTTTTTAAAACTACCAATTCACCCCCCTCTTGGTAGCCGTGGGACATTTACTTAGGCTTAACAACCTAATTACTAGACTCAACAAGTGGTATCAGAGCATTGTTTCAAAATCATAAGTTTGAACTACTTTTTGATTAACGTAGATGGCTACATTTGGAAACCGAAACACACCTGAGGGTTACTCTATCACTAGACCTCCACTGTTTGACAATATTCCTTTTGATTTTTGGAAAACACGCATGTCTACTTTCTTACAGTCACTTGATTATCGCATGTGGATGTTAGTCCAGGAAGGTTACACAAAACCAACTAGATTAGTTGATGGAAATAGGGTAGATACACCCTATGCAGATTGGACTATAGAAGAATGTGACTTAGCACAATTAAATGCGAAATGTTTAAATAGTTTCTTTTGTGCTTTAAAATCTGAAGACTACATGCGAGTTTCCACTTGTAAAAGCGGAAAAGACATATGGGATAGACTTTGTATTACTTATGAAGGGACAAATGAGGTTAAGCAATCAAGACTCAATATCTTGTTACATGACTACGAATTATTTCGCATGAAACCTAATGAATCAATATCTGACATGTACACAAGATTCACTCAAATTGTCACCTCTTTGCATGCACTTGGTAGGGAATTAACTAATGCTGAAATGGTTAATAAGATTCTTCATTGTTTACCTACTGCATACGATGCTAAAATTACTGCAATTACAGAGTCAAAAGATCTGAACATTTATTCTATTGACAATCTTCTTGGTTCACTCATTGCTTACGAGCAAGGAGTAAGTCAAAGAAAGATTGATGCAGGTGAACCAAGAAAGGACAAGAATATTGTACTAAATGTGGAAGAGTCAGAAAGTGAACACTCACAACCTGAGGATGAAGATGATATAGCACTGATGACTAGACAATTCAAAAGCTTTTTAAAGAGGAAGCAGAAGAGACGCCAGCAATGGAATAGAGGTAAGTATAACAGAAATGGCAAGGTTTCTAATGAAGTAATTTGTTATGAATGCAGGAAACCAGGTCATATAAAGACTGATTGTCCAAAACTCAAAGCCACTCCTAGCAAGGAGAAGGTAGAGGAGAAACCAATGGTAAAGAAGGGCAAGAAGAAGTTTCAAAAGGCTTTTTGGGCGGACTCAGCTTCAGACTCATCTGAGACTGATAAAGAAGAAGAAGTCACCAACCTTTGCTTGATGGCAGATAAAGCTGAACAATCAGATCAAGAAGAGGTATACTCTCACACAAGACCTCGTGAGAGTATATGGTACCTGGACAGCGGATGTTCTAAGTACATGACTAGAGATACTGCTCAATTCATAACGCTGGAAGCCAGGAGTGGAGGCAAGGTTACACTTGGAGATAATACCACAAAGAAAGTGGTTGGATCAGGTATGATTGGAAATTTGAAAAACTTTTTCATAGATAATGTTTTATTAGTTGAAGGCTTGAAACATAATTTGCTTAGCATAAGTCAGCTATGTGATAAGGGCTATAATGTAAAATTTTTACCTACTAGCTGCATAATTAGCCTAAATGGGAAAATTGTTTTAAATGGAAAAAGGGTGAATAATGTCTACATGCTAGATTTAAATTGTATTCAATCTCCTACTGCTTTTTGTTTGAAAACTGTTTCTGATGAATCATGGCTTTGGCATAGGAGACTTTGTCATTCTAGTATGAAAAATCTTAGAAAAATTACCCAAAGAATTTGGTGAGAGGAATACCTAAACTAGACTTTACTAAGGACCATCTGTGTGATGCATGTCAATTAGGAAAACAAGTGAAGTCCTCTTTTAAGTCCATTAAAGATCTTAGGACCAGTAAACCTTTAGAAATTCTACACATGGA
The DNA here is from genome assembly GCA_016618105.1 of Dendrobium huoshanense. Lineage (NCBI taxonomy): Eukaryota > Viridiplantae > Streptophyta > Magnoliopsida > Asparagales > Orchidaceae > Dendrobium > Dendrobium huoshanense. The sequence goes on from CM028355.1 coordinate 25,952,942, forward strand.
TCTTTTTGGACCAGTAAGCACTGTTAGTCTAGGAGGAAAGGTATATGGATTTGTTATAGTAGATGATTTTTCAAGATTCACCTGGGTTAAATTTCTTTTTCATAAGAGTGAATCATTTGAGGAATTCAGAAATTTTTCAACTTGGATACAAAGAAAACTAGGATGTGAAATAATTTCTATACAAAGTGATCATGGAGGAGAATTTGAAAATGAAAGATTTGAAGATTTCTGTAAAGAAAAGGGGATTGATCACAATTTTTCTGCACCTAGAACTCCTCAACAAAATGGAGTAGTTGAAAGAAAGAACAGAACATTAATAGAAGCCGCCCGAGCAATGTTAGCAGAATACTCTCTTCCTAGATATTTTTGGGCTGAGGCGGTTAGCACTGCATGCTATGTTCTGAATAGGGTGAATGTGAGATCAAATTTGAATAAAACACCCTATGAGTTGCTAAAAGGAAGAACACCAAATTTGTCTCATTTGCATGTATTTGGTTGCAAGGTGTTCATACATAATAATGGAAAATCTGCCTTAGGAAAATTTGATCCAAAATCAGATGAAGGAATTTTTGTTGGATATTCAAGTGTTGGAAAATCTTATAGAGTATTCAACAAAAGAACTTTAGTCATTGAAGAAACCACACATGTTGTTTTTGATGAAAATGGAAACATGGAAGAGCCAAAAGTTGTTGAAGAAGAAATTGAAGAAAACTCCCAAAAGATTGATAGATTAAATTTGGAAGAAAATGTGGAAGAAAATTTAGAAAGAGAAGACCCTTTGCCTAGAGATTTGAGATTTTCTAAAAACCACCCAAAGGAATTAATCATAGGTGAACCAAGTGAGGGTGTTAGAACTAGGCGTGGATTAAACAAGGAAGTCAATCATTCAGCCTTTATTTCAACTGTTGAACCCACTAACATTGATCAAGCACTTTCAGATGAATTTTGGATATTGGCCATGCAAGAAGAGTTGAATCAATTTGTAAGAAATAAAGTTTGGGAACTAACTACAAGGCCAAAAGATCAAAGTGTTGTTGGAACCAAGTGGGTGTTCAAAAATAAAATGAATGACTCAGGAGTAGTCATTAGAAATAAGGCTAGATTAGTAGCTAAGGGGTATAATCAAATTGAAGGAATTGATTTTGAGGAAACTTTCGCCCCTGTAGCTAGACTTGAAGCAATTAGGGTTTTACTAGCCTTTGCCTGTTTTAAAGGTTTTAAATTGTTTCAAATGGATGTCAAAAGTGCCTTTTTAAATGGAGTAATTGAAGAAGATGTTTTTGTAGAACAACCTCCAGGTTTTGAAAATTCAAAATTTCCAAATCATGTTTTCAAATTAAAAAAGGCATTATATGGATTGAAACAGGCACCTAGGGCTTGGTATGAGAGGTTAAGCACCTTCCTACTTGAAAGATCTTTTGAAAAAGGAAGTGTGGATACAACTCTCTTTTTAAGGAAAATTGGAAAGGATATACTTATTGTTCAAATTTATGTGGATGACATCATCTTTGGATCTTCAAATAAACATCTTTGTGATGATTTTTCTAAAACAATGAGTAGTGAATTTGAAATGAGTCTAATGGGAGATTTAAATTACTTTCTAGGATTTAGCATTAAGCAACTTGAGGAAGGTACTTTTCTTAGTCAAACCAAATATATTAAGGACATCCTCAAAAAATATGAAATGGACAATGCTAAACCTGTTAGTACACCAATGAGTTCTTCAGTTCAGTTGGATAAAGACCTTAAGGGAAAATCTGTTGATCAAAAGAAATTTAGAGGGATAATTGGATCTTTACTTTACTTGACTGCTAGCCGACCAGATATATGTTTAGTGTTTGCCTATGTGCTAGATTTCAATCAGATCCAAAAGAATCACATTTGACAGCAGTGAAAAGGATTTTAAGATATCTACTAGGAACTCAAAACTTAGGAATTTGGTATCCTAAGTTTAGCTCTTCATTTGAAATTATTGGTTACTCAGATTCTGACTTTGCAGGCTGTAGAGTGGATAGGAAAAGCACTTCTGGAACATGTCAATTCATTGGAAATTCCATTAGTTTCATGGTCTAGTAGAAAACAAAATTCAGTGGCACTATCTACTGCAGAAGCAGAATACATTGCATTAGGAAGTTGTGTGGCACAAGTACTTTGGTTAAAACAACAGTTGATTGACTTATGATTAACTATAGGCACTATTCCAATTTATTGTGACAATACTAGTGCTATTTGCATTTCCAAAAATCCTATTCAACATTCTAGAACCAAACACATTGATATAAGGCATCATTTCATAAGGGATCATGTATCCAAAGGAGAAATTGAACTCATACATGTTTCAACTGAAAATCAACTTGCAGACATTTTTACAAAACCTTTAGCCTTTGATACCTTCAATACTTTAAGAACAAGGCTTGGTGTTATTGATTTGAATGCTTAACCAAAATGTCTTTGCAACATTGATACATGTTGTGTTTTGTTTTTGTGATTTTGTGAATTTTGTGTGTTTTTGTATGAATTGTTTTTGGATTTATGATTTTTGTCTTATGTTTTCTGTGTTGTTGATTGTTTTTTTTGTTTTTGTTAAATTAAAAAAATTTAAAATCAAAAATTCTTTTTTTTTGGAGGAAATCGTCCAGGACGAAATATTTTCGTACGGGACGATGTGTTAAGAAACAGTTTGCGCGAATTTAAACCGTTTTGAGAGCAGTTTTTTTATTGGATCGTCTGTACGATCTGTGATCGTCCAGTACGAATTTTTTTTTTTCTCAAACGTCGGGACGATTGAATGCAGCGGTTGAGTGGATAAGACAGTTTTTAATACGAACTTCGTCTGTACGAAATTTTTTTCGTATGTACGAACATGTGTCGATTCATTGTAGGGGACGGTTTTCAAAAGTCATTAAAACGAAACGCTTTTCGATCGTCTGTACGAAATTTTTTTTCGTATGTATGATCGGTCAAGTCAAAAAGCCTGTACGAAGGGACGCATCGTAAGTTGTGTTGAATACAAAAAGCCGTTACATTTTGGACGAATTGGATCGTCTGTACGAAATTACTTCGTCCAGACGAACGATAATTTTTCGTCCAGGACGAATATTTTCGTCCAGGACGAACGTATCGTTTTTCTTTAAATATGAGGGCTTTCAAACTTGACAATCACACTTTCAAACATCTTTTTCAATCCCTTTCTACATCAACTCAACTATGGCCTCCTCTAGCAAAAGACAAAAAGTTTTGGTGAAGAAACCTAACAGGAATGCCCCAGACAACTTCCTTTCCAAAGCAAATGAGGAATCTTTTCCTCATTTTGCATCTGCAAAAATCACTCCGTCTCGCAATTCTTATCCAAACGGAGTTGAAATTTCGGGTATTACACCTCTTCGCCTCAACCCAATTTCATTTCATTCTTTCTCTTGTCCACCTCTACAATAAGCAAACCTACCATTACTTCCTAGCCAACATGAGTTTCAATTCTGACCACTCTATCATTAGTTCTTTTGTTTTTAAGAAAAAAGTTGAGATCACCAAGCACGACCTTGGTGCATTTTTAAACTTAAGGACTGAAGGATATAGAGCCCACACCCTAATGTCAGAAAACATCTTCCATTGGTATGAAATCAATAGGGTAATTAGAGAAAATGGAATTGACAATCATGTTGCTAGAGTGGCCGGTATGACCCAAGATGCCCGAATCATCCAGCATATCCTTAGATCCTCAATTATTCCTAAAGCTGGTGATAGGATTAACATCACTCCTCTCCTCTCTTGTCTAACTTTTTTAATCATGAAAAGACAACCTATTGATGAAGCCCAACTCATCCTAGATCATATCTATGGGCTTTCAGAAATAGGACATCCTGATCAGAAGAGGAAGAAGAATATTTCTTTAGGGCACTTGATTACTTATGTTTTGGAGAAGAAGTACAATATAGTCCATCCAGATGAGGAATATGAAGAGCCAGTTTACTACAACGATGCATCTTTCAGACTGCTCTTCAGGGAGGAAAAAGAAAAAGAAAAAGCACATGGCAGTGCTTCAGAAGAAGAAGAAGGAGTGCAAGCTTCTGCTTCTCAATCAGATTACCAGAATCTGATTGAGAGATTTGATAGACTAGAGACTCACATTGATCAAAGGTTTGATCAATTTGATGCTCATCTTACGCAGCAGCAACATGACATTGGTAATATTAGAGATGAAGTTCATGAAATAAATACCAATGTAATGTTAATGGCCTCCTACTTCAATCTCTTTGGCGGCATTCCTCCTCCTCCTCCTCCAGAACAGTAGAAGTTTTTTTTTTATGTATGTCTGTTGTATTTTTTTTTGTTTTGTTTTTTATCTTATATGTGTTATTGTAATTGTTGTTATGTTTTTTAAGTTCAATGTTTTTATGTAATTTTCTTTTTTAATCAATGAAAGTTTGTTTGTCTTAGATTTGTTTTGAAATGTGGCTAATCTTTATGAATTTCATTAATATTGTTTTTAATCTACATTGTGCTTAAATTCGATTGTAATGTGAGATTATCTATATTAGAAAATCTAGACTTTCTAAATTTATAATTTGTTTATAACTTGTTGTATTTAGAATTTTTAAATTCATGTTTATTCATTTAGACTACATAAAATTTAATATTGTTATTGCAATTTTGATGTTATCTTATTTTGTATTTCTATGCTCAAATGATATTTATGCACCTAGAAATATTTGAAATGTTAGATTATAGATTTTGGAAAGAATTGGTCAAATTACTCTTGAAAATTGTACAAATGTACAAAAATCAAAAGGGATTCGCAAAAATTTGCAAAGTGAAAAAGAGGCACAAAATAAGCCCAACCAAAGACAAATGCACAAAAATGTGCTCCAAAACTTTGAAAAGATGTGCAAAGCACCACATGAGGTAATTCTCTTCTTTCCAAATTCGTTTAATCTCTTAATTCAAGTTGATCTAATGTTCATTTATATTCTATTGAACTTTGAAATATAGAATTTTTTTTTACATCTCACTTGTAATGATTTTCAATAATCAAAATGTCTAAATCGAATCATGTCTTTGATAAATTCATCTTACTTACAATGTTATATCATTTCATAAATTTTATGAATTTCTATGATTGACCTAATATCTTTAGTTTAAAATTGCATACCCTATGTCAAATCACAATTTAGATTAAATTTTAACAATGAATTTCATATTATTATTTACATTTCTTGTCTTTTTCTTCTTCACTTTTTGTTGCTGTCAAAAAGGGGGAGAAATTATTATGTTTTTGTGGTTTGTGTTTTCTGTTTTGTGGTTTGTGTTTTCTGTTAAAATTTTTGAAAAACAAAAAATATTGTTCTTTAATGCCTCCTTATTTTAATGTACTCATAAATTCAGGGGGAGTTTAGGAGATAAGAGATTTGTTTTAACTTGAAACCATACTAATAATAATTGTTTTGCCATCATCAAAAAGGGGGAGATTGTTTGAATAGTTGCTATTTGAATGATTTATATTTGTGCAACTTATGTAGTTTTGATGATTCCAAACATTATTGTTCAAATGAATAGTTATCTCCTAACAATTTCAGAAGATTTGCACTTGCTCTTGTGTGTACTAACATTTCAGGAAAATCAGACTCCAGACTACGAAAACTTCAAATCAAATTCAACATGAGAAATTTTGTTTATTTGAAGTTTGTCTTTTCTTTGAATTAATTTTGAAAGGGAGTGATTGTAATTGAGTGAATAAAATCTCACACACACAAATAAGGAGATCTTGAAATTCTATACTGATCGTACAGGACGATATTTATCGTACTGGACGATCTGTCAGTTATCTCCTATAGAGCATTTGGAACGAATAGGAACTTGCTTTGAAAAATTTTTTCTAAGTCCTATTCGTCCAGGACGAATTTTTATATCGTCCCGGGCGATGGGTTCTCTGTAAACATTTCGTCCAGACGAATTTTACCATCGTACGAGGCGACCAGTCCTCTGGAAAAATTTCGTCCAGACGAAAATAAATATCGTACCGGACGAACAGCTTTTTCGTCCAGACGAAACCAAATTATCGTCCCCGGCGATTGGCTCTCTGGAAAATTTTCGTCCAGACGAAATAAATAATCGTCCAGGACGATCGGCTCTCTGGAAAATTTTCGTCCAGACGAACATATTTTCGTCCAAACGATAAACCGACTTAGGACAGTTTTCAGCAGTTTCTAGAACCGACCTTGTAATAACCGTTCGTACTGGACGAACCTAGTTCGTACAGGACGATCAGCTGTACGAAGTCATTTCGTACACATATACAAATTGGGTCGTTTCAGATCGTTTAAGTAAAATCGTCCAGGACGATCCAGGATCGTACGGGACGATCCACTGCGTACAGAATTGAAAACTTGCAGTTTTTGGGCGGTTTTTCATGTCTTTTGTATAAATACTTCAAATTAGACTGCCACCCAATCTTTTTGTCATTTGATCTTCGTGCCTATTGAGAGAATAGCCAAGGGAGAGTGGAAGAGAGCATTCAAAGGAGGATTCCTACCATTGGAGCAAGAAGGCTTCACTTGGATTGCTTAAGGTAAGAATCTCTACTTGTGAAATTGGATTTCTTCACTCTTTTCTTTCTTCCTTCTAGATTTTGTGAGAAGATCATTCAAGAAGGTCCGGTTCTCTGCCGACACTTGGAGAGTGTGAACAGACGTGGGTTCTCTGCCTACACTAGGAGAGTGTAAAAGGACGAAGGTTCTCTGCCTACACTTGGAGAGTGTGAACAGCCGTAGGGTTCTCTGCCCACACTAGGAGAGTGTGAAAGGACGACGGTTCTCTGCCCACACTAGGAGAGTGTAAAAGGACGAAGGTTCTCTGCCAGCACTGTGGATTGTGTAAAAGGACGACGGTTCTCTGCCGCACCGGGTAGTGGTGAAAAGAGGGTTTTGTACAGGCTTCTCCGCCTTGCTGTGGGTGCTAAAGGAGAGTCACTTTGTGGTATTAGTGCAATACTCAGAGGGTGCCTCTGAGGAGTGGATGTAGGTCTGGTTATAGACCGAACCACTATAAATCTGGTGTCATTTACTTTATTGCTTTTACGTTTCCGCATTTTAAATTTCAGTTTTAACAACTCTGTGGTTGAAAAACATTTTTCTACAAACTTTAAAAGAAAATTTCATTTCGGTTCAACTTTAATTTTAAGAGGGTTTAAAATTTTTTAAAAACTACCAATTCACCCCCCTCTTGGTAGCCGTGGGACATTTACTTAGGCTTAACAACCTAATTACTAGACTCAACAATATTTTGAAAATTTGCTCTCCCGATACTAAATGCTCTCATGAGGGCTTGTATGAGATCATTTCTACAAAATTATCAAACATTACACTTGGGAACCAAAATAAATTTGGACTTACCTCTTGACAATGATAATCTTGATGCATATTTGATATGCTATGATTGATGCACCCTAGGTCTCCATACTAAATGTGTTCTATTATGAATAGTGCAAGTGTGAGAAATATTCCCCAACATTCCACATGAAAAACATTTAACACCAAAAAAATGATTTATAAATTTATATGAGTTATAACACCTTTTCCTAGGGTTTAACTTGTACGCTCTTGATTAGGATTATAAAATTCTTCAATTATGGGTTCTATATTATTTTCCTCAAAATTAGACATGCGAGTTTTGCAAAAATCAAAAGGAAAGTTAACGAATGAAGGTGATCTAGTGATCAAATATCCTTCAAGCATATTCCAATTTTTTCCAATATTAGCCATATTCATTTCTCAAAATGTTGTTTAAACTTTAACTTTTGAAATTGGCTTTAATACAACTAGAAGTTCGTGTTTGTCGTTAGACCTTTTTGAAATATTTGAAGGCTAAGCAACAGAGGTGCGAGAGGGGGGGGGGGGGGGGGATGGTGAATTGGTTATTTAAAAAATTCTTAGATTTTTGAAAACTTTGTTTAGAAAATTAAATCAACGATCCTAAAATATACATTTGTTTAAAAAAATGATTATAATAGGGTTTTTCAACCACAAAATTTTAAATGTAGAAAATAAAAAATGTGGGAGAAATAAATAACAAGAGAAGAACACCAAATTGTATGGTGGTTCTACATCCACATCATAGAGACTCCTTTTACAGGTATTGCACTAAACATTAGTGACTCTCCTTTTGATCCTACAGCAAGGAGGAGAAGTCCTTACAAACTCTCTTCCACTAACCCGGTGTGGTATAGAACCATCGCCTTTTACACTCTTTAAGTGATGGCATCATACCTTTATGTCCTTTTTCACCCTCTTAGTAAAGGAAAAGTATCATCACATCCTTTTTCACCCTCCTAATAAAGACTGAGTACCGCCACATCCTTTTTCACCCTTATGGTGAAGGAAGATTATCTTAATCTAGTGATAAAAATCTTCTCCCCAAGAGCCTCCAAATTAGATGGGAAGATACTTAAAGAAGACAAAGAGATCCACACTTTGGGCAACCTTGTGAATCCCTCACAACTCCCCTTTACTAGAACTCTCACTCTTCACTCTTAAAAATCTCTCCCATGCACACTCTCTATGGTCCCTCTCAAAAGAAATTCACAACAAAAAGATAATATGATAGTTTTTAGGACTATTTATATAGAAAATACTTAAAAAATTGCCATAAAATTGAGATTTTAAGTGAACTGACTTACATTCATATTGCATGATCATATATCGTATGTTATAAATAGCTCAAAGAATTAGGACTTCATTTGGTTCAAATTGGGGATGAACTTTGTTTTGTACACTGTTACTCATATATATGAATTCAAATCATACTATACGAATAGTTCAAAAACAAATGTGTTCATTTGTTATGATCTTATATAAGCCTAATTTTATACTCTATTAGTCATCTGTATGACCTAACATTATATTGTATGAATACTTCAAAAAGAAATGACTTTTTTTTGATATGAAACACTACATTTGCCAGGTCCTAAGTCTTGGATGAGAAAAGTTGAGGGTTGCGTTAGATAGTCGACAGCTAGAATAAAACTTGTCTAGTAATAATGACATGAATCCTTTAAGAAATATTACTTGTGTTCAAACACAAGGTGGTTTGACCAAGTATTTTCTTATTTCGTTGGGTTACATCAAGGATCAGCCTTAAGCCCATATCTTTTTGCTTTAGTTATGGATTTTCTCATTAGACATTTGCAAGAGGATGTACCTTGGTGTATGCTTTTTCTGATGATATTCTTCTTGTTGATAAGACTAGAGAGGGAGTTGATGTAAACTTGAATTATGGAGTTCAACATTAGAGACTAAAGGTTTTCGCTTGAGTAGATCTAAAACAGAATATATGGAGTGTAATTTTAGTAGTAATAGACCTAGTGAAGGGATTATGACTTTGGGCGATCAAGTCATTAATAGGAGTACACATTTTAGATGTCTTGGATCTATTGTTCAGAGTGATGGTGAAAAAGATGGGGATATTATTAGCAGAATTCAAGTTAGATGGTTTAAGTGGAGGAATGCATCAGGCTTGTTGTGTGATAGAAAAGTACCCCTCAAATTTAAGGAAAAATTCTATAAGATGGTAGTGAGGCCTGCAATGCTTTATGGTGCTAAATGTTGGCCATTAAAAGAGAAGCATAATACTAAGTTAAGTGTGGCAGAGATGAGGATGCTCAGGTGGATGAGTGGCTTTACCCTTAGAGATAGGATACAAAATGAGCATATACATGAAAAGGTTGGAGTAGCTCCAGTACAAGATAAGATTAGAGGGAGTCACTTTAGATGGTTTGGTCACATAAAACGATGTCCTTCCAATGACTCGGTTAGGAGAGTAGAGGTATTAGATTTGACTTATCTTAAGAAAGGTGGATGCAGACCTAAAAAGGCTTGGCTAGAAAATATTAGGAATGACCTTTCTTTGTTAGATTTAAATGAGAATTTGACATTTAAAAGGATACAATGGAGAAAAAGGATTCATGTAGCCTACCCCATGTAGTGGGATAAAGGCTTGATGTTGTCGTTTGTTATTTGTTGATAGTTGTTTGTATGACATGACATTGTGTTGAATAAATAGTTCTAAAAACTAATGAGTTTGTTTAGTATGATCTAGTATGAGGAACGTCCACATAATCCGGAGGACTTTTTTAAAATTTTTTTGTTGAGTTTTTTCTGACGCAATCTTCTAAGGTGGTAGAGGGTCGCTGGTCATCCTTCAATGATCAAAATACGTCAACTCCATCTTCTGCCAAGCGTCTGATTAATTTGAATGCAAAAGGCAGAATTATAAGTCAAGATTTGGTAATCAAGCAAAGTCCTTTGATCATCAATGAAGGGAGACTTCTTCTGATGTAGAATGAGGTTTCGGTGATGGGCAAGGGGAAAGAGACTATGGAAATAGTGGATAGAAAGAAGAATCTGCCATCTTTGTCTTCACCATCAAAGAAACTATTGTATAAAACAACGAATGATCCAGAGGCCCATCTTCTACTAGTTTCAAACTCAAGGTAAATAAATTTTCAAATATTTCTTGTACTATAGATAAATATAAGATATTGAATCGGTATTTGAAAACTTCAAAGCATAATGAAGTTTTGAATAATGTGGCTAAATCATAATTGGTGAATGAGAAGATTGTGTTATAAAATCCAAATAATGGGTTTGGTTGTTTGGTAAATGCATGGTCTAATAACTAGCACATCAAAGTGCCCCTAATCAATCCAGATCAGATAGAAGATGAGGATTCTAACGTTGTTAAACTTGACATGGATAAGGTTTCTAAAAATGTTATTTTTCTTCATAAATCTCTTGTGGTGAAGGTGTTTGAGAGTGAAGTTCCTTTCTCCCTTTTTAGTATTGAGTTAAGACCTCAATGGATTAAATTTGGTAATTTTCATATTACTTCATTGGGACTTAACTAGATTTTATGTTCATTTCATTCCTCTCAAGCTATGGAAGATGTGCTTAATGGAGGTCCTTGGTGTGTGGGAGGACACATAATAGGAATGGATAAATGGACACCTCAATTTTCTCCAACATCGTTGAAAGGGCTATCCTCTCCCATTTGGATCTAGCTACCACATTTGCCCTTAGATTGTTGGGATGAGATTAATGTTACTAAGATCATTTCAAAGATCAGAGTTCCATTATTATTGGATGGAAAAATGTTTAAATGGGGTAGACGTGAATTTTTGAGAGCCTGTGTCCTAATTAATCTAGACTCTAAATTCTCTCATGGAGTTTGTATTGAAACTCGTTCACTATGAATTAGGTTGTTAAGCCTAAGCTTATGTCTCACGGCTAACCAAGAGGGGGGGGGGGGTGAATTGGCATTTTAAAAATTAATCACTCTTTTGAGTATTTTAAACCAAAACTAAACTTTAGTAATTTTTTTAGAAATAGTTTTTCAACCACAATTTTAAAATAGTAAATCACAAAAATAAAAAATAGCAAAAAATAATGACACCAGATTTATAGTGGTTCGGTCAAAACCAGACCTACATCCACTCCCAAGAGGCATCCTCTGAGTATTGAACTAATACTACTAGTGGCTCTCCTTTTACACCCACAGCAAGGTGGAGAAGCCTTTACAAACACTCTTTCCACCACTACTCGGTGCGATAGAGAACCGTCTCCTTTTTACACTATCCCCAGTGCTGGCAGAGAACCGTTCGTTCTTTCATACTCTCCCGGTGTAGGCAGAGAACCCTTTGTCCTTTCACACTATCCTAGTGTGGGTAGATAACCCATGGCTGTTCACACTCTCCAAGTGTTGGCAGAGAACCGGATCTCCTTGACAGATCTTCTCACAAGAATTCTAGAAGGAAGAAAGAAAAGAGTGAAGTAATCCAAAATCACAAGTTGAGAATCTTACCTTTAAAAACAAAGTGAAGCTTTAATGCTCCGGTAGTAAGAATTGTCCTTTGAATGCTCTCTCACACTCTCTCCTTGACTCTTCTTTCAATAGGCACAAAGATCAATAAGCAAAAAGATTTGGTGGCAGTTTAAATTGGACTATAAATAGAAGAGACAAGAAAAATCGTCCAAAAACTGCAAATTTTCAAGTCAACACGAAATGGATCGTCCCGTACAATCGTTGATCATCCTGGACGATTTTAATTACGGTGTCGGAAATGATCCTAATGAATATTGGTACGAACTATGTTCGTACACGATCATTGTCCCGTACGAACTAGGTTCGTCTGGGTGAACAATTATTTTATAGGTCGGTTCCCAAATAACTATAGGATGTAACCAACTTACTTAAGTCAGTTTCCATCATCCTGGGACAAACAAAATTTCGTCTGGATGAAATTTTTACAGAGAGTAACTCGTCCAGGAACGATTATAAATGTCATCTAGACGAAAATTTTAGAGAGCCCAAGTCATCCGAGGACGATTATAATTTCTTCTGGACGAAAATTTTATAGAGCCTAGCTCGTCCTGGCATGATTATAATTTCATCTGGACAAAAATTTTACAGAGCCTAGCTCATCCTGGGACGAAAATAATTTCATCCTAGACGATCAGGACTTAGAAAAAATTTTCTCCAAAAACTGTTCGTTCCATTTCTCTTACAAGGAGATAACTAACGTGATCGTCTCGTACGAATTGTATTCGTCCCGTACGATCAGTAGAAAATTTTTAAGATCTTCTCAAGTGTGTCTGTGTTTATTCACTCAATTACAATCACTCCCTCTCAAACCTAATTCATACAAAAATTACAAGCTTCAAAATACAAGATATCTCATGCTGAATTTGATTTGAAGTCTTCAGTAGTTTGGAGTTCGATTTTCCTGAAATGTTAGTACACACAAGAGCAAAATCAAATCTTCCAAAAAGTGTTAGGAGATAACTACGCATAAAACAATAATAGTTGGAATCATCAAAATATACAAGTTGCAAGAATGTAAAACATGCAAATAGTAACTCTCTTAACAATCTCCCCCTTTTTGATGATGGCAAAACAATTATTGTTTGTAGGATTTCGAAATCAAAGAATCTCCTAAACTCCTACTGAATTGATGAATACATGAAAATAAGGAGGCATTGATTCAAAATTTTTGTTTTTCAAAGATTCAAAATTTTTGTTTTTCAAAGATTTTATAAAATATCAAAATAATATCACAAAAAACAAAAAAACACACAAAACACACTGACAAAAACACATATTCACATAAGAACTATAAAAAAAAACAATTTCTCCCTCTTTTTAACAGCAGCAAAGAGTGAAGAAAAAAACTTGAAATGTAAGCAGTAATATGAAATTCATTTGATAATTTAACCTTGAAAGTGAATGAAATAAGTTATGCAAAAAAAATTAAAACATTAGACAAATCATTAAAATTCATACAATTTAAGAAGTGATATAATATAGATAATAAAAAGAATTTATCAATGACATGAGTCAATTTAGACACTAAGATAGAGAAAATCATTGCACTAAGGATAAATAAAAAATTGTATATTTCAAATTTGAATGTCAATTATAAATGAACATAAGATCAATTTGAATTAAGAGATTAAAAGAGTTTGGAAAGAAATAACTACCACATGTAGCGCTTTGCGCATCTTTTTCAAATTTGTGGCACTTTTTGTGAATCTTTTTATTTATGTTGGGCTTATTTTGTGCCTCTTTTTCACATTACGAACATTTGTGCATTCCTTTTAATTTTTTGTACTTTTATACAATTTGCAAGAGTAATTTTATTCTTTCCAAAAACAATAATCTAAAATTTCAAATCTTTCTGAGTGCATAAATAATGATTGATAAGTGAAATATAAAATAAGAAATCATCACAATTGCAATAATAATATTAACAATAAGGCAGTCTAAATGAGAGACATGAAATTGAAAATTCTAATAATATCAAGTTATAACCAAAACTTAAACTTAGAATAATTAGATTTTCTAATAAATTTAATTTTAACTTACAATTCAGGTTATAGCCCAATTAAGATTAAAAAATCTGATGATTTTCATAAAGACTAACAAAAATTTCAAAAAAAAAAAAGTTCAAATCAAAACACAAGAACTAATATTGATATCATTTTGAAGATATTACAATGATACATCAGGATATCAATATAAAATAAAACATCTGAAATAAAACAGGAATACATCGAACTACTAAAAACAAACAATAACTAACACATAAAGTAAAAACAATAACAACACAAATACATAACATCAAGTGCATCTATCACTCAGATGGTCCCTGATCTGGAGGAGGAGGAGGATAAGCAGCACCACCAAAGATGTTAAAGTATGTACTCATCATAAGTACATTGGTACTGATGTCATTTATTTGCTCCCTCATAAAACCCATGTCATGTTGATATTGTGCAGCCTGCTGCTGTAGATGAGTCTCAATTTGATCAAAATGTTGATCAAAATGAGTCTCTAGTCGATCAAATCTTTGAACCAAATCCTGATAATTTGGTTCATTAGCGGGAGCAGGTGCACCTTCTGGCTCTTCCTCTATATCACTTATGACGTGTGCTTTACCTGATTCCTCCTTGAAGATCGCTCTAAATGATCCATCATTGTAGTAGAGCAGTTCTTAATATTCTTGATCAGGATGAAACAAGTTGTATTTATTCTCCATAACATAGTTAACTAAGTGTCCTAAGGCAATATTCCTCTTTCTTTTCTGTTCTGCAAGGCCAATTTCAGAAAGCCCATAAAGATAGTCAAGAATAAGTTGGGCTTCATCTATAGGTTTATTGCTCATGATTAAGAAGGTCACCATGGAAATAAGGGGGGTTATATTGACTCTATCACCAGCTTTTGGAATGATTGAAGTTCTAAGAACAGGCTGAATGAGTCATGCATTTCTAACAAGACCTAATACCCTAGCCACATGCTCATCTAAATCATTTCCTCTAATCACCCTATTGATTTCATACCATTTATATTGATCATTGGTAATTAAGGTACGGGCTCTAGCTCCCTCAATTCTTAAGTTTAAAAATGCTCCTAAGTCATGCTTTGTGATTTCAACTTTTTGTTTGAAAAGAAAGGAACTAATTATAGAGTGGTCAGAATTGAAGGACATGTTGGCAATAAATTACTGAAATGTTCTTTATTGCAGTGGTGGATGAGGCTAAGGATAAAATGAAACTTTGTTGAAGCAAATAAATGAATCATCTAAAAGGTATTTTCATCTTGGTTTAGAATTCTGGAGGGGGTGATTTTGGCTGAAGCAAACCTAGGAAAAGAATCCTCATTTTCTTTGGAAAGAAAGCTCTTGGATGAATTCCTATAAGGTTTCTACGCTAGAACCTTTTTGCGCTTGCTAGAACTTGCCATTTGTAAAATATCTAGAATACAAAAGGGATTGAAAGTGATGTTAAGAGTGTGACTTATTGATCTAAAAAGCCCGCATATTTACTGAAAATGACATGTTCGTACCAAACAAAAAAAATTTTGTCCCGTACAACATTTTCGTTCGTCCCGTACAAAAATATTTCATACAGACGATCCAATTTGACCAGAATGAAATGGCTTTTTATAATCAACACGACTTACAAAGCATCCTTTTGTACAGACTTTTGATCAGTCTGATCGTACAGATGAACACGTGTTCGTCCCAAGGCGATCAGAACTTATATCATTTTAATGGCAGTTCAAACTGTCCCCTACATCAAACCAACATGTGTACGTCCAGACGAACTAAAGGTTCATACGTACGAATTTCGTAATAAAAACTTCCTTATCCATTCAACCGCTTCATTCATTCATCCCGCCGATTGAAAAATAAATCATCCCGTATGATCATAACGATCGTCCAGATGAAGTGACCATTAAACACTGAAAACTACATGCAAACGGTTTAAAATCTGACACTTTGACACATTACACAAATTATCCCGTACAAACATTTTTCGTCCCAGACGATTGTCAGTTAAAAAAAATTTGATTTTGCACACAAACAAAACTAAAATTTAAAAAATACATCTAAAACACCATGTACAACAATAAAATATAGACTCAAAAAAATCACACAAAAATAAGATCAAAAACTCATAACGAACACGAAAACATTAACTAGAAAACAAACATCAATGTTGCAAAAAACATTTTTATTTAAGCATTTAAATCAATCACACCAAGCCTTGTTCTTAATGCATTGAAAGTATCAAAGGCTAAAGGTTTTGTAAAAATTTCTGCAAGTTGATTTTCAGTTGTAATATGAATGAGTTCAATTTCTCCCTTGGATACATGATCCCAAATGAAATGATGCCTTATGTCTATGTGTTTGGTTCTTGAATGTTGAATAGGATTTTAGAAATGCAAATAGCACTAGTATTATCACAATAAAATGGTATAGTGCCTATAGTTAATCATAAATCAATTAACTATTATTTTAACCAAAGTATCTGTGCCACATAACTTTCTAATTCAATGTATTCAGCTTCTGCAGTAGATAGGGCTACTGAAATTTGTTTTCTACTGGACCATGAAACTAATGAATTTCCAATAAACTAACATGTTCCAGAAGTGCTTTTTCTATCTACCCTACAACCTGCAAAGTCAGAATCTAAATAACTAATAATTTCAAATGATGAGCTAAACTTAAGATACCAAATTCCTAAGTTCCTAACATATATCTTAAAATCCTTTTCACTGCTGTCAAATGTGATTCTTTTGGATCTGATTGAAATATAGCACACAAGCACACACTAAACATGATATCGGGCCGACTAGCAGTCAAGTAAAGTAAAGATCTAATTATCCCTCTAAATTTCTTTTGATCAATAGATTTTTCCTTAGGGTCCTTATCCAACTGAACTGAGGAACTCATTGGTGTACTAACATGTTTAGAATTGTCCATTTCATACTTTTTGAGGATGTCCTTAACATACTTTGATTGACTAAGAAATGTACCTTCCACAATTTGCTTAATGCTAAATACTAGAAAGTAACTCAAATCTCCCATTAGACTTATCTCAAATTCACATCTCATTATTTTAGAAAAAATTATCATAAAGATTTTTATTTGAAGATTCAAAAATGATATCATCCACATAATGCTCTCTCACACTCTCTCCTTGACTCTTCTTTCAATAGGCACGAAGATCAATGAGCAAAAAGATTTGGTGGCAGTCTAAATTGCACTACATATAGAAGAGACAAGAAAAACCGTCCAAAAACTGCAAATTTTCAAGTCAAAACAAAATGGATCGTCCCGTACGATCGTGGATCGTCCTGGAAAATTTTACTTAAAGTGTCGGAAATGATCCTAATGAATATTGGTATAAACTATGTTCGTACATGATCATCATCCCGTACGAACTAGGTTCGTCCGGACGAACAGTTATTTCATAGGTCGGTTCTCAAACAACTACAGGATGTAACCAACTTACTTAAGTCGGTTTCCATCATCCTGGGATGAACAGGATTTTGTCTAGACTAAATTTTTACAGAGAGTAACTCGTCCAGGCACGATTATAAATGTTGTCTGGACAAAATATTTACAGAGCCCAAGTCGTCCGGGGATGATTATAATTTTGTCTGGATAAAAATTTTACAAAGCCAAGCTTATCTTGGCATGATTATAATTTCATCTGGACGAAAATTTTACAGTGCCTAGCTTGTCCTAGGACAAAAATAATTTCATCCTTGACGATCAAGACTTAGAAAAAATTTTCTCCAATAACTGTTCGTTCCATTTCTATTACAAGGAGATAACTGACCTGATCGTCCCGTACAAATTGTATTTGTCCCGTACGATCAGTACAAAAATTTTAAGATCTCCTCAAGTGTGTGTGTGTTTATTCACTCAATTACAATCACTCCCTCTCAAACTTAATTCATACAAAATTACAAGCTTCAAAATACAAGATATCTCATGTTTAATTTGATTTGAAGTCTTCAGTAGTTTGGAGTTCAATTTTCCTGAAATATTAGTACACACAAGAGAAAAAACAAATCTTCCAAAAAGTGTTAGGAGATAACTACACATAAAATAATAATATTTGGAATCATCAAAATTATACAAGTTGCAAGAATGTAAAACATGCAAATAGCAACTCTCTTAATAGTTTGGATTGAAGGCTTATGTCGGAAATTTTTTCAGAGGATTGAATATGAAAAAATATCATCTTTATGTTTCAAATGTGGCAAGATATGTCACAAAACTAAAATGTGCATGGAGGTTCCTAAAGATATGGAAGTTAAAATTCTTAATGAAGTTCAAGGGAATAGATCAAGGGGTATTGAATCAAAATCTGAGAGGAGTTTAATGGAAAAAATTGATAGTGCAGATTTTCAATGTTGCTATGGTCATTGGATACATGTAAAGTTTAAGAATAGAAGAAGAATGAATAAAGTCCAAAATCAAAAATATGAAATTCTAACTACTATTGGGAATCCTGAGAGAAAAACTGCTACAAAAAATAGGCATTGGGAGAAGGTTCTTCAGGTAATAGGTTTAATTTGCTGTCTCAAGTATTTTCTGAGGAATTGACTAGATTGGAAGTTGAAGATCCAAGTAAGAAAGACAAAGATCTTAAGATTATTTTAGATTTTGAAGGCTCGAATTTTGGAAGGTGAAGCTACTGTTACAAATTTCCCCATAGAATCAGCTT
Source organism: Dendrobium huoshanense (assembly GCA_016618105.1). Lineage (NCBI taxonomy): Eukaryota > Viridiplantae > Streptophyta > Magnoliopsida > Asparagales > Orchidaceae > Dendrobium > Dendrobium huoshanense. Next base: position 25,971,511 of record CM028355.1, read on the forward strand.
CGGTTGATGGAAGTCTGGTCCTATTAGAGGATGGAGAAATTGATCCAATGAAGGAAATCTTTGCTATGGAAGAAGCTTTGAATGCAAACACTACTCATCAAAATGATCTTATGGGAGAATATGTTGAATCTCCAAAACAAGATAGATAAAGACAAGAAAGTCAGTAAGTGTTAAAGATGGAGAGGCTATTGAAATAATAGTTAGAAGTGTTCTAAACTCGGAACATGGAGAATGTGTTGTGGCTTCTCCCTGAACTTGCAAAAAATTTATGAAGAATAAAAATAAACTGATAGATGAAGAAGCTGATTTGAATAATAAAGATGGTGGGGAAGGTGGTTCGGACATTTTAAAAGATGTTTGTTATCCTAAAAATATAAATTGGGTTGTGATTACTCGTTTGGAAAAAACTAATAAGTTGAATGGGAAAGAAGCTTTTTTTGAAGATGGAAATTCTAACTTCCATCTAAATCGAATCAGCTAAAGAAGAAGTTTAATAAAGAAACTAGTTTGTTTGGTCCTATTAAAGGAAGTCTTAGAAGAAGGAAGATGGGTATACTTGGTGGAAGTATTGGAACCACTTCATTATTTATCTCATGACATGCTTATAAGGAGGAAAGGGGAAGTGGAAGTTATAGAAGGAATTCAAATCTGGCTTTTGGATTGTGTGAAGATGATGGAATTTGATAATGGAAGAATTTGGGGAACTATCAAGACCCAAGTTTATACTTTGGCGGGTTGTTCTTGCTTTGAGGACATTTCATTTTATTTTTTTTATAAATCTTGTTTTTTCTAGATTTATTTTAAGGATAGGATGGTATTTGAAAAAAGGAATTAGATTAATGGGAATTAAGATTCTCTCTATTTCTTATTTTTTACTTAATTGGGAATTCTGGGATACTAATCAACCTTTTTGGTTGTTTAATCTTTGGTATCCTCTCCACCCCAATTGGTTTAAAATGATTAGTAGAGGTTCTTATTTTCATTATAACATTTTCTTTTTCTTTTCTTATTTTATCATTATGCTTAAAATGCTTATTAATAAGGCTTCCTTTCCTATGTTTTGAAAGGAGTGCCTAGTAGTTCTTATCCTAGTTTGTATTAGTTTTTTCCATTTTAATTTTATATGCATCTTCTAAAAAGTAAGATCTAGTACGAAACAAATTTCATACTCTATTAATCATCTATATGACATGACATCATATAGTAAAAATAGTTAAAAAAGTTAAGCCATGATTTAATTAACTACATTTTGGAGGAAAAAAATTGTCAAATCGTACAGTACGGTCAAACTTTAAAAAATTTATAACTCTCTCCCTATGTGTGTGCACGGTTACCCATTTATAATCACTCTTTCTCAGACTCAAGATAAAAATAGAGATATACAAACTCTACTACATGAAATCCTATTCTTCCTTATCTTGAAGTCTTCAACAATCTGGATTAGTATATGATTTCCCTTAAATATTAGTACACATAAAAAAAAATAAAAATATCTAATATATGCAATAAGAAATAATAAAATCATCAAAATAATAATATTTTACTATCATCAAAAATTATAATCTTAATCTTAATTCCTGAGCTGCAATAAATACACCACTGAAGAAGTTAGAAGAGGAGAAATAATCATCAATATTTCTTCCTTTAACTATTTTAAAGGAGTCAATTACATGCTTCTAAATGAATATAAGGCAAAACTGTCATTTAAAAACAAATTCAATAGTAGAAGTGAGCAATCATCTAATTCTTAATACACTAAAGGAAAACAACAGAAAATCAAAAGCAAAAATCAAAGCACATAAACAAAAACAAGCATATAAAGAAGGATAAAATGAATAAAAATAGAAAGAATAAATTTCAGTCATGAGATATGTCACACCTAATTTGGTTCTTAAGGTGTTGAAGGTTTCAAAGGTAATAAGTTTTGCAAAGATATCTGCAAGGAATTTTTTTGAGGCTACATGATGGAGCTCTATGTCTCCCTTGGTGACATGGTCCGTAATGAAATGGTGCCTTTTGTCTATATGTTTGATCTTGGAGCATTAGATTAGATTCCTTGAAATATAGATAGCACTAGTGTTATCACATAAGATTGGAATGATTCCTACAGGTAGTCCTAAATCTAATATTTATTATTTTAGCTAAAGGACTTGGGCCATACAACTTCTTATGCTATATATTCAACTTTAGGGATGAACAAGGAAAATAAATTCTATTTTTTACTGGACCAGAATACTAAGGATTGTCTTATGAATTGGCATGTTCCATAAGTTCTTTTCTTATCAAATTTTTATCCTATAAAATTTGAATTAGAATATCTTATGATTTTAAAGGAAGTGATACATCTAGGATACTAGATTCTTAAATTTTAGGTTCCTAAGAGATATCTAAGGATTCTCTTAATAGCAGTCAAGTAGGACTCTTTTAGATAAGCTAGAAATCTTACACAGAGAAAAACACTAAATATAATATAAGGTCTATTAATAGTTAATTAAAGAAGTGATCCAATTATTCCTCTATATTTCTTCTGATCAACTAACTTTTCCATTTGAGTCCTTATCTAATTGAATAGTAAAAATCATGGGGGTGTTTAATAGTGTGGTCTTATGCATTTTATATCTCTTTATAATGTTCTTAATATATTTTGATTAACTAGGAAAAATTACATCATCGTTCTGCCTTATACTAAATCCAAGAAAGCAAGTTGGTTCTCTCATCATACTCATCTCAAACTCCTTACTCATTATTTCAGAAAATTTATCACATAGAATTTTATCAAAAGATCTAAATAGAATATCATTAACATAAATTTGGTTAATGAGTAGTTAATCTATTACCTTTTTTAGAAATAGGATGGTGTATATGCTCCCCTTAGCAAAGGTTCTCTATACCAAGAATATTCTTAGCCTTTTATACCATGATTTGGGTGCTTATTTTAGTTCATATAATACATTTTTTTAATTTAAACACATGATTAAGAAATGGTGAATTTTTATATACTAGGGGTTATTCAATATATACATCTTCTTTTATTACTACGTTTAGGAAGTCACTTTTGACTTCCATTTGTTATAATTTGAATCCCCTAAAGAAGGTAAAGGATAGTAACACCCTAATGGCTTCCAATCTAGCTATAGGGGAAATGGCCTCTTCAAAGTCAACCCCTTCTATTTAGTTATACATTTTAGCTAGTAATATTATTTTAATTCTTACCACTACACTAGAATCATTCATTTTATTTTTTAAAACCCATTTAGTTCAAGCAACAGGCTAGTGCTTAGGACTTTTAACTAGTTCTCAAACATCATTCATAACAAATTTATTTAACTCTTCTTGCATGACTAGGATCCAAAATTTTTTAGATAGGGCTTGATTTATGTTGGCGGGTTCAGTTATTGAGATGAAGGCAAGAGTGGTTTACTTCTTTTCTAATTCCATACCTAGTTCTAACACCTTCAGATAGCTCTCTTAAGATCAATTCTTTAGGATGACTTGAAGAATATCTCCATTCTCTAGGCATTGAATTTTCAAGTTCTACCCTTCCCAATAGATTTATAGATTCTACTCCTTCGATGATTTCTACAACTTCTTCTTCTTCTACGCTAGACCCTCACGAATTATCATATTCATAAAATATAAGATGAGTGGTCTCCTCTACCACTAATGTCCTTTTATTAAAAACACTAAAGGATTTTCCAACATGTGAGTATCTTAGGAAGACTCCTTCATCAAATTTTGGGTCAAACTTTCTAACATAGATTACTCATTATTTAGAATGAACACTTTACATATAAAGACATGAAGGTGAGAGAGATTGGATGTCTTACCTTTAAGAGTTTAATAGGGTGTCTTATCAGCTTGGATCTAACATTAATCCTATTCAGAATATAATAAGTTATATTCATTACTTCTATAAAGAAGTACTTTGGAAGTGAGTACTCAACCAGTATGGCTCTAGAGGCTTCTACTATGGTCATGTTCTTTCTTTAGCAACCTCATTCTACAAAGAGGTTCTAGGAGCTAAAAATTTATGATATATCCCTTACTCCTTATAGTTGGTTTCAAATTTCTCAATCTTAAATTATCTAGCAAGATCACTATGAATTGTTAGAATTTTACAATCTAGCTTCCTCTTAATCCAAGTGGAGAAAGATCTAAATTCCACGAAAGATTCACTTTTTTGAGATAGGAATCTAACCCAAGTAAACCTTGAGTAATCATCAACAGTCACATACCCAAAGATTTTCCCTTCTAGGATTGTAGTACTAACACTTCCAAAAATATTCATTTAAAGTACTTCTAATGGTTTGCTAGTGTTAATATCCTTAATTGAGGGGCTATTTGGTTGCCTAAATTAGGAGTGTAAAGTAAAACAATTAAATGTATTTATTAAATTTGGTTGTTTGATTAATTTTGAGCAGAACAAAAGGAAATCATCGGATGCGTTAGGAGTGTATTCGTGGGGCTGTTTTGCGGGAATTAGAAACCCGCTCGTATTGAGCGGGTTATAAATTCATCAGAAGAAAACATTCATCGTCATCATGCTGTTTGGCTTCATTGCACGTGAGGCTTCTTCGGCTCCTTCGTTCGTGTTCGACTTCGCTCCGGCAAGCAGCTCAGGAGAGACTGATCAGGAGGCAGAGTATCCTTCACCGCCACCGCCAGAGGCTTCTCCAGGGCTGTCGGCATAGATTAGGGGGTACAACGAGTCTTCTCCATGCATGCTGACACCTGAGAAGATGCATCCTTTTTCGAGGCAAATGTCAGCGGGGAAGGATCTATACATGGATCTCGCTCCGACGATGTTAACCCAGGGAGTGACGTTGGTGACCATGAGTCCTCCAAGGCTGCCATTTCTTGTAGAAGTGGAGAAGAATATCCCAACCTCCACCACAGCGAAGGAGCCAACGCCGATGGCATCATGGTAGTAAGGTACGATAATGGCGCCAATGCTAAGGGAGATAACATTAATGCCGTCAGTGATGGCTGTGTCAAAGGCGGCGAGGATGCCATAATCAAAGCAACCAGCTGCTCAACAGACCATATAAAAGGTGACACATGCTTTGGGTGCCATGCCTGCGGTAATGCCACGGGCGTAACCAAGTGTGGATGCTGAAGTCAGTTTCAGCGAGGAGGCCAGAGCTGTCGGAACTGCAGCGAACGTGTAGTGTCCAGGTGGTGAACTTGGTCTGGAAGAATTGCGAGGATGCCGGAAGCTACCGGTAGGGCGGCGGTTGCGGACAGTGTCATCCCAGTAGAGAAACAGTGGAATATGGAGGAGTACATGTGGATGATGGGGCCACCGGAGGTCCAACAAGTGTCTCCATCAAAAGAGTCAGCTTCCACAAAAGCCATAGCAGTTTTGAACCAGTGGGCGTGGGTAGGAAAAACCGATGGTTTGGCCTCATCATCGACACAGACGATGTATAGCTGGAGAAGAAAGGAAAAAGAGTACGACTAGAAATAGAAATGTAAAGTGGTGATTTTTCTTCATTTTTTTTCTTTTGGTGAGCGATGTTGGAATTGTTGAGTCAAGTAATTAGGTTGTTAAGCCTAAGTAAATGTCCCACGGCTACCAAGAGGGGGGTGAATTGGTAGTTTTAAAAATTTTAAACCCTCTTAATGATAAAGTTGAACTGAAATAAAATTTTCTTTTAAAGTTTGTAGAAAAATGTTTTTCAACCACAGAGTTGTTAAAACTGAAATTTAAAGTGCGAAAACGTAAAAGCAATAAAGTAAATGACACCAGATTTATAGTGGTTCGGTCTATAACCAGACCTACTTCCACTCCTCAGAGGCACCCTCTGAGTATTGCACTAATACCACAAAGTGACTCTCCTTTAGCACCCACAGCAAGGCGGAGAAGCCTGCACAAAACACTCTTTTCACCACTACCCGGTGCGGAAGAGAACCGTCGTCCTTTTACACAATCCACAATGCTGGCAGAGAACCGTCGTCCTTTTACACTCTCCTAGTGTGGGCAGAGAACCCTACGGCTGTTCACACTCTCTAAGTGTAGGCAGAGAACCTTCGTCCTTTTACACTCTCCTAGTGTGGGCAGAGAACCCTTCGGCTGTTCACACTCTCCAAGTGTCGGCAGAGAACCGGATCTCCTTGACTGATCTTCTCACAAGAATCTAGAAGGAAGAAGGAAAAGAGTGAAGAAATCCAATTTCACAAGTAGAGACTCTTACCTTAGTAATCTAAGTGAAGCCTTCTCGCTCCAATGGTAGGAATCCTCCTTTGAATGCTCTCTTCCACTCTCTCCTTTTCTATTCTCTCAAGAGGCACGAAGATCAAATGACAAAAAGATTGGGTGGCAGTCTAATTTGGACTATTTATGTAAAAGACAAGAAAAACCGCCCAAAAACTGCAAGTTTCCAATTCTGTACGCAGTGGATCGTCCTGTACGATCCTGGATAGTCCTGGACGATTTTACTTAAACGATTTGAAACGACCCAATTTGTATATGTGTACGAAATGACTTCTTACAGCTGATCGTCCTGTACGAACTAGGTTCGTCCAGTACGAACGGTTATTACAAGGTCGGTTTTAGAAACTGCTGAAAACTGTTCTAAGTCGGTTAATCGTTTGGACGAAAATATGTTCGTCTGGACGAAAATTTTCCAGAGAGTCGATCGTCCTGGACGATTATTTATTTCGTCTGGACAAAAATTTTCCAGAGGACCAATCACCACGGACGATAATTTGTTTTCGTCTGGACGAAAAATTTCCAGAGACCCGATCGTCCTTGACGTTATTTAATTTTGTCTATACGAAAATTTTCCAGAGGACCGGTCGCCTCGTACGATAGCAAAATTTGTTTGGACAAAAATTTTACAGAGAACCCATCGTCCGGGACGATAATAAAATTCGTCCTGGACGAATAGGACTTAGAAAAAAAATTTTTGAGCAAGTTCCTATTCGTTCCAAGTGCTCTACAGGAGATAACTGACAGATCGTCCAGTACGATAAATATCGTCCTGTACGATCAATATAGAATTTTAAGATCTCCTTATTTGTGTGTGTGAGATTTTATTCACTCAATTACAATCTCTCCCTTTCAAAATTAATTCAAAGAAAATGCAAACTTCAAATAAACAAAATATCTCATGTTGAATTTGATTTGAAGTTATCATAGTCTGGAGTCTGATTTTTCTGAAATGTTAGTACACACAAGAGCAAGTGCAAATCTTCTGAAATTTTTAGGAGATAACTATACATTTGAACAATAATGTTTGGAATCATCAAAACTACATAAGTTGCACAAATATAAATCATTCAAATAGCAACTATTCAAATAATCTCCCCCTTTTTGATGATGGCAAAACAATTATTATTTGTATGGTTTCAAGTTAAAACAAATCTCTTATCTCCTATACTCCCCCTGAATTTATGAGTACATTAAAATAAGGAGGCATTAAAGAACAATATTTTTTTTTTCAAAAATTTTAACACAAACAAAAAACTTGCAAACAGAACAATCAAAAATAGAAAACAAAAATAGAAAATACAATAATTTCTCCCCCTTTTTGACAGCAACAAAAAGTGAAGAAGAAATAGACAAGAAATGTAAGTAATTATATGAAATTCATTTTTAAAATTTAATCTAAATTGTGATTTGACATAGGGTATGCAATTTTTAAACTAAAGATATTAGGTCAATCATAGAAATTCATAAAATTTAAGAAGTGATATAACATTGTAAGTAAGAAGAATTTATCCAAGACATGATTCAATTTAGACATTTGACTATAGAAAATTATTACAAGAGAGATGTATAAAAATTCTATATTTCAAAGTTCAATAGAATATAAATGAACATAAGATCAATTTGAATTAAGAGATTGAACGAATTTGGAAAGAAGAGAATTACCTCATGTGGCGCTTTGTGCATCTTTTTCAAAATTTTGGGGCACATTTTTGTGCATTTTTTCTTGGTTGGGCTTATTTTGTGCCTCTTTTTCACTTTGCAAATATTTGCGAATACCTTTTGATTTTTGTACATTTGTACAATGTTCAAGAGTAATTTGACCAATTCTTTCCAAAATCTATAATCTAAAATTTCAAATATTTCTAGGTGCATAAATATCACTTGAGCATAGAAATACAAAATAAGAAAACATCTAAATTGCAATAGTAATATTAACTTTTATGTAGTCTAAATGAATAGACATGAATTTAAAAGTTCTAATTACAACAAGTTATAAACAACTTATAAATTAAGAAAGTCTAGATTTTCTAATATAGATAATCTCAAATTACAATCGAATTTAAGCACTATGTAGATTAAATAATACTAATAAAATTCATAAACATTAACCACATTTCAAAACAAATCTAATAAAAACAAACTTTCATTGATATTAAAGAAACGGATTACACATAAAAAAAATACATTGAACTTAAAAACATAAGAACAAACACTTAACAATAAAACAGACAAGATAAAAACAAAACAAAATACAACATACACACATAAAAACATTTCTACTGTTCTGGAGGAGGAGGAGGAGGTATGCCGCCAAAGAGGTTGCAGTAGGAGGCCATCAACATTACATTGGTATTAAATTCATGAACTTCATCTATAATATTACCAATGTCATGTTGCTGCTGCGTAAGTTGAGCATCAAATTTATCAAACCTTTGATCAATGTGAGTCTCTAGTCTATCAAATCTCTCAATCAGATTCTGGTAATCTGATTGAGAAGCAGAGGCTTGCACTCCTTCTTCTTCTTCTTCTTCTGAAGCACTGGCATGTGCTTTTTCTTTTTCTTTTTCCTCCTTGAAGAGCAATCTGAATGATGCATCGTTATAGTAAACTGGCTCTTCATATTCTTCATCAGGATGCACTATATTGTACTTCTTTTCCAAAATATAAGTAATTAAGTGTCCTAATGAAATGTTCTTCTTCCTCTTCTGATCTGCATGTCCTATTTCTGAAAGCCCATAGATATGGTCTATGATGAGTTGGGCTTCGTCAATAGGATGTCTTTGTATGATTAAAAAGGTTAGAACAGAAAGGAGAGGAGTAATGTTAATCCTATCACCAGCTTTAGGAATAATTGAGGATCTAAGGATATGCTGGATGATTCGGGCATCTTGGGTCATACCGGAGACTCTAGCAACATGATAGGTTATGCCTATTTCTCTAATCACCCTATTGATTTCAAACCATTTGAAGGAGGTTTCTGACATTAGGGTGTGGGCTCTATATCCCTCAGTTCTTAAGTTTAAAAAAGCACCAAGGTCATGCTTGGTGATCTCAAATTTTTGCTTAAAAACATAAGAACTAATGGTGGAGTGGTCAAAATTGAAACTCATGTTAGCTAGAAAGTAATAATAGGTTTGCTTATTGTAGAAGTGGACGAGAGAAAGAATGAACTGAAATTGGGTTGAGGCGAAGAGGTGCAATACCCGAAATTTCAACTCAGTTTGAATGAGAATGCGAGACGGAGTGATTTTTGCGGAGGCAAAACGAGGAAAAGATTCCTCATTTGCCTTAGAAAGAAAGTTGTCGGGAGCATTCCTATTTGGTTTCTTCACCAACACCTTTTGTCTTTTGCTAGAGGAGGCCATTGTTGATTTGATGTAGAAAGGGATTGAAAATGAAGTTTTGGAAGTGTGATTTTCAAGTTTGAAAGCCTTCATATTTAAAGAAAAACGATACGTTCGTCCTGGACGAAAATATTCGTCCTGGACGAAAAATTATCGTTCGTCTGGACGATATCATTCCGTACAGACGATCCGATTCGTCCAAAATGTAACGGCTTTTCGTAATCAACACAACTTACGATGCGTCCCTTCGTACAGGCTTTTTGACTTGACCGATCGTACAGACGAAAAAATTTCGTACAGACGATCAAAAAGTGAATCGTTTTAATGACTCTTGAAAACCGTCCCCTACAATGAACCGACACATGTTCGTCTGGACGAACAAAAATTTCGTACAGACGAAGTTCATATTAAAAACTGTCTTATCCACTCAACCGCTGCATTCAATCGTCCCGACGTTTGAGAGAAAAAAAAATTCGTCCTGGACGATCTAATTAAAAACTGCTCTCAAAACTGTTAAAATTCGCGCAAACTGTTCCTTCACACATCGTCCCGTACGAAACCAATTTCGTCTTGGATGATTTCCTCCAAAAAAAATATTTTAATTTTGAATTTTTTAAATTAAGAAAATCAATCAAAACATTCAAAAACACAGAAAACATAAAACAAAACCATAAATACAAAAACAATTCATTCAAAACACACAAAATTTTATAAAAAAAAATAAAACAAAACACAACAAATATCAATGTTGCAAAGACATTTTGGTTAAGCATTCAAATCAATAACACCAAGCCTTGTTCTTAAAGTACTGAAGGTATCAAAGGCTAAAGGTTTTGTAAAAATGTCTGCAAGTTGATTTTCAGTTGAAACATGTATGAGTTCAATTTCTCCTTTGGATACATGATCCCTTATGAAATGATGCCTTATATCAATGTGTTTGGTTCTAGAATGTTGAATAGGATTTTTGGAAATGCAAATAGCACTAGTATTGTCACAATAAATTGGAATAGTGCCAATAGTTAATCCTTAATCAATCAACTGTTGTTTTAACCAAAGTACTCGTGCCACACAACTTCCTAATGCAATGTATTCTGCTTCTGCAGTAGATAGTGCTACTGAATTTTGTTTTCTACTAGACCATGAAACTAATGAATTTCCAATGAATTGACATGTTCCAGAAGTGCTTTTCCTATCCACTCTACAGCCTGCAAAGTCAGAATCTGAGTAACCAATAATTTCAAATGAAGAGCTAAACTTAGGATACCAAATTCCTAAGTTTTGAGTTCCTAGTAGATATCTTTAAATCCTTTTCACTGCTGTCAAATGTGATTCTTTTGGATCTGATTGAAATCTAGCACATAAGCACACACTGAACATAATATCTGGTCGGCTAGCAGTTAAGTAAAGTAAAGATCCAATTATCCCTCTAAATTTCTTTTGATCAACAGATTTTCCCTTAAGGTCCTTATCCAACTGAACTGAAGAACTCATTGGTGTACTAACAGGTTTAGCATTGTCCATTTCATATTTTTTGAGGATGTCCTTAATATATTTGGTTTGACTAAGAAAAGTACCTTCCTCAAGTTGCTTAATGCTAAATCCTAGAAAGTAATTTAAATCTCCCATTAGACTCATTTCAAATTCACTACTCATTGTTTTAGAAAAATCATCACAAAGATGTTTATTTGAAGATCCAAAGATGATGTCATCCACATAAATTTGAACAATAAGTATATCCTTTCCAATTTTCCATAAAAAGAGAGTTGTATCCACACTTCCTTTTTAAAAAGATCTTTCAAGTAGGAAGGTGCTTAACCACTCATACCAATCCCTAGGTGCCTGTTTTAATCCATATAATGCCTTTTTTAATTTGAAAACATGATTTGGAAATTTAGAATTTTCAAAACCTGGAGGTTGTTCTATAAAAACATCTTCCTCAATTACCCCATTTAAAAAGGCACTTTTGACATCCATTTGAAACAATTTAAAACCTTTAAAACAGGCAAAGGCTAGTAAAACCCTAATTGCTTCAAGTCTAGCTACAGGGGCAAAAGTTTCCTCAAAATCAATTCCTTCAATTTGATTATACCCCTTAGCTACTAATCTAGCCTTATTTCTAATGACTACTCCTGAGTCATTCATTTTATTTTTGAACACCCACTTGGTTCCAACAATACTTTGATCTTTTGGCCTTGTAGTTAGTTCCCAAACTTTATTTCTTACAAATTGATTTAACTCTTCTTGCATGGCCAATATCCAAAATTCATCTGAAAGTGCTTGATCAATGTTAGTGGGTTCAATAGTTAAAATAAAGGCTGAATGATTGACTTCCTTGTTTAATCCACGCCTAGTTCTAACACCCTCACTTGGTTCACCTATGATCAATTCCTTTGGGTGGTTTTTAAAAAATCTCAAATCTCTAGGCAAAGGGTCTTCTCTTTCTAAATTTTCTTCCATATTTTCTTCCAAATTTAATCTATCAATCCTTTGGGAGTTTTCTTCAATTTCTTCTTCAACAACTTTTAGCTCTTCCATGTTTCCATTTTCATCAAAAACAATGTGTGGTTTCTTCAATGACTAAAGTTCTTTTGTTGAATACTCTATAAGATTTTCCAACACTTGAATATCCAACAAAAATTCCTTCATCTGATTTTGGATCAAATTTTCCTAAGGCAGATTTTCCATTATTATGTATGAACACCTTGAAACCAAATACATGCAAATGAGACAAATTTGGTGTTCTACCTTTTAGCAACTCATAGGGTGTTTTATTCAAATTTGATCTCACATTCACCCTATTCAGAACATAGCATGCAGTGCTAACCGCCTCAGCCCAAAAATATCTAGGAAGCGAGTATTCTGCTAACATTGCTCGGGCGGCTTCTATTAATGTTCTGTTCTTTCTTTCAACTACTCCATTTTGTTGAGGAGTTCTAGGTGCAGAAAAATTGTGATCAATCCCCTTTTCTTTACAGAAATCTTCAAATCTTTCATTTTCAAATTCTCCTCCATGATCACTTTGTATAGAAATTATTTCACATCCTAGTTTTCTTTGTATCCTAGTTGAAAAATTTCTGAATTCCTCAAATGATTCACTCTTATGAAAAAGAAATTTAACCTAGGTGAATCTTGAAAAATCATCTACTATAACAAATCCATAAACCTTTCCTCCTAGACTAACAGTGCTTACAGGTCCAAAAAGATCCATGTGAAGAATTTCTAAAGGTTTACTGGTCCTAAGATCTTTATTGGACTTAAAAGAGGACTTCACTTGTTTTCATAATTGACATGCATCACATAGATGGTCCTTAGTAAAGTCTAGTTTAGGTATTCCTCTCACCAAATTCTTTTGGGTAATTCTTCTAAGATTTTTCATACTAGAATGACAAAGTCTCCTATGCCAAAGCCATGATTCATCAGAAACAGTTTTCAAACAAAAAGCAGCAGGAGATTGAATACAATTTAAATCTAGCATGTAGACATTGTTCACCCTTTTTCCATTTAAAACAATTTTCCCATTTAGGCTAATTATGCAGCTAATAGGTAAAAACTTTACATTATATCCCTTATCACATAGCTGACTTATGCTAAGCAAATTATGTTTTAAGCCTTCAACTAATAAAACATTATCTATGAAAAAGTTTTTCAAATTTCCAATCATACCTCATCCAACCACTTTCTTTGTGGTATTATCTCCAAGTGTAACCTTGCCTCCACTCCTGGCTTCCAGCATTATGAATTGAGCAGTATCTCCAGTCATGTGCTTTGAACATCCGCTGTCCAGGTACCATATACTCTCACGAGGTCTTGTGTGAGAGTATTCCTCTTCTTGATCTGATTGTTCAGCTTTATCTGCCATCAAGCAAAGGTTGGTGACTTCTTCTTCTTTTTCAGTCTCAGATGAGTCTGAAGCTGAGTCCGCCCAAAAAGCCTTTTGAAACTTCTTCTTGCCCTTCTTTACCATTGGTTTCTCCTCTACCTTCTCCTTGCTAGGAGTGGCTTTGAGTTTTGGACAATCAGTTTTTATATGACCTGGTTTCCTGCATTCATAACAAATCACTTCATTAGAAACCTTGCCATTTCTGTTATACTTACCTCTATTCCATTGCTGGCATCTCTTCTGCTTCCTCTTTAAAAAGCTTCTGAATTGTCTAGTCATCAGTGCAATATCATCTTCATCCTCAGGTTGTGAGTGTTCACTTTCTGACTCTTCCACATTTAGTGCAATATTCTTGTCCTTTCTTGGTTCACCTGCATCAATCTTTCTTTGACTTACTCCTTGCTCGTAAGCAATGAGTGAACCAAGAAGATTGTCAATGGAATAAATGTTCAGATCTTTAGACTCTGTAATTGCAGTAATTTTAACATCGTATGCAGTAGGTAAACAACGAAGAATCTTATTGACCATTTCAGTATTAGTTAATTCCCTACCAAGTGCATGCAAAGAGGTGACAATTTGGGTGAATCTTGTGTACATGTCAGATATAGATTCATTAGGTTTCATACGAAATAATTCTTAGTCATGTAACAAGATATTGAGTCTTGATTGCTTAACCTCATTTGTCCCTTCATAAGTAATACAAAGTCTATCCCATATGTCTTTTCCGCTTTTACAAGTGGAAACTCACATGTAGTCTTCAGATTTTAAAGCACAAAAGAAACTATTTAAATATTTTGCATTTAATTATGCTAAGTCACGTTCTTCTATAGTCCAATCTGCATAGGGTGTTTCTACCCTAATTCCATCAACTAATCTAGTTGGTTTTGAGTAACCTTCCTGGACTAGCATCCACATGCGATAATCAAGTGACTGTAAGAAAGTAGACATGTGTGTTTTCCAAAAATCAAAAGGAATATTGTCAAACAGTGGAGGTCTAGTGATAGAGTAACCCTCAGGTGTGTTTCGGTTTCCAAATGTAGCCATCTACGTTAATCAAAAAGTAGTTCAAACTTATGATTTTGAAACTATGCTCTGATACCACTTGTTGAGTCCAGTAATTAGGTTGTTAAGCCTAAGTAATTGTCCCACGGCTACCAAGAGGGGGGTGAATTGGTAGTTTTAAAAATTTTAAACCCTCTTAATGATAAAGTTGAACCGAAATAAAATTTTCTTTTAAAGTTTGTAGAAAAATATTTTTCAACCACAGAGTTGTTAAAACTGAAATTTAAAGTGCGGAAACGTAAAAGCAATAAAGTAAATGACACCAGATTTATAGTGGTTCGGTCTATAACCAGACCTACATCCACTCCTCAGAGGCACCCTCTGAGTATTGCACTAATACCACAAAGTGACTCTCCTTTAGCACCCACAGCAAGGCGGAGAAGCCTGTACAAAACACTCTTTTCACCACTACCCGGTGCGGCAGAGAACCGGCGTCCTTTTACACAATCCACAGTGCTGGCAGAGAACCGTCATCCTTTTACACTCTCCTAGTGTGGACAGAGAACCCTACGGCTGTTCACACTCTCCAAGTGTAGGCAGAGAACCTTCGTCCTTTTACACTCTCCTAGTGTGGGCAGAGAACCCTTCGGCTGTTCACACTCTCCAAGTGTCGGCAGAGAACCGGATCTCCTTGACTGATCTTCTCACAAGAATCTAGAAGGAAGAAGGAAAAGAATGAAGAAATCCAATTTCACAAGTAGAGACTCTTACCTTAGTAATCCAAGTGAAGCCTTCTCGCTCCAATGGTAGGAATCCTCCTTTGAATGCTCTCTTCCACTCTCTCCTTTTCTATTCTCTCAAGAGGCACAAAGATCAAATGACAAAAAGATTGGGTGGCAGTCTAATTTGGACTATTTATGTAAAAGACAAGAAAAACCGCCCAAAAACTGCAAGTTTCCAATTCTGTATGCAGTGGATGGTCTTGTACGATCCTGGATCGTCCTGGACGATTTTACTTAAACGATCTGAAACGACCCAATTTTTATATGTGTACAAAATGACTTCGTACAGCTGATCGTCCTGTACGAACTAGGTTCGTCCAGTACGAACGGTTATTACAAGGTCAGTTCTAGAAACTGCTGAAAAATGTTCTAAGTCGGTTAATCGTTTGGACGAAAATATGTTCGTCTGGACGAAAATTTTCTAGAGAGCCGATCGTCCTGGACGATTATTTATTTCGTCTGGACGAAAATTTTCTAGAGGACCAATCGCCACGGACGATAATTTGTTTTCGTCTGGACGAAAAATTTCCAGAGATCCGATCGTCCTGGACGATATTTAATTTCGTCTATAAGAAAATTTTCCAGAGGACCGGTCGCCTCGTACGATAGCAAAATTCGTTTGGACGAAAATTTTACAGAGAACCCATCGTCCGGAATGATAATAAAATTTGTCCTGGACGAATAGGACTTAGAAAAAAAATTTTCGAGCAAGTTCCTATTCGTTCCAAGTGCTCTACAGGAGATAACTGACAGATCGTCCAGTACGATAAATATCGTCCTGTACGATCAGTATAGAATTTTAAGATCTCCTTATTTGTGTGTGTGAGATTTTATTCACTCAATTACAATCACTCCCTTTCAAAATTAATTCAAAGAAAATGCAAACTTCAAATAAACAAAATATCTCATGTTGAATTTGATTTGAAGTTATCGTAGTCTGGAGTCTGATTTTCCTGAAATGTTAGTACACACAAGAGCAAGTGCAAATCTTCTGAAATTGTTAGGAGATAACTATACATTTGAACAATAATGTTTGGAATCATCAAAACTACATAAGTTGCACAAATATAAATAATTCAAATAGCAACTTTTCAAACAGGAATGGTGGACTGTGTGCTCGAATGTGATTTCCAATTTAAATGTTACAGACCTTTCTTTGTAGAGTAAACAGTTTCATTCCTTTATTTAATTTATTGCACTTAACTTGCATATTTTAATTTCAATTTGCGTGTTGAAATTTTTGGGCCAAAGCCATAAACTTAATAGATTCATGGCAGCTAGCTGCACGTATTTTGATTTCTCTCTGTGAGCAGCTCCAGCTCCGGAGAGACTTCGCTCCAACAAGTTAACAAAAGTTGCAACATATCATAGTCAAAATTGACTTTGAAAAATTGTGCAGCCATACGATGACTTTAACAAGCTACATAAAATGATAGAAAATGGCTTTAGTGTCATAATCCAGTAGATCTGCAGATGCAATGGTGTTCACTGAAGATAGTTCTCTTCCCTGTAAAAAAAAAATTCAAAAAGTTAATTTTACTTTACTCTGGATATACCTAACCAAACAAGAGAAATAAATCTCATGCATTTCTTTTGCAGACAACCAAACAGAGTAAAGTATTTGAAATGCATTACAATTACTTTACATTGTATTTACTTTACACTGCTTTCTTTTGCAGGCAACAAAACGGCCCTCTGAGTGGAAGGAGTATTTGACTTACTTTCCTAACTGACATGCATCACTCATGTAATCCTTAATGAACTTTAGTTTGGGTATGCCTCTCACTAAGGCTTTTTGAGTGATTTTCTTAAGATTTTCCATTCTTGCATGACATATCTCCTAAGCCATAACTAGGATTCATCAGCAATAAATTTTTTTGGCAAAGAGAAGCAGCAGGTTCAACATAATTTAAATCAAGCATATAAATATTAATGATTCTTTTTCATGTAGTATAGTAATTCCATTTAATCTTATAATGCATCTGGTAGACAAAAATTAAATACTGAAGCCTTTATTATAGAGCTGGCTTATGCTAAGCAAGTTATATTTTAAATCATCTACTAATAAAACATTTTTAATGAAGAAATTTTTTGAGTTGCCAATTCTACATGATCCTACCACTCTCTTAATGGTGTTATCTCAAAGTATTAGATTAGCTCCTATCCTGGCCTCCAACAAAATTAATTGATTTGCATCTCTAATTATGTTCGTTGAACATATATTGTTCAAGTACCACATGCTCTCAAGAGGCCTTCTATGAGAGCATCCTAATAAAATTATCAAAGGTTAGATTAGGAACCTAAATAAGTTTGGGTTCCACCTTATTAACTAAAAAATGAGATACTTGCATGCTATATTATGTTCGATGCAATTTTGGTATCCACAACAATTGTGTTCTATGGTACATAGTGTAAGTGCGGAAGATATATCCTAGTATTCCACATGAAAAACATCCAACTCTAGGAAAAGGGCTTACTAATTTATATGGGTTATGGTGCCTCTTTCTAGGTTTGAATGCTTTCTATAATGGTGTATTATGAAACTGCGCAAGTATTGGAGGTGTTTTGTTTTCCTTGAAAGCTTTTAATTCAATTTGTAAAGATTTGTTTGCGCTTTTAAGAATTAAATTTTTAATTTTCAATGTACGCTCACTACCATCTAATTTACATACAAGGGTTTCTAATTCCTAAAATGCATTTTTGATTTTAACATTTGATTATTTCAAAGAATTATATTCAGTAGTTAAATCAAGATGCTTTTTATTTTAAGAGTCAAATTCATCTAACAAAGCATGTGGTTACTATCTAAAGTAGAATGATCTTTCCTAAGGCATTCATGCTTTTTCTGCAGTTTTGAAATATAAGAATTCAAGCTTGCATACATTTTCTTAAGCTTACTTTATACATTATGAATTTTTTCAAAAACATCAAATAATTCATCATAAGAAAGATCACATACCTCTTCTTGATCACAATGATCAAGATGATTATCTTCCATTAAGCATAGGTTGGTTACCTCCTCTTTTGCTTTAATTTCAGATGAGTCTGAAGTAGAGTTTGACAAAAAATCCTTCATAGTCCTTTGCTTAACCTTTTTCAACATAGGTTTTCTTCACCCTTCTCCTTGATTGGGTGAGTTTTCAGATTTGGGCAATCAGTCTTCATATGATCTGGCTTCCTACATTCGAAATAAATAACATCAGTAGAAACCTTAAAATTTTTATTAGTTTTAAATTATTCCATTACAAATAATACTTTTTTCTTTTTCTTTAGAAAGCCTTTAAATTTCCTTATCATCAATGCTCTATTATTATCCTCCTCATGTGCAGAATTGTCACTATCAAAATCCTTAGCCTTTAAGGCCACAATTTTCTTTTTTCACCTGCATCAAACTGTCTTTTTATCACTTCTTTTTCATAGGAAATGAGTGATCCAAGAAAGTTATCAATGGAGTAAACATTCAGATCTTCAGATTCAACAAAATCAGTAATTTTTGTATCATAAAAAGAAGGTAGACAATGCGATATCTTATTAACTTTTCATTGTTAATAAGTTCTCTTCCTAAGGTATGTAGGAAAGTAATAATCTGAGTGAACATAGTATATATTTTAGAAATAGATTCATTAGGTTTCATGTGAAAGAGTTCATAATCATGAAGTAGAATATTCAATCTAAATTATTTTATTTGCTTTGTTCCTTCATATGTTATGAAGAGTTTATCCCAAATCTCCTTACCAATAGTGCAAGTAGAAATAAGTATGTAATCTTATTATTTTAAAGCATAGAAAAAATAGTTCAAACACTTTGCATTCAGTTGGGCTAAATCTCTATCATTTGTACTTCATTCAAAAAAAGGTATTTTAATTTTAACACCATTTATTAAAAGTGAAGGTGTAGAATATCCTTCGTGAACTAACATGTACAAGTAATAATTGAAAGAGTGTAAGAAAGTAAACATGCAAATTTTTTATAAATGTAAAGGAATATTATCAAATAAAGGTGGTCATGTGATTAAATATCCTTCTACAGTGTTATGATTTCTAAAGTTAGTCATTGATTATTTTTCAAAGGTTGTTTAAAAACTTAATTTTTGAATCTTGCTCTAATACCACTTGAATGTTTGTGAAGGTTATTGAACCTTTAAGAATAAGCCCGAGGCTAACCAAGAGAGAGATGAATGGGTTACTTTTAAAAATTACTTAATATTTTTTAAATATTTTAAAACAAATAAGATTATCCTACAATGCTGAAGCAAATAAGTTCACAATAATCTTAAATTTCAACCACACAAAAATCACAAATGAGTGCAAAAAATAAATTGAAGAATAGTAAAAGAATGAACACACCAAATTTTATAGTGGTTCTATCAAATTTGACCTATGTCCACTTCCTAGAGTCCTCCTTCGAGTATTTCACTAAATGTTTTAGTGTCTCTACTTTAGGCGGAGAAGCCCTTACAAAAATCTCTTCCACCACCCCGGTGAGGTAGAATACCCTGAATCTTTTTCACCCTCCTAGTGAAGGTAGAGAACCTAAATCTTTTTACTCTCACCTAGGTTAGCAGGGAACCTAAATCCTTTCACTCGCTCCTGGAGTAGGTAGAGAAACTAAATTTGATGCTAAATAATATCTCCCTAGAGACCCCAAGGAATCAACAAAGTAGCTTAAAGAAGATAATGAAAAATGTGCTTAGAGTAACCTTTGTGATTCCCTCACTACTCCTCTTACTTTCTTCTATCCAAAAGCTCTACTTCTCATCCTCTAAGCTACCTCAAAAGAAAATAAAATAATAAAAGATCTCTCATAAGATTTATTTGAGAGCTTAAATATAGAGCCTCAAATAGAAGCTCTAATTTTAAATTTGTCATCAAAGATCATTCAGTATGATCGTTAGATCATCTTGTATGATTAGTACAAAATTGCCCTTTTAGACAGTATATTATCCTGTACGATCTGTTTAAGTATTTGCCTTAATTATCCCATATGATTCTATGATCGTACTATATGATTAGTTTAAAATACTATACTGATTATCCAATAGGATTGGTGGTAATCTAAATATTGTCCCATACATATCTTGGGTCATCTTGTATGATCTCTCTATATGATTAGATGAAAAGTCATTATTTTTGGTCTAGGATAATGTAGGAAGATCAAGTATCATCCTATATATCTCTCAAGTTATCCAATATGATCATCACCAATCATCATGAATGATATGATCGAGAAATTCTACCATAATTGGTCTCCTAATCACAGGATCAATTTAGATATGATTGTCATAAATTATCCAATATGATTAGAAAAAAAATTAAAATCTTAAAATATTACCTAAATTATGATTAGTGGCTATTTTTCATAATCATAATTGATCGTCCTATATGATATGGATTATATATTATGATTAGGTTAATCACTATTAATTAATAGAGATACCATAATTAGGGTTTTTATTTTAATTGATCGTCTAGTACGATACACATCATACGATATGATTAGTAAAAAAAAATTCTCTAACATACCAACTCACTCCCTTAAGCATATGTGTGTGAAAAGTTACTCAACCTGCTATACAGCAGATACATGATTTAACTCAATAAATGTAAAAGTACATTAAAATTGAAATTACAGATAGACTCAACCCTAGTCTATCCAATCTTGAGCTGATTGACATTGCTAGTGGACTTGTGGACTTAAAATGTTAGTGAGCTAGAAAATAAAATAGATATGCAATAATAATAATGATAATAACTCAATAATATTTATTATCTTCAAAATCACAGTACATGGGCACAAATTTGTAATAAAGGGGGTGAATGGGTAATTTAAAAAAAATTAAAACAAAATATTCTTTTTGAAATATTTAATAAGTTGAATAAATATTTTAACCACTTGATGCAAAAGCTAATAATAATCATAATAATCATAATAATCATAATGATGATGATAATTTGATTAAATCAATTTAACAGTAATAACAACATTTTCAACATGCATTTTTCAAGAGAATAAATTTTAGAAACATAATGGGCAGAAACGAAACTATGGAAATGAAATAAGGATAAGCACAACAAAATTTTATAGTGGCTCAGTCAAATAATAACCTACATACACTCCCTGATGCCCTCATATCTGCGTATTGCACTAACTTTTAGTCTCTCTCCTTTAGCCCCCACAATAAGGTGGAGAATCCCTTACAAGAACCACTTTCAACAATGTAGTGTGGTAGAGAACCAAAAACATTTTTCCCCTTCTACTGAGTTATAGATCCATGGAAGCTCTTTTCACCCTCTGGTGAAGGTAGCAAACCTAGAAGCTTTTCACTCTCCTAGTGATCCTCTTACTAGAGGCAGAGAACCCCAACATTTTCCCTTGAAGCTTTTCATTACAGAGAAGCCATAGCGATCCCTATGGAGGAATAAAGGTGCAATTATCTATGAGCAACCGTGGGAAAACCTTTACACTACTTCTCCCACTCACAAAACTCACCTTCTCCTTCTCCACTATCCAAGAACTCTCATAGCTCTCTCATAGAATCCCTTCAACAGCCAAAAGTCTCTCACTTGAAAGTAATTAAGAATAGCTTTAAATACAAGGTTAAAAAACTCTAAAATTTTAATTCAACCAAAACTTATCATACTATACGATTTGTCAAAATCTAGATAACATCAAGTATGATAGAATAATCTTAAGATGAACTATTCAAAATATATGAATTGATTGTATATTACAATCTAAAGATCATAAAGTATGATTAGCTTAATTATCTTTTAATTGTATAGGATGGTTACTAGGATGATTTGTTGAAGAGAGTTGCTACTTAGCTTTGCATGTTTTACATTCTTGTAACTTGTATGTTTTGATGTTACCAAATATTTTTTTTTTTGATTATTATATTCTCCTAACACATTTTTAGAATAATTATTTTTGCTCTTGTGTGTACTAACCTTTCAGGAAAATCGTACTCTAGATTGTTGAAGACTTCAAATCAAGTTCAGCTTAGAATATTTTATAAAATGAAGTCTATGTTTTTCTATTTATTGAGTCTCAAATAGTGTGATCGTAATTGAGTAATTAGCACACACATCGGTGGAGAGCTTTAAAATTCATAATTTTTGAAACTGATCGTACAGTACGAACAATGTTCGTATGGGACAATATGATCAATTTTACTCCTAAAAAGAGCAAATGAAATGAATGGGGAGAGGAATTTTTTTTTTTAAGTATAATTCGTCCAGATAATAATTACCTCGTCCCAGGATGATGCTCTCTGGACGTGTTCATTTGCACGATCTTTACGTATGTCCAAGGATGATGCTCTCTGGATGCCTTCGTCCAGACGATAATTACCTTCGTCTCAGGACGATGCTCTCTGTACGCGTTCATTCAAATGATATTTAACGTGGGTCCAAGGATGATGCTCTATAGTTGCATTCATCTAAACGAAAATTATGGTTCATCCCAGGACGATGGGCTCTGGAGTAGTCAAAATGAACTATTCATTCAAATGATTAATATGGTTTGTCCTAGGTCGGCCTTCTCTATTTTGGAAACTAAAGAGTCGTTTTATTTTTTGTAAAAATGAACTATGTAAATAACCGTTCGTACAAGATGAACATGGTTTGTATGGGATTATGATCGGGTATGAAGGGAAATCGTACAAGTTCACATTTAGTTTGTACACAATAGTAGTTACACTATTTGTCCGTATGAACTAGGATCGTATGGGATGATCAATAACATACATATTTGAATAATTGTAGTTTTCGGATGGTTTTTCATGTTTTTCATATAAAACGTCCACTTTAGACTGTCATGAAATCTTTTTTATCCATTGGTTTTCATGCAAATTGAAGGGGGATTAAAGAGAGAGTGAAAGTGAGTCTTTGAAGGAGCGTTCTTACTGTTGGAGCATGAAGGGTTCACATGGTACTCAAAGGTAAGAATCTCTATTTGTGAATTATGATTACTTCGCCCTTTTCTCTTATTCTTCTAGATTTCTCGTGAGAAGATCTTTCAAGAAGATCCGATTCTCCACCGACAATTAGAGAGTGTGAACAGCGTGAGGTTCTCTGCCTACACTTGGAGAGTGTGAGCAAAGGAAAGGTTCTCTACCTACACTTGGAGAGTGTGAACAGCATGAGATACTCTGCCTATACTTAGAGGGTGTAAAAGGATGTGGTTCTTTTTCACGTCCGGTAGTGGTGAAAGAGAGTTTTTGTGAAAGCTTCTTCGCCTTACTGTGGGGGAAAAAGGAGAGACACTAGTGGTAATAGTGCAATACCTAAAGTAGGAGACTTCAGGGAGTGGACGTAGGTCGTGTTTGACCAAACCACTATAAATCTTATCTTTTATTTTTCACTGCTTTTTTACTTTACTATTTCTATTGATATGCAGTTGAAAAATTATTTTCAAAAATTTTATTAAAGTTTTAAACGGTTTAAAATAAGAGGAATTTTAAAAATAAAATACCAATTCATCCCCCCTCTTAGTTAGCCGCTGGGACACAAGCTTAACAACCTAATTCATAATTAACAAGTTTCAACAAGTTGTATCAGAGCATGGTTTCAAAATATGAAGTTTAGAATACTTTTTGATTAACGACCATGGCTACATTTAGAAACCGAAATACACCTGAAGGATATTCGATCACTAGACCTCCTTTGTTTGATATTA
The DNA here is from genome assembly GCA_016618105.1 of Dendrobium huoshanense. Lineage (NCBI taxonomy): Eukaryota > Viridiplantae > Streptophyta > Magnoliopsida > Asparagales > Orchidaceae > Dendrobium > Dendrobium huoshanense. The sequence continues at coordinate 25,995,409 of CM028355.1, forward strand.
TCCCTTTTGATTTTTGGAAAACACGCATGTCTAGATTTTTATAGTAACTTGATTATCGTATGTGAATTTTAGTACAAGAAGGGTATACAAAACCAACTAGATTAGTTGACAGAATTAAAGTTGAAATACCTTTTGTGGACTGAACAGTAGAAGAACATGACTTAGCACAACTTAATGCTAAATGCTTGAATAGTTTCTTTTGTGATCTTAAATCTGAAGATTACATGCGGGTTTCCACTTTCAAGAGTGGAAAGGACATATGGGATAGACTTTGTATAACATATGAGGGGACTAATAAAGTTAAATAATCTAGACTTAATATCTTGTTGCATTACTATGAGCTGTTTCACATGAAACCCAATGAATCCATTTTTAACATGTACACAAGATTCACACAAATAGCCACCTCTTTACATGCATTGGGTAGGGAACTAATTTATTAAAATGGTTAATAAAATACTTTGTTTTTTACGTACTGCTTATGATGCTAAAATAAATGCGATTACATAGTCTAAAGATTTAAATATTTACTCTATTCACAATCTTCTTTGATCAATAATTGCTTACGAGCAAGGGGTGAGTCAAAGAAAGATTGATATAGGTGAACCATGAAGGGAGAAACATAGCACTGAAAGTGGAGGAGTCAGAGAAAGATCTCTCCCAACTAGAGGATGAAGATGACGTCACACTGATGACTAGATAGTTCAGAAGCTTTCTGAAGAGGAAGCAAAAGAGACGTCAGCGATCTATTAAGCATATTTTTCTTTATGAATAAAGCTCCCCTCTATAAGCTTATTCATTTTTGAAAATAGTTATTCTTTAATCTCCAATTTCATTCTTCTTGGAGCTTTGTTAATAGGAATTGCATTTAGTTTTATACTTATTATGTGAATTATTACATCAGAGGTTAAGTCAGGCATCTCAGTGTATGTCCAGGCAAAGCAATACATGATTTCACATAGAAGTTCTTTTATCTTCTACTTGGTCTACTAGTAGAAGGGAACTAGAAAGGTTAGGAAAGGGCACTTTTTAGTCCCTAAGTTAATTTCTTTTACCTCATCCATAGTGGTCGCATGTCCACCATCTTCAGGTTGTTTAGGTGCAGGCTTGGATTTTACGGGCTGATCATCATAAATATCAGCTTCATAAATCTCTTTATTGCTGTCGTCATCATCTTCAATTTCCCCACATGTCATGGCTTGACATGCCTCTTTTGGAGGATACTCTTTCATGATGAATATGAGATATCTCCTTATGAGAACATTCTTTCTTAACAATGCATAGGGATTTTATTGATACAAAAACCTTAAGAAGAGGCAAAGTTATTAAGCAGGGGTGCAAATTCTGATTTATTTTCATAACAACTTTTGGATATTTTAGTGTTAAATTTGGGCATTCTCATAGGCATTAACTCTATGGGCTCGATGGGCACCTAGAAATTGGAGGGGCCCTAATCTGGAGGAGGAGGCTAGTTGAATATTTAAAAGTAGCTATTCATCATAGCTATATTCGTGTTGACCATGTCAAATTATCCATGGATCCAGCCCATGTCTTCCTGATGTCTCACATCCTGTTGATTTAAATAAGTCTTAATTTAATTAAAGTGTTGATCAAAGTGAGTTTCCAAACAATCAAACCTCTAGACTATTTCTTGAAAATAGTTTTGGTCTGGTCCAGGTGCAAGTGCTGGACCAGGATATCCCCCTTCTTCATCTAAATCATCACTATAACTCTGATCCCTCTCAAATAGTAACCAAAAAGAGGCATCGACAAAATATATTAGAAGTTCAGTGGGAGGTTCAGGATGGATCAGGTTGCACTTTTTATAGGATGAAGGCAACTAAGTGCCCTAAAGCCGCATTCTTTTTCCACTTATGATGAGGAAGCCCAATTTCAAAAATATTCTAAATGTAGTCCATGATGAGTTGGGCTTTATCAAAGAGTTTTCTATCATAATCAGATAGGTGACAGTGGAAAAGAGTGGAGTCTTAATTATAATACCATCAGCCTTAGGAATAATTGACATTCTTAAAATATGATGGATAATCCGGACATTTTGGTTCTAAGTGTTGACACGTGCTAAATGACTCACTTGGGATACTCCTCTAGGATTTTGATTAATCTCTGACCAATCAAAATTTTCTCTAGAGGTCAGAGTGTGGGATCTAATCCCTTGGGTTCTCAAGTGGAGGTAGTTGCCTAAAACTTCTTTGGTAATCTCTACTCATTGTTTCTGGGCATAAGAAGTGATCCTAGAGTGGTCCTCACAAACTCTCATGTTAACCAATAATTACTAAAATGTTTCTTTGTGATAAGTATAAATGAAAGTAAGAATGAAGGAGAGTTAGGTCAAACCAAACAGGGGCACGACAAAAAAGTTGAGATCACCCTAAATAAGTAGATTGGAAGGGGTGATTTTAGCAATAGAATACCTAAAGAAGGCATCCTCATTTGCCTTGGATAGGAAGTTATCAACCCCACTACTTTTAGAAGAGGAACCCTTAGATTCACAAGGTTGCTTTCTTGAACTAGTCATTCCAAAGATAAGGGCTCTAGATGGATTTGAAATAGAAAAAGAAGTGAATGAAAATAATTTCAAAGACCCTTCTATTTAAATGAAAATGACCTTTCGTATTGTAAAAAATTTAAATCATATTAGACAAAATTATTTTCATACGTATGAATGGGAACGATAAAAAATGAAACAGTTTTTCATAAAATATCATTTCTGAGGCGTTCTTTCGTACAAGCGTTTTAACCATACGATCATACAAACAAATAGGTGTTCATTCTAGATGATCAAAATATTGAAGATTATTTTAAAGATGATTAGGTTCGTCCCCCAAAGAAATTGACATGTGGATTGTATAGACAAAATATAATTTCTTATGTATGATCAGCAATAAAAATTGACCCTAACTGCAAATCTTCCCAACACATACAAATGAACCTGTATAAATCGTACAATATGATGATGTCATCATACAGTATAAATACAATGAAAAACTAAGTTTTGCATGCTCAACTTCAAAACCTACCATACACATGCTACTGAATTTATACATGACAAAAAAAAAAAAATTTAACAATACAATCAGAACACTTCATAAACAAAGCATAATAACTAGAAAAACTTCTCAAAATTATTCTTTCTTTAACAAGTGACATGCTTCACAAAAAAAATTAAAATAAAAAATATACAACTAAATGCATAAAAACAAACAAAAAATAAATAAACAGAAATAAATACATATTTACACACATCATGTTTACAGAAATTATAATTTAAGCATTAAGATCAATCACACCTAACTTGGTTCTTAAGGTGCTAAAAGCGTCAAAAAGTAGGTGATTTTGTGAAAATATCTACAAGTTAATTTTCCATAGAAACATGATTCAATTTAATCTCTCCCTCGACTACATGATCTCTAATGAAGTGATACCTTATGTCTATAGCTTGGCTCTATAATGTTGGATAGGATTCTTTGAAATGCAAATGACACTAGTATTATCACAAAAAATTATAATTGTGCCTATTAAAAATCCTAAATCACTCAATTATTATTTCAACCAAAGTACTTGTGCAACACAACTGCCTAAGGTAATATATTCAGCTTCAGCAGTAGATAGGGCTACTAAATCTTATTTCCTACTAGACAAAGAAACTAAAGAATTTTCTATAAATTAGTAAGTTCCAAATTTACTCTTCCTATCAACCGTATAACTTGTAAAATCTGAATTAAAATATCTAATAATTTTAAATGAAGAGCTATGCTTAGGATACCAAATCCCTAAGTTTTGAGTTCCCAAAAGATATCTCAAAATCCTTCTTACTGCTATCAAATATGATTCTTTTAGATCATATTAAAATCTAGCACACAAATAAACATTAAACATTATATCTGGTCTACTAGCAGTTAGTAAAGCAATAATCCAATTATACCTCTAAATTTCTTTTGATCAATAGATTTTCCTTTGGATCATTATCTAATTGAATTGAGGAACCCATTGGTGTGGTCGCTGGTTTAGTATTATCCATTTTATATTTCCTGAGGATATCCTTAGTATTTTTTTACGGATTAAGAAAAGTTCATTTCTCATTTTGCTTAATGCTAAAATTAATAAAATAACTCATATCTCTCTTTAAACTCATCTCAAATTCTCTATTAATTATTTTTAAAATATGATGACAAAGATTTTTATTTAAAGATCCAATTATGATATCTTCAATATACATATGAATAATGAGTACTTCATCTCCTATTTTCATCAAAAAAAGAGTGATGTCCACACTTCCTTTCATAAAAGATCTCTCTAATAGAAAAATGCTTAACCTCTCATACTAAGCCCTAGGTGCTTGTTTTAGTCCATTTAATGCATTTTTCCATTTAAACACATTATTAAATTCAATCCCTTCTATTTGATTATACCCCTTAGCCACAATTATTTTCCTTTTTTCTAATCATAACTCCTAAATCGTTCATTTTGTTTTTGAACACCCACTTAATTCTAATAAAACATTGATCTTTTGTCCCTTCTATCAATTCACATCATTTATTATAAATTGATTCAATTGTTCTTGCATGGCTAAAATTCAAAATTGATCAAAAAGTGCATAATTTATATATGTGGGTTCAACCATTAATATAAATGTAGAATGGTTCACCTATTTTCTAAGTCCATGCCTAGTCCTAACACCCTCATTAGATCCACCTAAAATTAATTTCTTTGGGTAATTCTTAAAAAATTTCAATTATCTAAATAAAAGGCCTTCTTTTTTCACAGTTTCTTCTAAATTTATCTTTTAAATTTCTTATGAATTAATTTCAATATGATCATCTTCCAACATTGGCTCTTTTGAAATGTCAGATTCATCAAATACAATATGTTTGGTCTCCTCAACTACAAAAGTTTTCTTATTGAAAACTCTATAGGATTTTTTAACACTAAAGTATCCAAGAAAAATTCCTTCATCATATTTTGGATTAAATTTTCTTAAAGGAGTTTTCTTGTTATTACAAATGAACAACTTACATCCAAAAAATATGCAAATGTGACAAATTTGGGGTTCTCCCTTTAAGAAGTTCAAAGGGTGTTTTATTCAATTTAGATCTAATATTCACCCTATTCAGAACATAACATGCATTACTGATCACTTCAGCCCAAAAATATTTTGGAAGTTAATATTCTACCAACATGGCTCTAGCGGCTTCAATTTACATTCTATTTTTTCTTTCTACTATCCCATTCTGTTGAGGGGTCCTAAGTGCTAAAAAATTGTGATCAATTCCTTTCTCTTTATAAAACACTTTAATTTTTTTTATTTTCAAATTCACCTCCATGATCACTTTGAATTGATAAGATCTCACACCCTAATTTTTTCTTAATCCAAGTGCTAAAATTTCTAAATTTCTCATATAATTCACTTTTATGAAATAAGAATTTAATCCCAGTGAATCTAGAAAAATCATCAATAATCATAAATATAAATACTTTAGCTTTTAGACTTATAGTGCTAACCGCTCCAAAAAGATCCATGTGAATAATTTCTAATAGTTTGTTATTTCTAATATCCTTAATGGAATAAAAGGAAGAATTTACTTATTTTCCTAGTTGACATGCATCACACAGGTGATCATTAGTAAAGTCTAGTTTTGGTATTCCTCTAACAAGTTCTTTTTAGATAAATCCTATGATTTTTTCATGCTAGCATCACAAAGTCTCCTATGCCATAACCATAATTCATCAAAAATTTTTTTTAAACAAGAATTATTGAGAGATTTAATACAATTCAAAGCAAGCATGTACATATTTTTTACCCTAATTCCATTCAAAATATCAATTCCATTTTGGCATATTATGCATCTAGTGGGAATTTTTTTATACTGCAACCTTTATAATAAAGCTAACTAATACTCAACATATTATATTTTAAGCCTTCTACAAATAAAATATTCTCAATGAAAAAATTATTTATGTTTCCAATCATACATGTGTCTATCACTTTCCTAGTGGTATTATCTTCAAGTGTAACCTTGCATCCATTCATAGCAGCGATATGAATTGTATAGTGTATCCAGTCATATGCTTCAAACATCCACTGTCCATATATGAAATGCTCTCAAAAGGTCTTATATAAGAGCATTTCTACAAGATAATTAAATGTTAGTCTTAGGAATCCAAACAAGTTTAGGTTCTCCTCTTGGCAAAATTAATATAGATACATGTTTGATATGATTTATTTTATGCATGTTTGGTCTCCACACAAGATATGAATAGTACAAATGTGAGATATTTGGCCTAATATTTTATAAGAAAATATTTAACTCCATGAAAAGAATTTATCAATCTACATGAATTAAATTATCTATTCCTAGGTTTTAAAAATTTTTCCTTCTATTTAGGATTATAAGATTATTTAGGTGTAGGTTCAATCCTATTTTCCTTAAGTTCTTTCAGTCTCTCTTTAAATAATAAATTAGCACTTTCTAAGAAAACATTGTCAACTTTCAAATAATGTTCTTTACTATCATATTTATTCATAAATGTTTTAAAATCTTTTTCAAGTTCAATGTGGGATGATTTTAATAGTTCATATTATTTGTTCAATTCATCATATTCATCCAAAAGTTTCACGTGGATGCAATCAATTTCTGCGTGATCTTTCCTAAGGATTTTATATTTTTTTGTAACTCTAGAAAATTTATATTCAGCCTAAAATGCATATTTTTTAGTTTTTTATATGTTGTATAAATCTTTTCAGAAACATCAATTAACTCTTCATAGGTTAATTCACATACATCTTTTTGATCTGAATGATTAAGCGTATCGGCCATCAAGCACAAATTTGTGACTTCTTCCTCTACCTTTATTTCTGAAGAGTATGAAGCTGTGTCCACCCAAAATACTCTCTATAATCTCTTCTTGCCCTTCATCACATTTATTTTTTCTTTGTCCTTCTCCTTGCTAGGATTGACTTTAAGATTCAGACATTAAGATTTAACGTGTCTAAGCTTCCTGCATTCATAGCAAATCGCACCATTAGAAGCCTTAACATTTTTGTGAAAACCTTTAATTTACTGTTAGTGTCTCCTTTGCTTCCTCTTTAGAGAATTCATGAATTTTATAGTCTTTAAGGTAATGTAATCTTCATCCTCAGGTTGAGACTAATCACTCTCCAAGTCATCTACTTTCTATACTATATTCTTTTCCTTTTGCTTACGATATGCATCAATCTATCTTTGAGTCACTTCTTGCTCATAAGTAATTAGTGATATAAGAAGATTGACAATAGAATAAATAGTTAAATCTTTAGACTCTATAATAGAAGTTATTTTTGCATCATAAGCAATAGGAAAACATTGAAGTATTTTATTCATTTTCTCAGCATTCATTAATTCCCTAACTAAAGCATAAAAGGAGGTAACTATTTGAGTGAAATGTGTTTACATGTCAGTGATTAGTCCATTTGGTTTCATGCCAAATAGTTTATAATCATGTAATAAAATATTCAATCAACATTATTTCACTCTGTTAGTCCCTTCATATGTGATACAAAGTCTATCCCAAATTTCTTTTCTACTTTTACAGGTAGAAACACGTATGTAGTCTTCACATTTAAGTGCACAGAAAAAACTATTCAAACACTTTGTGTTTAGCTGAGCTAAGTTTCATTCTTCTATAGTCTAGTCAGTAAATGCTATTTCATTCTAATGCCATCTATAATTCTAGTTGGCCTAGTGTATCCTTCATGTACTAAAATCCACATGTAATAGTCAAGAGATTGAAGAAACATAAATATACATGTTTTCCAAAAATTGAAAGGGATTTGTCAAATAATAGAGGTCTGATCGAATACCCTTCAGGTGTGTTACAATTTCCAAAGTAGCCATAATCATTTTCAAAAAGTTATCTAAACCTTAATTTTCAAAACAAAGCTTTGATACTACTTGAAAGTTTGTATAGGTTGTTAAACCTATAGCCATTATCCCAATACTGACCAAGATATGGGTGAATTCATTATTTTAAAAATCTCATAGAATTTTTCAAGAAAACTATTTAATAATTGTACACAATTTGATTTCTCATAATTAACTTTTCAACCACAAAAATAAAATTATTAAAAATAAAAATGTTGAAATGTAAAAAGAACACAGTAATTTATAGTGATTCAGTCCAACAAGACCTACATCCACTCTTTAAAGACTATCTCTTCAGGTATTGTACTATTACCAAAGTAACTCTCCTTTTTCTCTAATAGTAAGACAGAGAAGCCTTTATAATTACCTTATCTTCCACCAATCCCTAGTGCGGCAGAGTACCATCATCCTTTCACACCCTCCAAGTGTCGGCAGAGTATCATCATTTTACACCTTCAAAGTGTCGGGAGAGTACCATCTTTCTTTCACACCCACCAAATATCGGTAAAGTACTGTCATCCTTTCATACCCAACAAGTGTTGGTAGAGTATCGCCATCCTTTCACACCCTCTAAGTATCAACAGAGTATTATCATTCTTTCACACCCTCTTGGCATCAGCAGAGAACTGGATCTTCTCTAAAGATCTTTTCTTGCAACTTGAAAGAAGGAAGAGAATTGACATATAAATAAAGAGATTCTTATATTTGAGTAACCTTATGAATCCTTTACACTCTCCACTTATAAAAACTCTCTCAAACACTCTCCCAAATTACCCTTTCACTTGCTCTCAAAGAAATCATGAAGATAAAATTCATCCAAAATCATTTCTAAGGATTTTATATATGAAAGGCATGAAAAATTGTCCATAAAACTAAAAATTTCTATATTGACCGTCTGAGATCGTACAGTATGATTGACAATCGTATGTACAAACAGTTCAAAGTTTGCTTGTACAATTCTATATAAAAAATTTTCATACATGCACATCGTATAGTATGAACCATATATTGTAAAGTACAATTAATTTTAATCAAACCATGTTTTGTCTGGTACCAAAATAGACTCAATCCTTTCGTACTCTGAAAGCCATCTATATGATCCTATGATCATAAAATAAGAACAATTCAAAAAATTTACCTATATAAGGATGAAACGCTACACAACAATTTTGTACTCTAGATGTCATATATACGAACATAAGATTGTATAGTACGAATAGTTCAAAAAATTTTATTTGTTCTTCAGGGCAAAAAGATACACAAACTTTTCTTACTTTGGATGTCGTCTGTACAAACATATGATCATACAGTTCGAACACTTCAGGAAAACTTTGATATTTATCGGGACAAACTTGCACGTATCTATTTCGTACTCTAGATGTCTTCGGTACGAAGGTAACTTCGTACAGTATGAATAAGAATTAAAGAAAATAATTTTCCTTCCATGGTTTGATCAACTACTTTCAGGAAGAACAATCTGGATAAATTATACCGTACTATCACAAATCATACAATACAATTAGTTTTAAAGAAATTTCAAATTTTTACACTCCCCTAGTGCGTGTGTGTGTACGATTACCCAATTATAATCACACTGTCTCATACTCATTAAAAGTGTAAAATATGAACTCTATTTATAATAAATCCTAATCCAATCGGTCTTGAAGTCTTCAACAGTCAGAAGTATGATTTTCCTAAAATGTTAGTACACACAAACACCAAAAGTAATAAATACAATATATGTTAGGGGAAATAGTAATCAATACAATAATAATTTGGAATCATAAAAAATACACATAAAATGAAAACATAGTTATGAAAACTAAGTTGTAACACCATCTACCTCCAATGTTATATTTAGTGGTCCATTACTAATTACTTTCAAAATTGTGAAATCCACATTCCATCTCACTATTAAATTTTTAGCCAAAGGGAAAAAAATTATTAAAAAAAGGTGACCTAGCCCAGTCATACACCTGCTACCTATGAGCATTCGATCAAGTCGACTCCCCCAAAAATCCTCTAACTAAATATAGAGATGGGTCCAAACCTCGATACAACCAACACCATCAACTAAATGCCTATGTTATAAAGCGGATCAAAAAGATTTCTTAGAATTAGTACCTCATTTAGTAGAGAGCATAGAGATGAGTTGATACAAACTCTTCATAAGAACCTCAAAGTTTTTTCATGGATAGCTACAGATATGCCATACATTAATAAGGAAATCATATGTTTCACCAACTAAACATGCATAGATCATACTATCACCCCATCAAATAGAAGAACATAAAAACTACAACCTTACTATTGAGCTCATCCAAGAGGAAGTGAAAAATATAATCGCTGCCAACTTTTTTAATTAAGTCTAATATCCGGATTAGATTTTTAACGTGGTGATGGTTTAGAAATCAACACACAAATGAATAATGTACATGAATTTCACCAATCTACGTTTAGGGTTCCCCAAGGATGGCTATCCACTTTCAAAGATGATGCCTAAGGTTACTCCATGGTGAGTTATCTGGTTAAAGTTTTTTGGATGCTTTCTTCTTCTACAATTGGATTAAGATGCACCCAGGAGATTGAGAAAAATTTGCATTCAACATAGTGGAAGATCTGTACCATTATAAATTCATGCCTTCTAGATTAAAAAATGTTGGAGCAACATATTAAAGAATGATGGACAATGCCTTTAAAGAGTAGAAGGAAGAAAAGTTAAAGTTTGTGTGTATGACCTTCTAGTAATTAAAGAGTTGATCTCTTGACTAGCTTATTAAGGATCAACAAGAAACATTTCTCACTCTAAAGAATTACAACAAGAGGTTGAATCCTCTAAAGCGAAACTTTAAAGAAAGAATAAGAAATTTTTTAGTGTTTCTTCTTACACCTAACATAATCAAAATTAATCCAGATAAGGTATAAGCTATATTTAATATGAAGACACCCAAATTTGTCATGAAAGTTCAATGACTAACTAAGTGGATTAACAGACATAACTATTTTATCTCTTTGCTGGGAGAGAGATGCAACCGCTTCTTCAAAAATCATCAATGTTCAATGAAAACATGTTGTTATATCTCAAAGTTTATCAAATGCTATCAATTATGTGCTCGTTAGAGGAGAAGGGAAGAAGTAATAGCTATCTACTATGTGAGTCATACATTCCAAGGTGTGGAGCAAAGGTATGATGGAAAAGCTCATATGGGCACTTGTCAACTTACGTACAAGATTGTGACCGTACTTCTAGACCCATTCTATTTAAGTAGTAGTTGATCATCCCCTTTAACAAATTCTAACTAAGCTCGGCCACTCAGGCCGATTACTCAAATGATTGGTAGAATTCAATGAATTCACTATCAACTACATTTAAAGGATAACTATCAAAGCTCGGGCACTCATTGAATTCCTTATATAATAAATGACCAAGGTATGAGCTTAGAAATGGCAACACAGCCTTGTTTGATGTTGTATGTGTATGGTGCCTTAGGTGAGGAAGGAGTTACTGTAAGCATTATTCTTAGAAGCCCAACAAAATTAATCATTACTCGAGCCCCAAATTTTGAATTCAAAGTCACCAATAACCAGGATGAGTACGAAGCTTTAATTTCAAGCTTGTGATTTGTCTTTAAACTAGGCAACACTCACCTAGAATTATACTCAGATCACTTGTAACTCATGGTAAACCAGATCAAATTTATTAAAACTAGAAAAATGATCATAGCCACAAAATAGTAAATATCATCATTTTCTTGATTGGTGCTTACATAATATGAAGATATATCTATAAATTCAAAATAAAGGGTACATCATAATGCTGGAGAAATGGTTTTCTCCTTAAATATATTATTATTTTGATTATTGCAAATCATTTGAAGTGATTCTTATTCATAAGCTCCTTGATCTTCACTCTTTTAACTTCAAGGCTAGTATTAAAACCACGAACTTAGCTTTCTCAACAGAAATATGCCTTGCAATATTTTGCGCATAACGTGAAAATAAATCTTCTATAATATCATCTCCAAAATGAGATATAAGAAGGGGCTCTAACGCTGCTCTTATGTATTTAGCCACATTTTGTCCACTTAAAGTACTATTTATGAAAACTTTATCTGTTGAATCATCAAAGGGATCCCAATTTGACTCAAAAATTTGTGCTTGATCAACATGAAAAGACCCTTCCATCTCAATAATTGATTTCACTTCCTCCATCAATGGTGCATATATTGGTAGATTAAAGGTATTTAATTTAGCCTCTTCCACAAGTCCCTGCATATACAATAGATTAGATGTAATTACAAAAGTATGACCCAGATGCAGTTATTAAAACTACACATAATTGAGCTAGCAATGATTGAAGTAAAATGTATTTACTTGATTGCAAAATAAAATTTATCAAGAGTCCTTGTGATTTTCTTTTAGTGGAGATGCTTACAAATGATAATTTTAAATGATGAATAGTAACTTTAAATCATAATATGTATGAATCTCATTGAAAAAGTAACACAGTAGGAGCCTTTAGTATTTAATGGATTTATGGTAAAATATAGATTAATTGCATGACATGTGATTTAATTTGATATGAAACTAATAATTATTCATCTATATTCTTAAGAAAATCCAATGATACTTAGGCATCATTAGGGACGGCTTTTTTACTGCTTTCTAAAACGAAGTTTTAGTACAAAATTTAAAAATTTTGTACTAAAACTCCATTTTAGAAAGCAGTAAAGAAGCCGTCCCAAATGAAACCTTAGTATAATAAGGTTAAGTTGCTTTGATCAAATATATTAATTTATTGAGGTATAGATGATCACATCTAAATGTGCGTGAGAGAGAGAGAGATAGAGAAACATCTTTAGTGGTGCATTGTGTGGTAAGAGAATATCATTAAAAAAAACCACGAATACATAATAATAATAATAACATGAATTCAAATTATGGCAGCTATGCTAAATGATGCAGTACAAAACTATATGTATCTAAAGATATTTATTAAAATTCAGTAATTATTCTAAGTTTAAGATAGTTTAATACTAAAGAAAATTTTCTCTTTCAACAATTCCAACATGCAAAATAAAATAAAAATAAGTGCTATCAACCAATCACATATTATAATTAATGTTAAAAAAGAAAATACCTCAGAGATCATAGAATTTAGTGCATCAGCAAGAAGACTCCAAAGATTAAAGAGGTCTCCAATAGCTGGAGAATGTTTTCTTCCCAAAAAAGATAATACCATCTTTCCACCAAAAATAAGCTCTTTAGAACGAGATCTAAGGAATTCTGAGAAATCCTTCTTAAATTGATTTAAATACAAATGGTAAACGATAGAAGAGGATGCATCTGGTATATATATGTTTCCTTTATTCAATTGAGCACAATTTTTCTCATCAAGCCCTTGAGGTACCTACATTTAATTAATAATTAATTACAGCATTAAATGAGTAATAGAAACTTTTTACTATGAGAAAAATAGATTATATATATACACAACTATATGCTAACCTGAGATAGCCACATCAAGCTATAAGAAGAGTGAAAAAAGTGAACAGTCTTTGTAGGAAAAAGTCTCCCATAAAATGAACCAGGCAAGCCAACAGAATAAAGATTCACATGATTTGCTCCCTTGTTTTCTCCTAATTGCTTCTCATAGAGCATCAGAAGCTGAAAAATATTGTTGAAGTCATTGCTTGGGAGATCATTGAAGAAATATTGGATCTCTGGTTGTTTGTGATTGTATTGACAATAATGCTTTTCTATCGCAATAGAGATATGTGAAAGCACAAGTAATGTGTTGGGGCCTGAAGAGCAGCCTAAATCAGCCACTACAAAGTTGTTTGTGTGTATTGTGTTGCATATGTCACTTATTGCTTCTTCCACCATTGGTTTTGTCTTCAGGATGGCCTTTTCCTACATATTTGAATGGAATTTAATTTTGTTATTAACTTAACATTTTTCAGCAAAGTGGATATCATTAATAAAATAATAATAATAAATGTGGCCGCAAATAAAAAAAAAACTAAATCAAAACAATAAAATTTTAGATGTTAGCTAAGGGGTGATTACTAAAATTTTAGATGTTAACAATGGGCAACAACGATGGGAAGGGACTAATTATGACAGTCATTTTCAAAAACACTCAAAGCATTTAAATAATATTTATAGTATTTATACAAATAACTTGATTTGTGATTAAAAAATTACAAACAAACATATTTTAGAAATAAACATAAAAAAATAAAAAATAAAAAGCTCAACTAAATGAGTTCTAAATTTGTGCTTAATAATCTGGTCAAAACATATGAACCAATTTTGATACTAATTGCTTGGTGCGAATAATTCATTGCAGATTGAGTTCTAAATTTTTGTTTGTATTCTACGTAGACTAATTAATAGATTTTACTTCTTAGTAAGATAAATAAATTGTTATCCTGAAGGGTCCGAATCGCATTCAGCTAGCTAAATAAATGAGCTTCAAATTATTGAATAATTCAAAATGAGTTTTGCTTCTGACAAACCTGAATATGCTTGACTTATGTCGTTAACGTGTTTCATGTCGCTAAAATTTGATGCCCTAATATAATATTAACATACTATAATAAATTTCTCCTTATTCTTGCAGATTTAAAAGATGTAATTGATCTTATGCTCATTTTATACAGCATGTGCTATTGTGCCCACTTTATGTCCTTACTGTCTTTAAGCAAAATTAAGGTCTACTAGGGATGATCGTTATTTTTTTATAATAGTAGTTATAAAATTATTATGGGAAAATAATTTTTTTGAAAGCTATCATAAAAAGCTGCTTCCTATATATAAATAGTCTCAAACAACATTTTGATAAAAAATATGATTCCTTGAGCATATACCACTGTATAATATTAACATACTATATATACAGCATGTGCTATTACCAGAGCATCATACCACTGTTATCTTCATTTTAAAAAAAAATATATTAGAAGTGCGTTCTATTTAGCTCTTGTATCAAGGATTTGTACGTTTTAGTAATTGATCTTCTGCCCGATTAATAATTATATGCGAAAATTTTCTATTTTTCAAAAATTAAAAATGAAATAAAAATAAGAAATAAGCCTCTCACTTGGCTCATCTTCATGCTACAAAAGACTTGTGCGAAAAGTTGCAAAAACTGTATTAATAATTGAAGTAGTAGAAAATAATTAATGAAGTAGAAGTCTTACTTGAACCTTGGAGTTATTAGCATAGCTATTCCCTCCAACACCTCCTACCATGTGAAGAATTTGCTCTACCTTCATTCCTTTTAACTGTTGCAAACAACACTACTCTCTTATAATTAGTTTCTCTCACACTATGGAAATTTGTACTCAATTTATAGGATCGCCTCAATGGTACGACGTATTATTATGGTGACGTAATATGATGATGTTATAAGTCAATTATTTGCACATCCATAAGGTTTTAGGAAAAAAAGATGCCTTCATGCAATAAGAAGGCAGACATGAAAAAGAAGCATTAATTCAGCCTTGCTGTGATATTTTAATTCAGCCATAAGAATTAGACCTTAATAATATAATATTGTTTTAATTAAAAATATTATTATCTTGACTTTATTTTAATTAGTATTTTATGTCCAAATTAATATTTAGAAATTCAGCCTTGCTGTGATATTTTATAGAATTCATGACAATAATTGTTGTTTTAAACTTCCTCTAAATCTTATAGGTTTAAAGTCAAATAGAGCATCGCTATGAAAAATTTTAATGAGCTTAAGATCACTTAATTTTTTAGATCATTAAGACACTTAAATGTAGGGGTGTCAATTTCGGGTCACGGGTCGGGTTCGGGTCGAACCCGAACTGACCCGGGTGGAAAACGGGTCAACCCTAACCTGATCCGGGTAGAGAAACGGGTCGAAAATCCGAACCCGGACCCGACCCGGCGGGTTGCCGGGTTGACCCGACACGACCCGGCACCGCAACGGCGGCAGCGCGCGGCGGCAGCTCGCGACAGCGCGAGCGGCACGCGGCAGCGCGCGGCACGCGGCGGGGCAGCGGGGCAGCGCGCGGCACGCGGCATGCGGCAGGGGCAGCGGGGCAGCGGCGCGTCACGCGTGGCAGCGGGGCGGGGGCAGCGGGCAGAGGGCGGGATTTCAAATTTTTTTGAATTAAACGGGTTGGCGGGTTGACCCGGCAACCCGCCGGGTCAACCCGAACCCGACCCGTTTTTGAAACGGGTCGATTTCTGGAACCCGAACCCGACCCGTTTTGAAATCGGGTCGGGTCCAACCCGGCGGGTCCGGGTCGGGTTTTCGTGTCGTGTCAAAAATTGACACCCCTACTTAAATGCTTGAAAGAGAGAAATATAATAAAGGGAAATAATACGGTCATCAAATAGAGTACTTTTGAATTATGATTAAATTTATTAAAATATTATTCAAGAAAATTATAAATAAAGCTCAATTCTCTAAATGAAATGGGAGAAAAGGAGGGAGTTAAATGTTTTGAAGAATCCCAATGTTCTACCACACGGTGAAAGATATAATAAATTGTGAAAAAGAATATAAAATCTTAACTTGTATTGAAAAAATTCTAACTCCGCTACTGATCTTAAGTTATCAGAAATTTATACGACTCTAATTTATTGAAGTAAAGAAACTGTGATAATCCGACAAAATAATTTACAAATATTAACAAAAATGTAAAAATTAAATTTTGTTACAAGCACGTTTAGTTACAAATTAAATAAAGAATAATTATTTAATTTCCTTTAACATTAGTAAACCTTTAAAAAAATCTTAAATTTAAAATTTTATCTTAGATATATCAAGACTATATCCCATATGAAAACTATCTAAACTTTTTTGAACTAACGATTCACTATGTTGTATCAAACAAAAAATATGCCTTCTAAGGGTATTGCACATCAAATCCAATCCCTACCCAGCAACTCTTTAATTTCTTTTAATATTAGTAAATGTGTCGTAATAATTTTTTATAGATAAAAATTAAACATGTAATTTAAAAAATGAAGATGAGCAAATAATCAAATGGTTACAATCTGTAGCCCTTCATTTTTTTTTTCTTGGGAACAACAGAGAAAACATAATGTTTTTTTTTTCTTTTTTTGAGAAAAATAGCATAATATTCTCTTTTGGAGAGAGAAAGCATGATTGAAAAAAATGAGGTTTGAGGAGAAGCACAAGGGAGCGTAAGAAGGCATAGCTTTTTATATTTAATGAAGGATTATCATATGCCATTTTTTGGAAACAGTAACTAGTCTTAATTAGATACTAATTAACTGGCCAGTGGGGGCCCGTGCTCCCATGGCCCCCATGCTAAATCCTCCCATGACCACACCATCACCGTCGGAATGATGAAGCCTAACTTCCATCATTTGACTGTTACTGTGTAAGCACCATCAAATTGCTATAGCCTAATTATTATCATCGGACATTGTCACCCAATTGTTGTTGTCGGAACAACATAAATTGACAATGACATTGGACTATTTTCTTGTGACAGATAATGCCCAACATTTATTTATTTCTCAATTATTCACGTGTGAGGGCTACTCTTGAGCCCACGGATACTAATAAAAAAAAAAAGATTCTAATTTGCTTTCCACCCTAGGAGAAGTTTAGCCCTCCGTAATGCATGATTTGAGAGCACTAGTCTAAGGAAAAGTTGAACCATTACAGATGTGGTGTGTTAGTGGTTGTGCATTTCTATTTTCATATTTTGTGCATCACATTTATTCTTAAAAATAGGAACACACTCATTCTTTAGTCATATGATATATTTTTAGTCTTCAAAATAATATTAGAAAGTTTAGTAAGCCAAGAAATTTCTTCATTTCCTAAGCATTTTCATAGTTATAGATCTATTAAAATATCATCAAGTCCAATAGCTTCTTCACACTTCATATTTTTTAAAGCCTCTCTAACTTCAATTTCAAGAATACGCCGATAAAAACAAAAATCTTTTTTTTTTTTTTTTTCATTTAGAGTGCTAAGGTCACTAATGTCATTCTCATAATCTTCATTAAAAAATTGAGAAAAATATCTCATCCACTTTTGTTGAACATCCTTTTTTAATAAAAACAAATTTTCATCTTCATCCATAACTAAATCCTTACAACTCTTATTTCTTTGTTTGACTAATTTATGAAAATATCTTTATAAAATGTCTATCATATAAATATTTCACTTCTAATAAAGCACTTTTTGATCTTCATCCATAGTACACTTCACTAGAAATAATTTCTTACAATTCTTAATTCATTGTTTGGCTAATTTAGAAAAATCTCTCTTTAGATGATCTATCGTTTGAATAGCTTTCAAAGATTTTAGATTATCATTAATTTCTTATTTACTCCAAATTAATCCAGCCTATAGGTTAACACTATCGCCAAAAGTGCCCTAAAAGTAAATACAACCACAGTCATAGGTACATTTTTTGCATCGAATATTTTATTTCTGAAAATTTGCACATCTTTGTAATTGGAAAAAATTATTTTTCTAAAGGGTATGTTTTAGTCACACACTATGCAATTTACAGCTAACTTTTCTAAAAAATTTATTTTGATTTCATAAATAATTTTTGCCTGAATTTTAATTTATAGTTTATGTTTTCATGTGATGTTCTTAAAAAAAAGAAAATCTTTTAAGATTTGATATACGCCACCAAAATATTCAGCAGATCTAGCGATAATCTCGATGTAATATTTTTTCTAAGAATTTTGAAATTAAATTTAGGACCATCCCAACTCATATTTTAACAAATTTATAGTGATATTGAATATCTTGATCAAAAGGAATACAAATATATGACAACTGATCCAATTTGAGTCTAAATAATCTCAAATCAACAACTTGAAATGTATTTTGAAACTTTGGAATATTAATTAGATGACTAAATGATCACCATCGCACAACCATGGTTCCCTGACCACCATCACCCAACCATAACCTCTTGATTGTGGTCTCCCACACCAACGCTTGCCGACTTCTTCAATTTTCTTCATCATCAACATCAACACACATCATTGATTATAAAGTTAATTTACTCCTTAGACAACAATACTAATGCTTGTCGACTTTATCTCCCATCATCACCACATATGTCAATGCACACCATTGAATACAAGCTCAATGAATAAAGTCGACACCAACACCAATTCCCATAGACTTTATTACTCACCATCATGTAAAACCTTGACCTATGACAATGCTTATAAGATTGGTGCATATCATTGATATAAACTTTAGTACTCCCTGTAAGGATTAATACGATTAATACCTTAACTAGACTTATTAACTTTTAACATTTTCTCTTCTATGAATAATGTTTTTCTTAAACTCAAATCAAATGCTCCAAGGCTCTTACTATTACAACCCGATCCGACATAATCTATATACGCAGCAGGTCATATCGTGTTGAATTATTACATGATAGATTTTCTAAAACCTATTTGAAGATAATTTTAAAATTTATAATTGTTTATATAGTACTGAGCCACTAATGTACTTTAGATCAAAATAAAAAATACTCATGAGCAAATAACTTTTTCAATTATCTCTGAAATGTATACATTAAAATGTTTCTTTACAAACAACACATGACATAAATGAATATATTAATAGCTATAGATTCAATTTTGATAGGGGAACAACCATAAGAATCTCATGTAAATATATATATATATATATATATATATATATATATATATATAAGTTTAGTTGATAAAATGTTCTGAAATGCTTATTAAAATATATTTTAAATTTATTTTGGTTTTTGAAAAATGTTATCACAGTTTGGCTAAGAAATAAAGACAACTCCTAAAATTTCTATAAGTCATATTTTGACCAATAGCATTCAACTAATATGTTAGGAGTCATTGTAAAACTAATTTGTAAACTATATTTATCACAATATAGATATTAACGTGCTCTAATTATAATATTTTCTCCTAATTTTTTGTATGATGTAAATATGAAAATAAGAACTCCAATATTTATTTACAATGTCTTAAGAAATTCACACATATAATTACAAGTGGGTTTTCTAGAACCATTATGTACCCGTTTTGCAAATCAATTTCATCAAATCATAATGTATTTGTAGTGAGTACTATTCTTGGTTGTATATGTTATTTTAAAATTTGGGTCAAGGTGAGGTGAAAGTAAATATTGACTATATATATATATTCTATTATTTATATTTTTTAAATAAAGTTTGTCAGCTTTGGTATTTGATTGGAAAAAACAAAAAAGATACAATTCTTTTGATTTAGATTCTAGCACATGTTAAACGATAGATGAAAGTTCACGAAGGTTGTTAAACATCTATTAACTAGCCCAAGGCTAACCAAGAGTGGGTGAATTGGATATTTACAAAAACCCTTTAAGGAAAAATAAATTCTTTAAAACCTTTTTAAACCCACACACGATAATCAATACAACAGATACAAAAATAAATAAATTTCATAATAAAAAAATAAATTAGATTTTCAACTGCACATATAATTGCAGAAAATAAAGTGCAAAAAATAATCAGAAAGAACAAACAAGAATTTATACTGGTTTGTTCAACCTGACCTACTTCCACTCCTTGGAAACTCCCTCTCAAAATCTTGCACTAAATAGTAGTAACTCTCATTTTTCTCTCACAGTAAGGTGGAGAAGATTGTACATATGTTGTTTCACCACCCTGATGTGGCAGATAATCGTGACTCTTTTACAGGCAAAGAACCTTAACTCTATTTTCACCCTCCAAATGATGGTCAGTGAACCACAACTATAGTTTCACCCTCTAAGTGATGGTCAGAGAACCACTCTGTTTTCACCCTCTAGGTGAAAGTTAGAGAACCATAATCTTTGTTGAAGAACTCCTTATGAGCCATAGAGAATTCAGACATATGCTTGTAAATACTATGCAAGATTCTTTCTTAAGCAACCTTCTGAATCCCCTCACAAATTCTCCCTAACTAAATCTCCCTCTCTTTTCTCACAAAGCTCTCTTTCTTCTCTCCCTCAAGGATCTCTCTCTTAAAGTCTCAACAATAAAAGATTTTATAATGGAAGTATTAGAGAACCTTAAGTAGTGGGCTTTAAGAAACCCTAATTTTCAAGAGATCTTCTTATGTTCGTACAGTATGATACACGTATCATATTGTATGATCAATGTAATTCAGACTCATCCACCAATAGATCAATTAGAACATCATCAGGTCCAATAGCTTTTTCACACTTCATTTTCTTAAAGTCTCTCTAACTTCGATTTCACGAATACACTGATAAACTCAAAATCTTTATTGTCGTTTAGAGTACTAAGTTCATTAATGTCATTCATTGAAAATTGAGAAAAATATCTCATCCACCTTTGTTGAATATCCTTTTCTAGTAGAAACACTTTTTCATCTTCATCCTTAAACTAAATATTTACTATTATTTCTTTGTTTGGCTAATTTATAAAAATATCTTTATAAATGATCTATCATATGAATATTTCACTTCTAATAAAGCACTTTTTGATCTTCATCCTTAATATACTTCACTTGAAATAAATTCTTACTACTTTTAATTCATTAGAAAAATATCCCTTTAGATGATCTATCATTTGAATTACTTTCAAAGATTTTAGATTACCATTTATTTCTTACTTACTCCAAATTAATCCAGTCTACAGGCTAACACTATAGCCAAAAGTGCCCTAAATGTAAATACGACCACAATCATAGGTACATTTTTTGCATTAAATATTTTATTTCTAAAAATTTACACATCTTTGTAATTGGAGAATATTATTTTTCTAAGCGTCATGTTTTAGTCACACACTATGCAATTTATAGCTCACTTTTCTAAATAAATTATTCTGATTTCATAAATAATTTTTTCTTAATTTTAATTTATATTTTATCTTTTCATGTTGTGTTCTTAAAGAAAAGAAATCTTTTAAGATTTTATATAGACCACCAAAATATTCAGCAGATCTAGCACAAATCTCGATGTAATATTTTGACTAAAAAAAATTTGTAATTAAATTTAGGACCATCCCAACTCATATTTTAACAAATTTATAGTGATATTGAATATCTTCATGGAGGAATCCAAATTTATGACAACTGATCCAATTTGAGTCTAAATATTCCCAAATCAACAACTTGAAATGTATTTCAAAACTTTGGAATATTAATTAGATGACTAAATGATCACCATCACCCAACCACGGTTCGTTCACCACCATAGCCCAACCATAGCCTCTTGATTGTAGTCTACCACACCAATGCCTGCCAACTTCTTCAATTTCCTTCGTCAACAACATCAACACACATCAATGATTATAAACTTTATTCACTCCTTTGACAACAATACTAATGCTTGTCAACTTCATCTCCCATCATCGCTACAGATGTCAACTCACACAATTGAATATAAGTTCAATGAATGAACTCAACACCAACACCGATGCCCATAAACTTTATTGCTCACCATCATGTCAAACCTTGACCTTTGACATTGCTTATAAGGTTGATGCATACCATTGATATCTTTTTTACTACTTCATGTAAGGATTAATACGATTAATACCTTAACTAGACTTATTAGTTTTTATCATTCTTTCTTCAATGAAGAATGTTTTTCTTAAAGTCAAATCCAATGTTCCAAGGCTCTTACTATCACAAACCAATCTGACATAATCTACATACGGAGAAGGTCATATCGTGTCAGATTATTACATGATATATTTTCTAAATCCTATTTTGAGATTATTATAAAATTTCTAATCGTTTATAGAGCACTGAGCCCCTAATCTACTTTAGATCAAAATAGAAAATACTCATTGTCATATATATTTTTCAATTATCTCTGAAATGTAAACATTAAAATGTTTCTTTACAAACAACACATGACATAAATGAATATATTAATAGCTATAGATTCAATTTTGATAGTGGAATATATACATATATATATATATATATATATATATATATATATATATATATATATATATATATATATATATATATATATATATATATATATATATATATATATATATATATATATATATATATATATATATATAGGTTTAGTTGACAAAATGATCCGAAAATCTTATTAAAATAATTTTTAAATTTATTTTGGTCTTTAAAAAAAGTTATCACAGTTTGGCTAAGAAATAAAGACACAACTCCTAAAATTTCAATAAGTCATATTTTGATCAATAGCATTCAACTAATATTTTAGGACTCATTATAAATCTAATTTGTTAACTATCTTTGTCATAATATAGATATTATTGTGCTCTAATTATAATATTTTCCCCTAATTTTTGGGTTTTGTAAATATGAAAATAAAAAGTCCAATATTTATTTACAATTTCTTAAGAAATTCACACATATAATTACAAGTGGGTTTTCTAGAATTATTATGTAATTCTACACATGATGAGCCATTTTATGTAGTTTTTTTCCTAATTTAAGAGTCTTAGATTTAAAGATATAAAAAATGTATAAAAACATTATGCAAAAGATTAAATAATTGGTACAATTACATTTTTACATGTAGTTAATTTTATTATAAAAGTCTTATTCCACTTACAAAACTTCTCAAATGGCATTTCCCTTTTGTTTTTCCTAAACCAGGGAAGGGAAAAGTGACATAAGGAGAAAAAGAGAGAGGAAAGAGAAATTAGGTTTTGGAGGTCTTAAAATCATTTTTGCCGATCAATCTAGTTGGAAAACCTGCTCATCTCAAAATAGGCTATCATTACCCTACCTATGATTTCAATGAATTTGTATATTTTATATTTTATGAATTTTAATTAGGTCAAAATTTATGATATCTCATTTTTTAGTAAACTTTCATGTGTAACTTTTAGCATGTCATAATTCGAGTTATTATGCACATATGGACATGAGCGTATTAAACTTTCATTCAGTACAGGTGTATGACATTCACACTTGCTATAATTTATATGTTTTGGTTAATTACATGTGACAATGAGTACACTAAATTTTCTTATAAATTTCATTATTCGTTGTGCTTTTGTAATTTTTATATGTATTAAAATTATATAATGAGCTGGATATTGACGTGAATTAAGTATATTCAAGAAGAGGCTAGCTACAATATAATTAAGGATTAAAAAGATATGATACCCTACGTAGGAGGGTGCACTAACGGGCTTTTCCTTTAAATATGAATTAGTAGTGTGAACCTTATACTTGATGGGAATTCTAAGGGAAATGTGATATGAGTAGGAGTGTTGATGGGCTAAGGTGATGACTCTCGTATACTCTTCGACCTAACTATTTTTACTTAAATAATATGATATGATGTTATACCTAACTTATTAAGATTGGCACAAGAAAAAGACCACATGATATGATATGTTTAGCAAAAATTTCTACAATTCTTAGTATTCATGCATATGAGATGTTATTTTAATGTTAAATACAACAATTTAAATGTTCTATTATGACACAGTGACTTATATGACATATAATTTTAAAATGATAATTTTAGTCATAATTGTATTGCACTTGACACTTATACATAAGTACCATAGATATTTACTTTTTAGCACACATTTATAGATTTTATGATCAATTGATTAATAGCTTGCATATTATTTTCTTCTCTTACATTGAATACAATTGTAAATTTCATGTAACTTACTAGGTTGTTTTCTCATTCTTCATTATATTTACATGATTCAGGAATATGTTAATAACCTAAAGTTTTTAAAATGAATCTATTCAAAAAATATAAAAATTTGGATCCAACATGTAACACTACAGAGCTATCCTAGCAGGTGTAATGGTTTAGCGGGAGCGACATCAAAGTCTCTCTATCTACAATAACTTTGTGATCTACGATGATGGGCACTAAATCATATTTTTTAAACATTAAATGTCATATCCATCATCCAGCCTATACCCCCTCATGTAATTTGCTTTCAATTTTTTGAGCAACTTTTATTATGTAACTTTAGTAAACTTTCATTTTAGTAAACTTTCAGTTTGGGCATTTATTATGGACATCAAAGGAGGAGTAGGAAGCACTTTGTCTTTCTAAACAATTTAGAAGCGCCCTAACCTTTTCTATGTTAGGCTTTAAGTTTTGATTTGAAGAGAATTTAATTTTGGTTGTTGATTTATTAGAAAGTTAGGATTGAATTACCAAAGTTAAGGATTTATGATTTTGAGTCTACCTCGAAACTCGAGTCTAAATTATGAACCAGATAATAGTGACCTGAACCTAGCTACTATAATGTAAAACCTTGACTTACCCCATCCTGGATTGGGGAGATAGCTAATTACCAAGATGAATTAAAATCCATGAGTCTAGTCTTTCATGAAAGAGTGGAAGGAATGTTGTTAATTACATTTTTTGAGAATTACGACCGACATCTAAAGTAGATCATAATTGACCCATTGACTTTATATAGGGTGAAAATGCTTAAGAGTGAAAATTTTATAGAGGACTAAAGAAAAGCTGCAGATAAACATCCCAAAATTTCAAAGTATTTGGGATTACACTTAATAAAGTATTAATTTAAAACTAAAATAAAAAATTGAAGTTTATTAAAATTCATGAAATATGTATATTTGATTTTTAATTTTAGAATAAAGAGGGTAAAACTTTGAAGAATTTGGGATTAGTATTTAATTTTATATAATTTTTATAAAAATTATGTAATTAAATCGCACTTAAAACATAATTTATATTAATGAAGTCAAAACTATTACTACGGTGGGCTATGCAGTTGCTTCAGGACTATGGGATGAAAAAACATTGAGACATGGTGGCCACACGATGCTCCCTAGACCACTGGATCAAAACTGTGGCATCGACATGCAATAACTCCAATGATTGCACCACATAAATCATTGGAAATCATTATAGGGCATGGCGACAAGAGGTCATGTGTCACTTATCCCAATCAACAGTGACTCCGAGTCGTCAGGTCATCTGTAGTTTGAAACATGCGGTCCAAATTAAGGTGGATGGAGATCTGAGCAACATAGGAAACCACGAGGTTGAAGAAATTATGGAAATTATTAGATCTAGACTGTTGATCACAAATTAATAGTCTGAATTTCATTCATCTGAATGCACTAATGATAAACCATAAAAATCAAATAAAACCACATTCTTTCAATCTGTTTAGTCAATTTTAATAAAAAATTTAAATAGAGTAAGGAAATATGAAGAGTATTCCTGGGGAAGTATCTATTTGAGCTATGATTAACTTTTTAAAAAGCTATTTTAACCCAAAATGTTTGTGCTAGGGTTGATGTTATACCTCAATGTGATTGAATGTGTATGATATTTGATCAAAATCATGAGGGTTTGACCAAACTCAAAGGGTTGACTTGGTAAAACCTATTTGGATTTTGATCAACAATGCTTTGGAAGCCTCCTAACCAAGCATTGAGGTAAAATTGCAGTCATTGAGGGGTTGATTTGATTAGATAAAATAATTTGACCGAAATGAGTAAGGTTTGACCAACTTTGGTCTAGTTGACCAAGTCAATTGTTAGCTAAATCAAAATGTCCAGTATAGTCTAATCCACTAGGAAAGATGATCAACAAAATTTTGGTGAAATTCAAGGTTGATTTGAAGGTTGATTGGAAGTGAATATGTGTTGATGGTTGATCTAGCCAACCAAGTCAACAAGGCAAAAAATAGGGATTGGATTTGTACTAAACGAGTTTGATTTGATCATTTGAGATAAAAGAATATTGTCTTATACACTAGTGAGGTCATTTAGGTTGTAATGGCCATTTGGGTCTTTGAGGGGTATTTTGGTCAACTAGGTCAAACAAAAAATTGGATTTTGGTCTAATGCACTCCTAATGATATTTCAAATGCATTAGAAGAGGTTTCATGGATTGAATTGATTGTGCCATGTTAAGTTTTTAAGGAAAAGTTCAAATTTGCCCTTAAATATATTTTGGTCATTTTAACCCCTGATCAACTCTGGCCAAAATGGATCCAGTAAAATGTAATTTACTGATCAACATGTCATACTAAAGGTCATGGGCTGGGTCAAAGGTCTTGGGGAAGGCCCTAAATTAAAATTCCACAAGGTATAGAATCTTGTGGAATTTCCTTTAAATATTTGAAGGTTTTGTAGCCTTTGAAAATTAATTTAGTTTATGAGGTTATAAGTTTTTGAATCTTGAATATGTTGTTAAACTTAACTAAGCTTATGTCCCAAGGCTAACCAAGAGAGGGGGGGGGGGGGGGGGGGGGGGGGGGAATTGTTAATTTTAAAAATTCTCTTGGATTTTAAAATTTGGAACCAGTTAACGATTCATAGCAAGTTAATTGAAGTTATTTAAAAGCAAAATTTTCAACCTCAAAATTAAAATTGCAGTAAGCAGCGGAAATTTAAATGACACAAAGATTTATAGTGGTTCGATCAAACATGACCTATATCCACTACGTGAAGACTCCCTCTTCAGGTGTTGCACTATTACCAAAAGTGACTCTCCTTTTGCCCCTACAGTAAGGCTGAGAAGACTTTACAAAAACTCTCTTCCACCAATCCCCGGTGTAGTAGAGAATCGTCATCCTTTCACACCCTCCAAGTGTAGGCAGAGAACCATCATCCTTTCACATCCTCTAAGTATAGGAAGAGTACCTTTGGCTGTTCACACTCTCCATGTGTTGGCATAGAACCATCATCCTTTCATACCCTCTAAGTGTCGGTAAAGAATCGTCGGCTGTTCACATTCTCTAAGTGTCAGTAAAGAACCGGATCTTCTTCAAAGATCTTCTCATGAGAAATCTAGAAAAAATAAGAGGAAGAGTGAAAAACACAAATCATATAGAGATCTTTACCTTTGAGTAAGCTTGTAAATCCTTTACACTCCACTAGCAAGAAATCTCTCTCAAACACTCTCTCACGCTCTCTCCTTCAATTTCCCTTGAAAATCATGAAGCAAAGATTAAAAAGAAGATATTAATGTCAATTTTTAATGGACCTTTTATACAAAAGATACAAAAAAACTATTCAAAAAATGGAATTTTTTAATTTTGAGTGTACACGATCGTACAGTACGATCATATGTTCGTACATATGAATTGTTCAAATACTGTTGCATACGAACCTATAAGAATAGGTATGAAATCATTTCTTTTCTGATCATCGTCTGGTACGAACCAAGTTCATCCGGGATAAACAATTAGATAATTTTAAAATTTGTCTGTACGAAACATTGAGACGAAATGAGTGAGAACGGACCCAAGATGTTTGTCCTTGTATGAATATGGAATCATCCCGTATGATCCATACTTAGAATTTTTTTTTGTATAAGAACAGACCCGAGATGTTCGTCCTTGTCAAAGCTGGGATCATCCGTATGATCTTCGTATAAGAATAGACCCGAGATGTTCGTCCTTATATGAAGCTAGGATCATCCCGTATGATCTTCATACGAGAATAGACTCGAGACGTTCATCCTTCTACGAAGCTAGGATCATCCTGTATGATATTCGTGCTAGAATAGACCTGAGACATTCATCCTTGTATGAAGCTAGAATCATCCTGTACGATCCACTTAAAAAGATATTTTCTTTTATGTTCGTTCAACTGCTCATCGGGAAAAATAACTGACCAGATCATTCCATATGAAGTGGTATCGTAAAGTACGATCAGTTTTAAAAAATATGAATTTTAAACTCTCACATGATGTGTGTGTGCTCAGTTACTCAATTACAATCACACTCTCTTAAATTGAATAAAATGGAAAATACATACTTCAATTACAATAAACTCTAAACTAATCTTGATTTGAAGTCTTCAACAATCTGTAGTATGATTTCCCTTAAATGTTAGTACACATAAGAGTAAAACAATTATTCAAAAATATATTAGAAGAAATATATTTTTGAACTCTCACCTGATGTGTGTGTGCTCAATTACTCAATTACAATCGCACTCTTTTAAATTGAATAAAATGGAAAATACATACTTCAATTATAATAAACTCTAAACTAATCTTGATTTGAAGTCTTCAACAATCTAGAGTATGATTTCCCTGAAATGTTAGTACACACAAGATCAAAACAATTGTTCAAAAATATATTAAAAGAAATAATAATCAAAACAATAATATTTGGAATCATAAAAAACATACAAGTTGCAATAATATCAAACATGCAAAACTAAGTAGGAATTATCTCAACAGAAGTGACATATTAGGCTCAAATTTGAGGGGTTAATCCTAAGAACATCCCTAATCAATATGAAACTAACATATCATGAATAAGAGGTCATTTGACTAGATTTCAAAGTGATTGAAAAACAACCAAAAAGGATTTGAAGACATGGGTCCTTAACCTTGGGATTTTGGGTTTAGATTGGATTTTGAGTTTAAATGGTTTATTTTGAAATATGCAAATCCATCAAAGTCAAATGAATTATTGAGATTGATTAGGTAGGGTTTAATGTTTAATTGAGGGCATGGATTTGAGTCTGGAGCTAAAAGCCAAACTAAAAATTTAATTGAAAAATGGACTAAAATTTGATTAGTGATTGGATTAGAATTTAACTGGGACCTTTGTGATTTACAAGTGAACACTTAACAACCCTTAGGTCACTAAAAGGGAACCTAGGTAGGTCTTAATGACCTCAAACAAAAATGTGGTCAATAAACACGCAATATGTGTGGTAGAATAAAGTGCTACTATACATATTGGTGTTGATTAAATAGAAGTATGGAATTTGGGGTTTTAATTCTAAGGAGAGGAAACACCAAACCTTTATGATATTTTCACAATTAGGCACCATAGCACTCAAATGGCCACAATGTCATGGCATTGCGGCTATAACTTCCAAGGGCCATATTCTATAACTGAAAAGATAAAAATATTCTTGAAGTAGCTAATCCCTATTATCAAGTGCAGCAACCGTGCAAAAGCATCAGAGTTGATGCCCTAGTTCGCTTCAGGGGTGTTGCAGCGCCATTTTTTTAAGCAATGTAATGTCAGATGTAATTTTATTTTTTTTATAAATATTTGAGATGTTATATTTGTAGGGGAATTCAGTAACTTGTATAAAATTTAGTACTTTTTATAGTACTTATCTAGTTCCCACCTAGAGTAAAATCTAAGGGAGGATATGGAAGTACAAGATACAATCATTTAGAATGTTTAACCCATATTTCATGAAACAACTTCATAAGTTAAAGGGATATCTTAATCCTCCTTGTGATAGCACTCTCTTGTATTAATATTCTTCCAAGAGTTTAATGACAAGGAGTTTGCTTGTTATTCATTTTATGGCTAGCTAAGTATCATGTTTTGGATTGATGAACTAAAATGCATTTTGAGTATAAATGAAGGCACTTATTCTATAACCATTAAAAGATATATTTAATATTATCTTTCTCTTTATTTAAAGCTCATTGTGGCCATATTTATAGTTAAAATTTTATGACCGTATAACCTCGATGGAGGATTGCATGAACAACCAAAAGTATTGAGATAGGATGCTTGCGTGCCTAGAGATAGGATATAAAATATTCTTGGCTCTTAAGGAGATACTATAACTATATGATATTTTTTTTATCATCCCCTATAAGCTCGATAAAGATCTACTGGATGCATATGCTCTAAATCACCCTACCTTGAAGAGTCCCATTAGAAAAAAAATATAAATTTTAAATTAATTAATCTAAAATACTTTAGTTAAATATTGTATCAAATATTTTACTATTTTTTTAAGTGATAGAATCTATAAAAATGTCATTTTTATTTTAGTAAGATAATTATTATAGTTGGAGTCAATAGTAGTAGTTTGTTACAAGTAAGCATTTCTCGTTGGCTTGGCACTATACTCTATCTCGTCATTAATTGATTCGGCACATATACTTATATTAAGTAGAGTTTGTTATTTTTATATCAAAGAAAATCTAAGCATTATTTAGGAGTGATAGAGCCCTAGATTTTTATACAATTAAAAAGTTAACTCCATAATCCCCATCAGTAATTAATGGCTCAATAGGGTAAAAGTGAGTTAGAACAACTTAGAGGAGGGGGTCATAAATTAGTTTTTTTAAAAACTTTTAGTTTTACAACAACAATTTTAATTGGAGTCTTAAAAAACTTTTTGGCAATAAATAAACATTTTATTTTTTTATTTTAAAAAATAATAATAATAACAAGCATAATACAATAAATGTTTTTAAATAAAATATAATATTTTAATGCTTGAGAGTAGTTTTCAGGATTTAAAGCACCACTTCAAAAAATTGAAATAGGGAAATAACAATATTATGCAAGAAATAAAAATAACTAAAGTAGAAAGAACACAAATCATATTTTTATAGTGGTTAGGTCTCTTGACCAACATCCACTCCTTTCACTATCTATAAGGTGAGGGATCCCTTCTCCTTTCAAAGGAAGAGAAAAACCTTCTACATAACATTTCCAGTTCAAATTCCATCAATCTACTTCCCAGAATGATGAAGTTTCCTTATCCCTAGCCTTCTTGGCTAGACTTGATCCTTTTAACAAAAACTTCTCAGAGCTCCTTTACAAGAGCTCTTCATACAAATAACTCAAAGGAACAAGGTGTAGAATAGATAAACAACATGAGAATTACCTCAAATAATTCCTTGGACACCCTAAGGAACCTTCTCTCATTTCCTCCCTCACATCCCAAGTATTTATGCAAGCTCTCATAAAAACACCTCTCTCTCAAAAGGACTTTTAAAATTCTTTATAGCAATTATTTGAGCCAATTCTCTCTCTCTCTCTCTCTCTCTCTCTCTCTCTCTCTCTCTCTCTCTCTCTCTCTCTCTCTCTCTCTCTCTCTCTCTCTCTTATTAAATTATAAATATTGGTATTAAATAAGGACCTAATTTCCAGTTGCTAATGACTATGTTATACAATATGAATATTAGTTCATACACTATGATTAGTTCAATTTGAATAAAACTAAAAAAAATCCTTCTCTGTTTGATCTAAATGTGTGATCATGAAAATACAACATTATTAGTTTAATGGATCAATGGATCATCCTGCTTAAAAAAGAATTTTATGAAGATGACCTATATTTCTTCAAACTATAATGATATATTTAATATGATTTGATTTTGATTTGATTCCCATATTTATGGATCCAAAATAGGCAAAATTTTTAAATATTTTATAGTTTGAACATGTTCGTACAATACAATCAATTCAAATTCAAGTTTACTTATTCATGGAAATTCAGAATAATGGGTAGATTTATTTGAAATAATTGGTCATTGAGTATGATGTATATCATGCTATATAACTATTTCTCTTTTAATTTATTTATTTTTAGTTTAATTAATATCACTTAGTTTATTATTAATATCATAAATTTTCATACAATATTGTACACCCATGACTAATCATGTAGATACCAATTTGCAGATGTCTTACATGTTATGTTTGGGTTGAGTGGAAGGTGAACCCTTTCCTCACTCTGAATAGTTATTTGAGGGACTCTCTTAGGATGTAGGAAGGAGCTTAATACTGGAGCATGGTGGACTAGCTTTGGCCATATCTTCTAGGCAGTTCACCTCCTTGACGGGGTAACCTTAGAAGTTCCTCTCTTAGTCAAACAAATCTTTATCCATCCTTGCCATGGTTAAATCTCCCATGGAAGACACATAAAGATTTAAGCTAATGAAATGTATTTCCCCACAAAACATCTCTTGAAATCAAATAAACCTAAAGAACACATCAACATGATAATTACCTCCTCACACCTCCATAGGGTGACCTAAGACTAGCTTCCTACTGATATCGACTCGATCTGCGATTTAATACTATTCTGATTATCTCTCATGGTGATCACTAGTGGACTTAGCACAAATTATTAGTCCTTATCAAAGATGAATCGTAAGTATGACCAATATATATCCACTGTAACTCCTAAAGCTGTACAAAAAGGGGGAGAATCGAAGGACTATAAGGATTAACATTTTTCCTTTTTTTTAAGGAAGATATATATTTTAAAATTTTTATCTTAAGCTTTGTAGTACAGAGCTCTAGTTTCCACTGTTCTTATACATTCTACTTGGATAATAATGATTTTTTCAAGATCTTTATTCTATCTCTCTTCCTCTCATATTCTGAATTCATTATCTTCAACTTTGGGGTTTTAGTCAATAGGTGGCCTAAAGTACTCCTAAATCATCCAAAGGACAAAATAGGATCCAAATTCCAGTCAAGTTAGTGAGCATAGATTTGATGTCGAAGGAAAAAAAATTACCATTCTCTAGGTGACTTAAGACCCCGGTGAACACAATAAACCTATATTACTTCAATCATTTTGAACTGTGAGAAATGGAAAATTATATTTGAAAATCTCTTCATGATGATATAGAAAACACTAGCAACTTGTCTAGATCTATCAACGTATATGCCTAAAGGATCAATAGACCTCAGTGTGTATTACAAGCCACCAAAAAGATCACATGCTACAAATTTAGTAGCCAAAAAGAGCACACGCTTCAAATTTAAAGATGAATATTTTAGATCGTTGGCTAGATAGATCAATGAAATTAAATAAGATATGAACAACACCTTTTCCCAATAAATCTCCAAAGCAAGTACACCTCTCAAGTTCAAGGTACCTCATATAGAAGCTTACAATGGAAAGAATAATCCAACAAATAACTTGGCAATCTTCGATCCCATGAATTCCCTCATGTACATCGATGACTCCATCCATTGTCATCTCTTCTTCACCTCTCTTAAAGATTAGACACTAGGGTGGTTCACTCACCTACCCAGAAGGGTGATCACCTCCTTCACCAAATTTAAGAAAATTTGTCACACAATTTACAAGTTACTAGAAGAAAGGTTTATACAAGAGGAGTTAGGAATTTGGTGAATCACAAAATAGCTTCATACTTAAGTTACAAAAATGAATGCTTAACGTGAAAGACCCAGAATCCAAGGGTAAAGGGAACATTTTTTAAAATTCACATTTAGCCTATAATAGCAAAAGATGTTAGCAGAATTGTGGGAACTTACCATCTATAATTTTAATCTGAAGAATACCCGACTAAATCACCCGCAATCACTTTATGTTATGGGATTGTTATAAGAACAAGCTCCCACTAGAGAGGTGTAGAGAAAGTGTTAAGAAAGTTGCTAGTTGCATATTTTACATTCTTACAACTTGTATTATTTTGATGATTCCAAATATTATTGTTTTAAGCTTTATATTCTCCTAACATTTTTTGGAAGAATTGTTTTTGCTCTTGTATGGACTAACTTTTCAGGATAATCGAACTCCAGACTAATGAAGACTTCAAATCAAAATTCAGCAAGATATAATTTGTAAATTGAAGTTTATATTTTTCATTATATTGAGTTTGAGAGGGAGTGATTGTAATTAAGTAACTTCGCACACACACACTTGGGGAGATCGTTAAAATTCATACTGATCGTACGGGATGAACAATGCTCGTACGGGACGATCAAGTCAGTTATCCCCATGGATGAGAAATGGAACGAGTAGGAAGTAAGAAAATTTTTCTAAGTCCTGATCGTCAAGAAAAATTTTTTTATTCATCCCAGGACGAAATGCTCTCTGAAAAATTTTCATTTAGACAAAATCCTGTTCATGCAAGGATGAATTGCTCTCTAGAAAAATTTTGTCCAGACGAACTTCAATTCAACCCAAGACCATATGCTCTGAAAAATATTTATTCAGATGAGTTCTTATTTGGCCCAGGATGAAATTCTCTCTATAAAAATTTCATCCAGACGAACTCTTATTCATCCCAGGATGAAAATGTTTTAACATTTTCAATTTTGATAACTTCCTACAGTTTGTCAAACTGACCCATGGTGTAACTATTCATACCGGACGAACTTAGTTTGTACGAGACGATAATCGGGTATGAAGTCATTTCGTACCAATATGCATTGGGTTCGTATGCAACTGATTTAAGTAAGTTTGTCCAGGACAATCCACGATCGTACGAAATGATCCACTTTGTAAAGACTTAAAAATCAGCAATTCTTGGATAATTTTTTGTGTCTTTCCTATATAAAGTCCAATTAGAATTGCCTCTTAATCTTTTTGCCTACTGATCTTCGTGCCTACTGAAAGGAGAGTCATGGAGAGAGTGTGAGAGAGTGTTTTAAGGAGGATTCTTACTACTGAAGCTTGAAGATTTCACTTGGTACTCAAAGGTAAGAGTCTCTACTTTTATTTTTTTTAATTACTTCACTCTTTTCTCTCTTCTTTCTAGATTTCTTGTGAGAAGATCTGTCAATGAGATTTGGTTCTCTATCGACACTTGTAGAGTGTGAAAGGACAAAAGGTTCTCTGCCTACACTTGGAGAGTGTGAACAGCCAACGGGTCCTCTGCCCACACTTGGAGAGTGTGAAAGGACGAAAGGTTCTCTACCTACACTTAGAGATTGTGAACAGCCGACGGGTCCTCTGCCCACACTTGGAGAGTGTGAAAGGATGAATGGTTCTCTGCCTACACTGGGAGAGTGTGAAAGGATAGACGGTTCTCTGCCAACACTGGGAAGAGTGTAAAAGAACGACGATTCTCTGCCGCACTGGTAGTGGTGGAAGAGAGTTTTGTAAAGGCTTCTCCGCCTTGCTGTGGGTGCAAAAGGAGAGTCACTAGTGGTATTAGTGCAATACTCGAAGGGTGCCTCCAAGGAGTGGATGTAGGTCGTGTTAGACTAAACCACTATAAATCTCATGTCTTTTATTTTTCCGCTGCTTTTAATTTTATCGTTATTAACTTGTTGTTGAAAAACCTATTTCTACAAAATTCATTAAAGTTTATTTTTAGTTTAAAATTTTAAAAAGAGGGACTAAGTTTTTAATTACCAATTCACCCCCCTCTTGGTTAGCCACTGGGACATAAGCTTAGGTTTAACAACATAATTCATATTGAACAAGTTTTAACAAGTGGTATCAGAGCTTTGTTTCAAAATCATAAGTTTAGACTACTTTTTAATTAGCGTAGATGGTTACATTTGGAAATCAAAATTCACCTGAGGGTTACTCTATAACTAGACCTCCATTGTTTGATAATATTCCTTTTGAATTTTGGAAAACACGCATGTCTACATTTTTGCAGTCACTTGATTACCGAATATGGATCTTAGTTCATGAAGGGTATACAAAACCAACTAGACTAGTTGAAAGAGTTAGAGTTGAAACGCCTTTTATGGACTAGACAGTAGAAGAATGTGACTTAGCATAATTAAATGCCAAATACTTAAATAATTTCTTTTGTGATCTTAAATCAGAAGACTACATACGGGTTTCTACTTGTAAGAGTGGAAAGGACATATGGGATAGACTTTGTAT
Source organism: Dendrobium huoshanense (assembly GCA_016618105.1). NCBI lineage: Eukaryota > Viridiplantae > Streptophyta > Magnoliopsida > Asparagales > Orchidaceae > Dendrobium > Dendrobium huoshanense. Next base: position 26,031,663 of record CM028355.1, read on the forward strand.
AACTTATGAGGGGACTAATGAGGTTAAGCAATCTAGATTTAATATCTTGTTGCATGATTATGAACTGTTTCGCATGAAACCCAATGAATCCATTTCTAAAATGTACACAAGATTCACACAAATAGTCACCTCTTTACATGCATTAGGTAGGGAACTAACGAATGCTGAAATGGTTAATAAGATTCTTCATTGTCTGCCTACTGCTTATGATGCTAAAATTACTGCAATTATAGAGTCTAAGGATCTAAACATATACTCTATTGACAATCTTCTTGGTTCACTAATTGCTTACGAGCAAGGAGTTAGCCAAAGAAAGATTGATGCATGTGAGCCACGAAGGGAGAAGAACATAGCACTGAAAGTGAACACTCACAACCTGAGGATGAAGACGACATCGCACTGATGACTAGATAATTCAAAAGCTTTTTAAAGAGTAAGCAGAAGAGACACCAGTAATGGAATAGAGGTAAATTTAATAGAAATGTTAAGGTTTCAAATGATGATATTTGCTATGAGTGTAGGAAACTTGGATATATTAAGACATATTGCCCAAAACTCAAAGCCACTCCTAGCAAGGAGAAGGTAGAGGAGAAACCATTTGTGAAGAAGGGCAAGAAGAAATTCCAAAGAGCTTTTTGGGTGGACTCAGCTTCAGACTCATCATAGATAGAAAAGGAAGAGGAAGTCACTAATCTATGCTTAATGGCTGATAGTCTTGATCAGTTAGATCAAAAAGAGGTATGTGACATAACTTATGATGAGCTTTTTAAAGTTTCTGAACACATGCATGATGCATATAGGAAAATGAAGAAAATGCATGTTAGTATATGTTTAGAATTTGAAGAACTACAAAAGGATCATGAAATCTTTAGGAAAGATCACGCTTTAATTGATGACAACCACATGAAATTACATGATGAGTTTGATGACTTAAATAAAAATCATGAAAGTTTAAAATCATCCTATGTAGAACTTGAAAAATATTTTAAAAATTTTAAGGATGAATCTGAGAGCAAAATTTATAGAATCAATTATACAAATCAAATTTTGGAAGATATGAATTCATTTTACAAATTAATGATAAAAGCTCTCGAGGATAATAGGATACCCCCTAAACTTGAAGACTTCACTAATCCTATTTTGTATCATAAATTTATGCAATCCCTAAATAGACAAATGAATAGTATAAGACTTAGGAATTATTTTTCAAAAGTCAAATGTAACAATTGTGGATTGATTGAACACATAGCTCACACCTGTACTTTTAAAAAGAAAACTTATTTGGTGTGGAAACCTAAGATGCATAAACCTAGACATCTAATACATGCATCTCTTTATAATTTGCCAAAAGGAGAACCCAAACTTGTTTGGGTTCCTAGGTCTAATGTTTGATAATCTTGCAAGGTCACTCTCACACAAGACCTCGTGAGAGCATATGGTACCTGGACAGCAGATGTTCAAAGCATATGACTGGAGATACTGCACAATTCATATTACTAGAAGCCAGGAGTGTAGGCAAGGTTACACTTGGAGATAACACCACAAGGAAGGTGGTTGGGTCAGGTATGATATGAAATCTTAAGAATTTTTACAATGAAAATGTGTTATTGGTAGAAGGCTTAAAGCATAATTTGTTAAGTATAAGCCAGCTATGGGACAAAAGATATTGTGTAAAATTTGTTCTTACTAGTTGCATATTAAGCCTAAATAGAAATGATGTTTTGAATGGTATAAGGGTAAACAATGTGTATATGCTAGATTTGAATTACATTCAAACTCCTACTACTTTTTGTTTAAAAACTATTTCTAATGAATCATGACTTTGGCATAGGAGACTTTGTCATTCTAGCATGAAAAATCTGAAGAGGATTACCCAAAAGAACTTAGTGAGAGGTATACCAAAACTAGACTTTACTAAGGACCACCTTTGTGATGCATGTCAATTAGGAAAATAAGGGAAGTCCTCTTTTAAGTCCAGTAAGGATCTTAGAACTAGTAAAGCATTAGAGATTTTACATATGGATCTTTTTGGACCAGTTAGAACTATAAGTTTAGGAGGGAAGTCTAGGAGGGAAGGTATACAGAATTGTGATTGTGGATGATTACTCAGGATTCATATGGGTTAGATTTCTATTTCATAAGAGTGAATCATTTGAGGAATTTAGAAAATTTTCGACTTTGATTCAAAGAAAGCTACGATGTGAAATTATGACTATACAAAGTGATCATGGAGGGGAATTTGAGAATATAAGATTTAAAGATTTTTGTAAGGAGAAAGGAATTGATCACAACTTTTCTGCACCTAGAACCCCTCAGCGCAGAATAGGGTAGTCCAAAAGAAAGAACAAAAATAGTAATAGAAGCCCTTGAGCCATGTTGGCATAATACTCACTTCTAAAATATTTTTGAGCTGAGGCGGTTAGCACTGCATGTTATGTTCTGAATAGGGTGAATGTGAGATCTAAACTAGATAAAACACCCTATGAGTTGCTAAAAGGTAGAACACCTAATTTGTTTCATTTGCATGCTTTTGGTTGTACGGTGTTTATACATAACAATGAAAAATCTGCCTTAGGAAAATTTGATCCAAAATCAGATGAAAGATTTTTTTTAGATACTCAAGTGTTGGAAAATCTTATAGAGTATTCAATAGAAGAACTTTGGAAATTGAAGAGACTACACATGTTGTTTTTGATGAATCTGAAATGTTGGAAGATCCAAATATTGTAGAAGAAGATATTGAGAATAACTCCCAAAAGATTAATAAAATGAATTTGTATGAAAATTTGAAAGAGAATATAGAAGAAAATTTGGAGATAGAAAACCCTTTACCTAGAGATTTGAGATTTTCTAAAAACCACCCAAAGGAGTTGATAATTGGTGAACCTAGTGAGGGTGTAAGGACTAGGCGTGGATTAAATAAAGAAGTCAATCATTCAGCCTTTATTTCAACTGTAGAACCCACAAATATTGATCAAGCACTTTCAGATGAATTTTGGATTTTGGCCATGCAAGAAGAGTTAAATCAATTTGTAAGAAATAAAGTTTGGGAGTAAACTACAAGGCCAAAGGATCAAAGTATAGTTGGAACTAAGTGGGTATTCAAAAATAAAATGAATGACTCAGGAGTAGTCATTTGAAATAAGGCTAGATTAGTTGCCAAGGGGTATAATCAAATTGAAGGGATTGATTTTGAGAAAACTTTTGCCCATGTAGCTAGACTTGAAGTAATTAGGGTTTTATTAGCCTTTGCCTATTTTAAAGGATTTAAATTATACCAAATGGATGTAAAAAGTGCATTTTTAAATGGGGTAATTCAAGAAGATATCTTTGTAGAACAACCACCAGGTTTTAAAAATTTTAAATACCCAAATCACATTTTCAAATTGAAAAAAGTATTACATGGATTGAAATAGGCACCTAGGACTTGGTATGAGAGGTTAAGAACCTTCCTACTTGAAAGATCATTTGAAAAATGAAGTGTGGATACAACTCTCTTTTTGAAGATATTTAGAAATGACATACTCATTGTACAAATTTATGTGGATGAAATCATCTTTGGATCTTCAAATAAAAATCTTTGTGATAAATTTTCTAAAATAATGAGTAGTGAAATTGAGATGAGTCTAATGGAAGATTTAAATTACTTTCTAGGCATTAGCATTAAGCAAATTGAGGAGGGAGGGTACATTTTTTAGTCAGTCAAAGTATGTTAAGGACATCCTCAAAAAGTATGAAATGGACAATGCTAAACCTATTAGTACACCTATGAGTTTCTTAGTTCAGTTGGATAAGGATCCTAAGGGAAAATTTGTTGATCAAAAGAAATTTAAAGGAATAATTGGGTCTTTACTTTACTTGACAACTAGCCGACCTGATATCATGTTTAGTGTTTGTTTATATGCTAGATTTCAATCAGATCCAAAAAAATCACTTATGACTGCAGTAGAAAGGATTCTAAGGTATATGTTAGGAACTAAAAACTTAGGAATTTGATATCTTAAATTTAGCACTTCATTTGAAATAATTGGTTATTCAGATTCTGATTTTGCAGATTGTAGGGTGGATAGAAAAAGCACTTCTAAAACATGTCAGTTCATTATAAATTCTTTAGTCTCTTGGTCCAGTAGAAAATAAAATTCTGTACCCCTATCTACTGCTGAAGCTGAATACATTGCATTAGGATGTTCTGTGCCACAAGTACTTTGGTTGAAATAACAGTTGATTGATTTATGATTAACTATAGGTACTATTCCAATTTATTGTGATGACACTAGCGCTATTTATATTTCTAAAAATTCTATTCAACATTTAAGAACCAAACATATAGACATCAGGCATCATTTCATAAGGGATCATGTATCCAAATGAGAAATTGAACTCACTTATGTTTCTACTGAAAATCAACTTGCAGACATTTTTACAAAACCTTTAGCCTTTGATACTTTTAGTACATTAAGAACAAGGCTTGGAGTAATTGATTTTAATGCTTAATAAAAATGTTTTCTGCAACATTGATGCGTGTTTTTAGTTAGTATTTTTGTGTGTATCCTTATGTTTGTGATCTTTTCTGTATTTTGAGTTTGTGTTTTCATTTTTCCATTTATGTTTTTGTTGTGTTTGTGTTTCAGTTTTGATTGAGTGCTATTTTAAAAATTTGAGTAAAATAATCAAGGACGAAAATATTTTTGTACGGGACGAATTGCGTAGTGTGTCAAACTGTTGGATTTGAACCATTTGGGTGCAGTTTTTCAGTTTTTTAATTTTCACTTCGTCTGTACGATCATTACGATCGTCCAGGACGAACTTTTTTTTTCAAATGATGGGACGATTGAATGATAGTTAAACAGATAAGGTCATTTTTAATATTGTATTCGTACGTACGAACCTTTGGTTCATCCGGACGAACGCTTGGCAAATCGATGTGGCAAACGGTCTTAACTGCCATTAAAATGATCATAAATTTCTGATTTTCCAGGATGAACACTTGTTCATCTGTACAATCGATTGGTCAAAAGTCTATACGAAAGGTCGCTTCTTAAGTTGTGTGATTATGAAAAGCCATTTTATTTTGGACTCATTCGTTCGTCCATATGAAATTTTTTTTACACGATGAACTAAATTTTGTACGGGACGAACGTAATTTTATCTGTACGAACAGTCGTATTTCATTAAATTGATCGGCTTTAAACTCAACAGTCACACTCACACATCCCTTTCAGAACCCTTTCTTCCTTTAGATCTTATGCATGAGAAGTTCAAGCAAGCAACAAAAGGTTCTCGCCAAGGGTCCACACAGAAATTCTTTTGATAATTGTTTGTCATAAGAGAATGAAGAATCTTTTCCTAGATTTGCCTCCTCTAAGATCACCCCGTCTAGAGTTATTATTGAGGATCAACTGAGCTTTCGGGTAATGAACTTGTTTGCATCAAATCAATTTGGTCTCATTCTCACACTAGTCCACCTCTACAATAAAGAGACCTTTCATTATTTCCTAGCAAACATGTCCTTCAACTCCGACCATTCTGTAATCAAGTCCTTTATTTTTAAGAAGAAAGTTGAAATCACCAAGGTTGACTTAGGAATCTTTTTGAACTTAAGGACTAAGGGAATTAGAGCCCATACTATGACCACTACTGCTAATTTTGAATGGAATGAAATTAATGAAGTGATTAGAAAAATTATATTTAAGGAGCATATGCCTAAAGTGTCCTCTCTTATTTGTAATGCTCGTATCATCCAGCATGTTCTTCAAACTTCCATAAATCATAAAGCTGGTGATAGAGTCAACATTACTCCTCTTCTTTCAATAGTAACCTACTTGATTATGACTAAACAACCTATAGATGAAGCCCAACTAATCCTGGACTATTTTTATGGAATTTCTGAAATTGGTCATGTTGAACATAAAAGAAAGAAGAACATTGCTTTAGGACATCTTGTTGCCTTCATTTTGGAGAAGAAGTATAATTTGGTTCATCCAGTTGAAGGTTTTAAAGAACCTCTCTACTACAATGACGAATCTTTTAGGGCAATCTTCAATAAAGATGAACCACGTAAAGCACATGTTATTAGTGACTCAGAGGAGGAACATGAACCTACACCTGCACCTGCACCTGCACCTGCTAGTGAACCAAATTATCAGGATTTGGTTAAGAGATTTGATCGCTTAGAGTCTCATTTTGATCAAAGATTTAATCAAATTGAAACTCATTTGCAGCAGCAGGATATTCAATACAATCAGGATATGGGGTATATGAGAGAGCAGGTGAATGATATTAGTTCCAACATGCTTATGATAAGTAGTTATTTTAACTTCTTCAATACTGTACCTCCTCCTCCTCCTCCAAATTAGGGTCCATCAGAGTGATTCATGTACTTGGTTATGTTTTTCTTTAGTTGACGTGTTTTGTGATGTAGTAGGTTGTGATGTGTTACATAGTGATGAATTTTGTTTTAGTTATGTGTTTGTTTCATTAGATGTTTTTGTATTTGAGTTTTATGTGGCGTTGATATCATTCATAGATTGTAATATCCCTTATAATGATATCAATATAAGTTATCTTATTTTAGTTTTAATCTTATTTTGAAATGTGTGTTAGCCTATATGAAAATCCCTAAAGTTTTTGATCCTACAAGTGCTATACCTTGAAGTGCAACTTAAAATTAAATTTATTAGAAAATCTAATTTTTCTAAATTTAAGTTTTGCTTATATCTTGATATAATTAAGATTGTCAATTTCATGTTTCTTATTAGACTACATTAATGTTTAATATTATTATTGCAATTGTAATGTTTTCTTATTTTATATTTCACTTATCAATAAATATTGACGCACTTAGAAAATTTTGAAATTTTTTATTATTGATTTTGGAAAGATCAAAATTACTCTTGAAAAATGTACAATTGTACAAAAATCAAAATGAATGCGCAATGGTTTGCAATTTGAAAAAGAGGCATAAAATAAGCCCAGAAATTAAAAGATGCACAAAAAATGTGCCAAAAATATTGAAAATGATGAGCAAAGCACCACATGTGATAATCATTTCTTTCCACAATCTTTTAATCTCTTAATTCAAATTAGTCTTCTGTACATTTATATTTCGTATTGACATTTTAAATATGCAAATTTTATATTCATCCTTTTGCAATGATTTTTTTTTATCTTAGTGTCTAAATTGATTCATGATTTTGATGTTTTTTTTTATCAATGTTATATCTCTTTTTAAATTCAATGAATTATTTTTATTTACCTAATAATTTGATTTTATTTGCAATATTTATTTCAATCACTTTCAAGGATCAATTATCTAAGGATTATCATTTGACTGCTTACATTTCTGTTCTTTTTCTTCTTCACTTTTTGATGTTGTCAAAAAGGGGGAGAAAATATTATTAGTATCGTATCATTTTGTTCGTATCTTTGTTTTGCATTCGTATTTTTTTTTTGTTTTGTTTTGTTTCGTATTTTATATGTTGTATTTTTTTTAAAAGAAAAGAAAAAGATAACATTGTTGTGTAATGCCTCCTTATTTTCATATGTTCATCAATTCAGGAGGAGTTTAGGTGATTATTAAAATTTGAAATTTATACAAATAATAATTATTTTGCCATAATAAAAAAGGGGGAGATTGTTAAGAAAGTTGGTAATTGCATGTTTTACATTCTTATAACTTGTTTTGTTTTGATGATTCGAAATATTATTGTTTTAGGTTTTATATTCTCCTAACACTTTTTGGAAGAATTATTTTTTCTCTAGTGTGGACTAACATTTTAGGATAATCAAACTCCAGACTAATGAAGACTTCAAATCAAAATTCAACATGAGATAATTTGTAAATTGAAGTTTGTAGTTTTCATTATATTGAGTTTGAGAGGGAGTGATTGTAATTAAGTAACTTAGCATACACATACTTTGGGAGATCTTTAAAATTCATATTGATTGTACGGGACGATTAAGTCAGTTATCCCCTCGGAAGAGAAATGAAACAAACAGGAAGTAAGAAAATTTTCTAAGTCCTAATCGTCCAGATGAATTTTTCTATTCGTCCCAAGATGAATGACCTCTAGAAAAGTTTCGTTCAGACGAAATCCTGTTCATGCAAGGATGAATTGCTCTCTGGAAAATTTTTGTCAAGACGAACTTCAATTCGTTCCAGGACGAAATGCTCTTTGATTAATTTTTGTTCAGACGAGTTCCAATTCAGCCCAGGACGAAATGCTCTCTGTAAAAATTTTGTTCAGACAAACTCTTACTCATTCCATGACGAAAATGTTTTAACATTCTCAATTTTGATAACTTCCTGCAGTTGTCAAACCGACCCATGATATAACTATTCAAACCTGACAAACTTAGTTTGTACGAGACTATAATCGGGTACGAAGTCAGTTCGTACCAATATGCAACTGATTTAAGTAAGTTCATCCAGGATGATCCATGATCGTACGGGACGATCCACTTTGTAAAGACTTGAAAATCAGCAATTTTTTTTTATGGTTTTTTGTGCCTTTCCTATATAAAGTCCAATTAGAATTGCCTATTAATCTTTTTGCCTACTGATCTTTTTGTGCCTACTGAAAGGAGAGTCAAGGAGAGGGTGTGAGAGAGTGTTTGAAGGAGGATTCTTACTACTAGAGCGTGAAGGTTTCACTTGGTACTCAATGGTAAGAGTCTCTACTTGTGTTTTTTTTAGCACTTCACACTTTTCTCTATTTCTTCAAGATTTCTTGTGAGAAGATCTGTCAAGGAGCTTTGGTTCTCTGCCGACACTTGGAGAGTGTAAAAAAACAAAAGGTTCTCTGCCTACATTTGGAAAGTTTGAACAGCCGATGGGTCCTTTGCCCACACTTGGAGAGTGTGAAAGGACGAAAGGTTCTCTGCCTACACTTGGAGAGTGTGAACAACTGACGGGTCCTCTGCCCACACTTGGAGAGTGTGAAAGGATGAAAGGTTCTCTGCTTATACCGAGAGAGTGTGATAGGACGGACGGTTCTCTGGAAATACTGGGAAGAGTGTAAAAGGATGACGGTTCTCTACCTCACCGGGTAGTGGTGGAAGAGAGTTTTGTAAAGGCTTCTCCGCCTAGCTGTGGGTTCAAAAGGAGAGTCACTAGTGGTATTAGTGCAATACTCGAAGGGTGCCTCTGAGGAGTGGATGTAGGTCGTATTAGACCGAACCACTATAAATCACGTGTCTTTTATTTTTCCACTGCTTTTATTTTTATCGTTATTAACTTGTGGTTGAAAAACCTATTTCTATAAAATTCATTAAAGTTTATTTTCAGTTTAAAATTTTAAAAAGAGGGACTAAGTTTTTAATTACCAATTCACCGCCCTCTTGATTAGCTGCTGGGGCATAAGCTTAGGTTTAACAACCTAATTCATATTGAACAAGTTTCAACAGAAAGAGCTCAATCCCAAGAAATGGTGAACTAAAGACCAAGCTTGCAACATAATCAATATTGATTCAACCCATATAAGGTGCCCGCTCAGTTAAGCCCTCTAAGGAAAGAAGCACCATTAGCACCAAGACCCATACATGGTGCCCACTCAGCCAAGCCCTCTAAGGGAAGAGCACCATTAACACTAAGGGTCTTGGAAATACACAGATAGGTTGGCGACCTCAAATATATCCAAACTATACTATGAGAGTTCCATGACAAAATTTTTTGATGCCATTCAGAATAAAGAATTTTTTAGGCAGTGCCAAGGATATCTTGAGATACTATGCTTTCTACAATGATTAAGGGTATGACACCAAAGAATGTTGTCACCTGCAAAACCTAGTTGATGAACTCATCAAAATTGGGTAGCTTAAAGAATTCTTCCTCACTAATTTAGAGAAAAAACCAGGGAAAGCCCTAGTGGAAGAAAGTACAAATGAGTCCAGACTAATGCAAGCAATCCATATAATCTAAGTTGAGCCCATTTCATCGGAAGTGATATATGGGACACCCCTACATGAGTGAGAAAGCCATGTGCTAGAATAGCCAATTTTGTAAAATTCTCATGATCCATTGATGATATACCCATCACCTTGACTATAAAAGATAAACCAACCCATAGAAATTCATACAATAATATCATTGTGATCACAACTTTGATTACCAGTTATTAGGTTGGAAACATCCTGATAGACATAAGGAGTTTAGTGAATATAATCTTCAAGATAACTTATGATAAGATGAACATGCTTGCCTCACATCTCACCCTTACTATCAAATATCTCTATAAATTCTTTGGTAAGCATAAGGTGACAAAAGGAGTAATCTCCTGACCTATCACTTTGGGCGAAGGAAATTATCAGTACTCAACCATGACAAACTTCATCATTATTGAATCCCCAGCTACCTTCAATGTTATATTCAGCGGTCCATTACTTATTAATTTCAAAGCTATGGTATCTGCATACCATCTCACTGTTAAATTTTTAGCCATAGGGAAAGAAAGTATTATAAAAGGTGACATAGCCTAGTCGCATACAATCTACCTATGAGCATTTGGCAAGTAGACTCCAAAAAAAAAAATCCACCAACTAAACATAGAGATTGGTCCAAACTTCGATACAACAAACACCATCAAATAAATACCTATGTTATAAAATAGATTAGATAGATTTCTTAGAATTAGTACCTCATTCAATAGAGAGCATCAAGTTGAATTGATACAAACTCTTCATAGAGGCTCTCTCCCTGTTAAATAGAAGAACATAAAAATAACTACCTTACTATTAAGCCCATCTATGATGAAGTGAAAAATTTAAAAGCTTCCAACTTTATGAATGAATACAATATCTGGATTGGATTTTTAACATGGTGATGGTTCATAAATCAACACACAAATGAATAATATGCATGAATTTAACAAACCTATGTTTATTTTTCCCCAAGGATGGTTATCCACTATCAAAAATAGACGCCCAAGTTTACTCCATATTGGGTTATCGATCATGAGTTTTTTGGATGACTTTTTCTGCTACAATCGGATCAAGATGCACCCAAGAGATTGAGAAAAAATTACATTCATTATAGTGGAAGATCTATACCAATATAAATACATGCTTTTTAGAACAAAAAATATTGGAGCAGTATATTAAAGAATGATGGACAATGCCTTCAAAGAGTAGAAGGAAATAAATGTTAAAGTTTGTGTGTATGGTCTTCTAGTCAAGAGTTGATCTCTTGACTAGCTTATCAAGGATCAACAAGAAACAATTCTCATTCTATAGAATTACAACATGAGGTTGAATCCTCTGAAGCGCACCTTTAAAGTTATAATAGAAAAGTTTTTAGGGTTTCTTCATACACTTGATGGAATAAAAATTAATCCAGATAAGGTATAAGTTATACTTGATATGAAGACGTTCAAAATTGTTATGGAAGTTCAGTGACTTACTACTTGGATTGACAGACTTAACTATTTCATATGTTGGCTGGGAGAGAGATGCACCCCTTCTTAAAAAATCATCAAAATGCAAAGGCATTTTCTTGGGGAGAAGATTGTGAGACTTCCTTTCAACAAGTAAATTTTTTTTGTACTTTACTGCATCTTCTTCAAAGATATCAACCAAGTGAAAATATGTACTTATATCTCAAAGTTTATGAAAATGCTATCAATTATGTGCTCATTATAAGAGGAGGGAGGAAGTAATACCTATATACTATGAAAGATATACATTCCAGGGTGTGAAGCAATGGTATCATGGAAAAGCTCATATATGCACTTGTCAACTCAGATATAAGATTGTGCCATTACTTCTAAACTCATTTATTTCAAGTAGTAGTTGATCATCCCCATAAGTAAATTCTAGCTGAGCGCGACCACTCTGGCTGATTACTCAAATGAGTGGTTGAACTCAATGAATTATCTATAATCTATATTTAAAGGATAACTATCAAGGCTCATGTACTCATTGAATTTCTTAGAAACTAAAATGACTAAGGTATGAGTTTAGTGTTAACCTTTTTTTATATGAGGTCACTTGAACCAATCCAGACCCTATATCCTTTCTAAACCCTAGGATTCTTCCAAACTCTAGTCCATAGGATCTATCTAGACCCTAGATCAATCTAGGCCCAAGGATATACACAGACCCTATATCAATTTAGACCATAGGATCTACCTAGATCCTAAATCAATCCATACCATAAGATTTAATCCATACCATTAGGTTAAATCCCAATCTGAGATCAATCCAAATTTAAGTTCATACAAACCTCAAATCAATTCAAACTTTAAATATATTCATACTTCAAACCTATCTAGATTTCAATCTGGCTTCTAATCTAACTTCAAACTTATCTAATCACTTATGATCATCCAAATGATCTGTTGGTGGAATTTTGAAAACATGTTTTGAAAATTATTAGTTTTCTTTGGGGATTTTAAGATTAAGGTTAAGTTCTAATTCTAAGGTCGAATCGACTCGTTAGAAAGAGTATATCACCCCGAAGGACGAAAATAAACTTTCATAACGGTGTTCAGACTTAGAATTATGTAAACTCATCTTGAATACTATGATCGGGTTCTAAGAAGAACTTTATATGGCCCTGAGGGGACAAAATATAGATCAACTAAGTACCCAATTACAATATTCAAGAGACATGATCATCGCATTCGCATCCAAAGCCTTATCGAAGAAGGATGTATCTCCCCAAAGGGAAATGACACCATTCTGCGATAATTCTTCTAATGCGAGCACGATGATCATTATTTAACTTTTCCCAAAGAAATCTAATGAAGTTTTAGAAATTGAGTTTTCTTTAAAATCAGGTGTGTGTGGGGTTCCAAATCTCCTACGAGCGCAAGCCCTCGTAGTTAATTACATCGTAGGGAGATAAAATCCCCTACAAAAACTCTCGATTAAAATAGTGGCAAAATTTTGTTTAGAATTTCTAGGAGTGATATCAAAGTATGAATAGAATTATTGGAAAATCAAAAGGGAATGGATCAAAATTGAGCAGTTATTAACGGAGTTAAAGGATGAGAGGTAGGGGACACTTTGAGATTCCAGAACCATCCGGAAATGTCCCAACTTAATCTAAGTGTTGGGCTTTATGTTTTGGACTTGAAATGATATTTAATTAGAGTTGAGCATTTTATTAGAAATTTGGGATTAGATTCCCGAAGTTTGGGGTCTTATAATCAAAGATCTGCCCCGGAACCTAAATCTATTTTGGACACTGGACCACAGTCGTCCGATCCTAACTAATGCAGTGCAAGGTCTGGACTTACCCCGGCCTGGATTGGGGAGCCAGCTAACCACCTAATCGATTTAAAATAGATGAATCCGGTATTTTATGAAAGAGTGGTAGGGACGTTATAATTAAAGTTTTGAAGAATTGGGGCCGACATCTAGAAATTCTCCTAATTGGCCCCTTTGACTTATGTTGGGTGCTAAAATGCTAAGGACTATGAAATTAAAATTTTGACTCTTTAATTTGTATCTAATGCAATGCGTGCTGGTTAACAACCTCAAATCAAATATGCTTGAAATTTTTAAAAACAGGCTTATAAAATAATTTTTTAGAAGACTGGACTTCCCCAGGTCCGGCACCTCGTCCTCATAGGTCAGACTATCCGGACTCTACCCGCAGGCGGGGAAGGGTCTAAAATAAGGAAAGAAGAATGCAAAAATATGCATGCGACCCCGGGGGCGATCCCCGGCTAATTCCCTAGATTCGTTATCTTTCTATGTTATTTAGACTCACTAAAATTTTAGACTTTTAAAATTATGAGTAGAAAAGTTTCACACCCTCACGAGTCTCATGTATCCAGGCGAAAACAAAGAGCGGCATGTAATCGCCAAAAAACTAGTAAAAGCAAGTAATCCTAAAGGAAATCAAATCATCACATCAAAATACAAATTAATTAATAAATGTCCATAGGCAGAATTGCCTTGCTTATTACAAACCAGAATATTACAGAAAGTAAAGTGGCCGGGCACCACTGACAACAACCCGGATTCTAAACCTAGTAATGACGCAAGTTATTTTGAGTGGGATACTCTCAATCTTCAAATCTTCAAATCTTCAATCTCATTCTTCTTTGGACTCCTTTTCTTCAATCTTCTTGGAATCTTCGTAGTGGATTACCCAAATGGACAAGAGGGCACTTCCCTCTAAGGGGAAGGCCACTCTTTCCTCTTTGGGTAAGGAAGAGGTATGATCCAAATTTGGATTTCCAAATGGAAAAGGAGTGTTTCCCAAAGGGGTATCCTTTCCTCTTTGGAATCCAAGCTTTGGATCTATGTATCCCAACTCAAAATAAACTTTCACAACACTTGACACTTGCACAAATTACATTGATATCAAAATAAAAATCTAGACTCACCTGCAGGGTTATCCTAAGCAATTAATATATAAAAAAAAGCAGTTATTCCCAAGCAGTTGTATATGAGCAGAAAAGAAAGTAAACACACTGGCCACGCTATTTTTATGATTTGGGGCTTTGGCAGCTGAAGCACCTGTGCAAAGAGTTTATAATATTTATGCATTTTTTTGATTTGCCCCCTTTTTATATTGCCCTGCATGAGCGTGGCCACCTGCAGAAAACTGTGTCAACATCCAGATCGTACCTAACCTAAGGGTAATCTAGTCGCCAAACACATCAATCCATCCACAGAGTACAGAAAAAGTAAGCAGACACAGCAAAGCAATTTCATCCACAACATGCAGTGAAAACTACGAAAAATCCGGCACACAGCAGTAAAGTAAACACCGGCCTATCCTAGATCTAAAGTTGGTTGTCCTAGCACATCATCTAAAGTGTGTGAGAAAGGTCGTGTGGCTGGGATAGATCCTAAAGTGGGTGATTAGTTAAAGTTGTCTAAAAGTTTGGATTTGTTAAGGCTTAGAAGGGGATTTAAATTAAAATTTAAATATTAATGAATTAAGAATTTTAATTAAACATATTTTAAAAGTTAATTGATTTCTACCTTTGTTTCACACCGAGGCCGTGAAGTTTATTTCACCTTCCTTGGGGCTAAGCTAATAGCCTCGTAGGCCTGGGTTACCTAGTAGCAATCGGGGTTGATTAAGTTATTTAAATTGGTTAGAATTAAAAGAGTGGATTAATATTAAAATGAGTTAGTTACTGATTTTAAAAGCTTGATTAATTTAAGTTTGCCATTAATTGATTCGTGGCGTTGTGCCACCAGGCTCGAGGAACCAGCCTCCTTAGGACACTTAGCCCCGCAGCCCGGAGTAGTCCAGCCGATAAACCAAATTAATGTAATTGAATTAGAGGTTTTAAAAGGTTACATAATTAATGATTAATCTATTTTAAGGTTTAACACCCCTTAGAATCCATTCGTGGCGTTGTGCCACCAGGCTCGAGGAACCAGCCTCCTTAGGACACTTAGCCCCGCAGCCCGGAGTAGTCCAGCCAATAAACTTCAACTTTAGGGTGGTTGTTATGTTTTAAAGGATTTGTTAAATGTTTTAAACATTAAGTTAACATTTTCTGGAATTTTAGAATAATTTGAATTTTATGAATTTTTAGAATATTTTAATCATTTAATTAAAGGGGCAAAAGTTGAATTTTTGATTAAGCTCAAATTCTGGAATGTTTATATTTTATTAAAATACTAGACCTTACTACGATCAGTTAGAAGTAAGTACATTGAAATCGGATTTTTCTACATTTTATTACAAAGGTTTGAAGTTTTGAACTAGTTTTAAC
This sequence comes from Dendrobium huoshanense, assembly GCA_016618105.1. NCBI lineage: Eukaryota > Viridiplantae > Streptophyta > Magnoliopsida > Asparagales > Orchidaceae > Dendrobium > Dendrobium huoshanense. Next base: position 26,047,346 of record CM028355.1, read on the forward strand.
TACGGTTTGACCAATTTGTTGACTTTTTAAAATATTGCAAATTTCTGGAATTTAATATTTTTAATAAATTCTAGACATCACTATGAGTTGAATGCAAGTGAGTTTGGGTGATTTGGATTTTTTTAGAATTAGTTATGAAGGTTTGAAATTTTGACTATTTAATGAATTTTCTAAATTTCTTAATTAGAGGGCTTCTTTTGTGATTTTGCTTCAAACAAATTCCCAATCTCTTGAAAACACCTCCAAAGGTCAGAAATGACCTAAGGAGGGATCCCCAAGTGTTTGGGAAATTTTGGGATTTTTTTAATTATTATTAATTAATTATCTTAATTAAACATTGATTTTCATTTAAAATTAAATTAGGGTTTAAATGCTGTCAAATCAAGGGGCTTTTAATTATCATAGATTAAGGACTGAATTCTGGTCAGTTTGAGGGTTTATATGTAATTTTTGGATTTAAATTGAATTTATTACAATTTTTAGAAGTTTTAAAGGCTTAGTTAAGGGTTTAAGACTTAGAAAATTAATTAGGGGACCTAATGACCTCAAAAATCAGTGAAAATTTCTCTAGGGCTGAGGGTGTCACTAAGTTCAAATGTTCAAAGTTTCAACTCAAGGGGAAGTGAATCCTAATTATTGAAATTTTTCTAAGTTTTCTATACATGGGTCCTTAATTATTGTCCTTAATTATGTCACTAATCTTGATGGGCTTGAATCAATGTTTGGACTAACCCTCATACTCAATACACAAGGCATGCATGAACCACATAAACACATTCAATACCTAAATCTAGGAGAGCCTTAGACTAAGTGGTGTGTGCACCTTAAGCATGCAATTAACTAATTAACATAATTAAGACAAAATTAGTGAATAATCAAAGAATGATTATCCACTAATCATCCCCTTTATTTCTATTCAAATATGCTCAATCAACATTTAAAATCTCAAGTGACTTCTAAACACTTAAAGATTTACATATATATAGTTTCAAAATATATTTTAAAACATATAAATATAAATGGATATATATATATATATAAATATATATTATAAAATAATTAAAATGTTATTAAAATACATGTTGATGAGTTGAAAGATCCACTGATCTCTAGGGAAGTTTGAAAATAATAAAAGATTTTCCTTGTATTTTTCAAAATACTTAATATTTAATTAAATATAAAAAAAGGTTAATAAGCTCCAATAATTCAAAATACCATCAAAATCTACTCAAATAATACTAAAAAATTTTCTGGAGATCAGCCATGCACTCAAAAACATGCATGCCAAATTTTAAATAAAAATATTTTATACATAATTAATTAAAAATAAAATACATATTTCTGTATTTCTTAAATTACTGATAAAATAATAACCAAAATGGTTTGATTTATTTTTAAAATAAACTAGATGAAACACTAAAGAAAATGATATATTATACTCATTTTTTGGTTCTGTATTTAATTTACTATAATTTTTCAAAGTTTCTATAATTAAAATCAGTTAAAACACATTTTTCCTTAATTAAATGGCGGCGGTCGGACACGCGGCGCGCTCGGATTGGCGGGATCGAAAACGCGTGACGGCGGGGACACGCGTCGGCCGCGGCCGCTTCACGCGGTTTCCACTTAACCACGTCAGCGGCTCTTGACAGCCGTTGGATTAACCGCGGGTTCGATCTAACGGCTGAGATCAGATCCCGCGGTTTGATCTCACCAGGAGAAGATCAAACGGCGGAGATTCGATCCCGCTGTTCCGAATGGATGGCCCTGATCTCGCCGGACGGCTGATCGAACGACAGATCGAAGGCGCAGTCGGATCAGGCCGCGGAAGGGCTCGATCTGGACCGTTGATCGAACGATCAACGGTCCAGAAAACGTACACTCACCAGAAACCGTGAGTGACGCCCTAGAAAACGTCTTTTGCCTCGTTCTTCGATCGGATCGATCATTTCACTTGAAATTTTAAACACAAAGGGTAGGCATGAACAGAAATAATGGGGAAAAGTTTGTTTTAGCTAAAACCCTAAAAGCACAAAGCTATTTAGATCTAACTAATGTGAACTAGATCTAGGGTTTTAGGGAGTTATACCGTTAGATCTTCGAAATTTCTGGATGGATGAGGTTGTAGATTGTCCAAGTGAAGATCCCCAGCAGAAATCCGAGCTCGAACACGTCTGGATCGACTGCTATAGGCTTGGGACGGTCTAGGTGGTGGCCTCGCCGGAGAACTCGCCGCCGGTGACGTGCAACCACTTGGATTTTGTAGTGGGGAGGTAGAGGAAGCTCTGGAGATTCAAAACGAACTGAGAGTTCATCTGGGAGGCTAGGGTTAGTGAGAGAAGCTGCTTTGATCAATAATGCTCAAAAGTTGCCTTTCTCCCTATTCAAACGAGCTGGGCTAGATTGGATGGCTAGGATTGATGCAGGGGCTCTCCAGATGATGCCACCTGTCCCTGGGAAAGCTGGAAGGCTGCGGAAAGGGCTGGACAAGCCTTGCTCCTATTGGGTGGACTTGGGATGAGTGAGAGGAGACATTGCCACTTATGGCTAAACAAGGGATGGAGCTTGGTTAGAGGGCCTATTAGAGGGCTTTAGGTCACTAATAGGTCAGCCTTGGGGAGTTAAATCAGGGAAAAAGGCTTAAAAGGCTGATTAGGACCTTTTAAAAGGGTCTAAACCCTAGGTTTGACCAAATTGACCAGTCAACTGGTCAATGGGGCTGATGTGGCATCCAAGCAGGTCATGGAGTCTTTCCAAGTGGCTGGATGGGTGTGGCTTGAGCTAGGTTCAAAGGGGTTGAAAGGTTTGACCATACAAATGGTCCCTTAAGCCTTGAGTTGACTGGTTGACCAGTCAACTCCATCAAGGGTTATGAAATTTTCATTTAGGTAATTCAAATGAGTTGATTAGGTGGATTGGAGGGTGGTTCCAAGAGCCATGCATGTCAAATGGATTAAGAAGGCTTAATGGGCCTTTAATGGGCTTCTAGGCCAAAACTGGTTGACTTGGTCAACCAGTTGGGTTCAGGGGCTAGAAATGGATTCAACAAATTCAGAATGTCATCCTGAGTCTATTGGATGTGGTCCCAGGGTTTGGAGGGGTCGATTTGGTCAAAATCACCATTTGAACCCTTAAGGGCTTGTTTGGTCAACCTAGGTTGACTTGGTCAACCAGGTTGACCCAGGGTCTGGGTTTGGGCTCAACAGGTTTGAAATGATATTTTAAGAAAATGGAGGTGGTTGGTTGGCCTAAAGAGGTCATTTGGGTCAAAACACATGTTTGGACCCTTAAAGGGCCTCTTGGGTCAAACCAGTTGACTTGGTCAACCAGGTTGACTCAAGGGTTGGAAATAGGTTCAAAAGATTTGAAATGACATTTGAAATTTGTTGGAAAGGTGGTTGCATCCCATTTGGAGCTCATTTGGTTTGAAATCCCTATTTGAGCCCCATAGGGGTATTTTGGTCAATTTTGACCTATTGGTCAACTATGGTCAAAAATGGGTCTGAAAAATGCAGTTTACTGCTCAATGGGTTAAAATCAAGGGTCTGGAAGTGATTGGAAGCTTGGATAAGGGTTCCAAGGTCAAGATCTCAAAGGGGTTAGGCTCAGTGGCATAGGCTGTAAATATTTGAAGGTTTTACAGCCTTTGAATTTTAATTCAGATTCTGGGGTTAGAGACCTCAGAATGAGCTCAAAGTTGGAGGGTAGCCTCTAGAGACATGTCTTATCACTTTGCAAGTGATAGACCCTGAATCAGAGGCCATTTGACTGGGTTTTGAAATGTTTGAAAAATCTCTAAAAAGGGTGTTTAGGACAGGCCTCTAGAGTTTGAATTTGAGTCTGAATTCTGGGTTTGGATTTGATTTGAAGTTTAAATTAATTTGGACTTGAATTGGATGGAGTTTGAGATTCAAATTGGTCACAGGTAGGAATCAAATTGAAATTGAAGTGGATTAAATATAGGAATTGATTTAAAATTGAGGTTGATCAAAGGTGGAGGTTGATTTGAAGTTGGAGTGATCCTAAGATCTAGAAAAATTCTAAGATCTAGGATTTAAGGGAATCCTAGGCTCTAGAATAGGCTCTAAGGTCTAGTTCTAGGAAAGATCCTAAGGTCTAGAGTGGATCCTAGGGTCTAGGATTAAATCTGGCTTCTGGAAGGGTCTTAGTGACCTCATACAAAAATGAGGTCAACAAATGACCCCCAATGTGTGTGGTAGAAGGAACTTCTGCTGCACACATTGGCGTTGACCGAATGGAAGTAGAATTTTGGGAGTGAAAGGGAGATCATCTCCCAACCTCAAGCCTATAGGATGCTAATGGAAGGCTTACACCTATTGGATAAGGAAAACTGGTAAAACCAAGGTAGGGAATACCTAACCTTGGGTCTAAGGAAGGGCATCACCCAACCTTAGGTCTACAGGATGCTGATAGAAGACTTACTCCTAGTAGACAAGGGAACTGGAGAAACCAAGGTAGGGAAAACCTAGCCTTGGGTCTAAGGAAGGGCATCACCCAACCTTAAGGCTATAGGATGCTGATAGAAGACTTACTCCAAATAGGCAGATTAACTGGAAACCAAAGTAGGGAATACCTAGCTTTGGGTCTAAGGAAGGGCATCACCCAACCTTAGGTCTACAGGATGCTGATAGAAGACTTACTCCTAGTAGACGGATCAACTGGAAACCAAAGTAGGGAATACCTAGCTTTGGGTCTAAGGAAGGGCATCACCCAACCTTAGGCCTATAGGATGCTGATAGAAGACTTACTCCTAATAGGCAGATCAACTGGAAACCAAAGTAGGGAATACCTAGCTTTGGGTCTAAGGAAGGGCATCACCCAACCTTAGGCCTATAGGATGCTGATAGAAGACTTACTCCTAATAGGCAGATCAACTGGAAACCAAAGTAGGGAATACCTAGCTTTGGGTCTAAGGAAGGGCATCACCCAACCTTAGGCCTATAGGATGCTGATAGAAGACTTACTCCTAATAGGCAGATTAACTGGAAACCAAAGTAGGGAATACCTAGCTTTGGGTCTAAGGAAGGGCATCACCCAACCTTAGGTCTACAGGATGCTGATAGAAGACTTACTCCTAGTAGACGGATCAACTGGAAACCAAAGTAGGGAATACCTAGCTTTGGGTCTAAGGAAGGGCATCACCCAACCTTAGGCCTATAGGATGCTGATAGAAGACTTACTCCTAATAGGCAGATCAACTGGCAAACTAGGATGGTGCCACGAAGGGCGTACTCCACCACTAGCGAATGGTCATGTGGGGAGGAAACTTGCTCCACACAGAGGACCTCAAATGGCAAACTAGGATGGTGCCACGAAGGGCGTACTCCATCACTAGCGAATGGGAATCAGGATGGTGCCACGAAGGGCGTACTCCACCACTAATCCCCGGGTGAAATGCCAGGGTGGTGCCACAGAGGGCGTACTCCACCACTAGCGGGTCTAATCCTAAGGGAAGGAAAGACCTAACCTTAAGGAGAAGGCGAAGAGTGTAAAAAAAAAAAAAAAACTTAAAAAAAAAGGTAGAATCAAATTGTAAATCAAGAAAAGGAAGTTTTATTAATTGATAAAATGAGCTACATCAAGCATAGTATTTCTTAAGGAAACGCCCATTGACAGGTAGCATTGGGTGGTTCCCTTTACAATCTACTAACTGATACGAGCCTCCTTCGTAGACAGTCTCTATAACGAAGGGTCCTTCCCATGTAGGTTCAAATTTGCCTCCCAACTTCCGATGGGCCAAGATAGGCCTCCGAAGGACCAATACCAAGTCTCCCGCTTGGAAGGTCCTAGGTCGCACTAACTTATCATGGGCTTGAACCATACGGGATTTATACAACTCTAAACTTTGTTGAGCTTGGAGACGTCGCTCTTCAAGGCCTTCGAGTTCTTCCAATCGTAGTTTTGCATTTTGTTCATTGGTAATTTGATTCTGAACTGCAATTCTAAGCGAAGGGATTTGTATTTCCAAGGGTAGAACAGCCTCAGATCCATACACTAGTGCAAACGGGGTGGATTGGGTCGGGGTTCTATAAGTGGTACGATAAGCCCACAGAGCTTCCACCAACCGCTCATCCCACTGCCGTTTGTTATCATCAAGGGTCTTTTTGACAATTTGCACCAAGGTTTTGTTGAAGGCCTCGGCCAATCCATTCGCCCGAGGGTAATAGATCGTCGAATATCTCCAATCAATATTATGGCGCCTTACAAAACTATTGATTTTTGTAGACTTGAATGCGGACCCATTATCGGATATGATTCTGCGGGGTACGCCGAATCGATATACAATATGGTCACGAAAGAATTTTAAGACATGGTGTGATGTTACGTTTCGTAGGGGAATTGCTTCCGCCCACTTTGAAAAGTAATCAGTTGCTGCTAATATGAAACGATGACCTCTCGCGGAGGGAGGGTCAATCGGCCCAATGATATCCGTGCCCCAACTCTCGAAGGGCCACGAGGCTATCGTAGGGTGTAACACATTAGGCGGCTGATGTAAAACCACACCATGGACCTGACATTGATGACAGTGCTTTGCAGTATTCATGCAATCGTCAATCATTGTAGGCCAGTAGTATCCAAGTCTTTTAATCTTTAATTTCATTTTTGGACCCGATTGATGAGCACCGCACAGTCCTGAATGAACTTCATTAACAATTTTCTGGGCTTCTCGCTTGTTCAAACAGCGCAGCCACATGTGATCAAAGACCGACGGTACAACAGATCGTTAACTAGTGCATATGATAGGGCACGTTTCTTAATCTGGTTGGAGAGTGATTTATCCTGGGGAAGCTTCCCTTCTTTAAGGTAATCGACTAAGGGTCGTCTCCAATCGCCTTCTTCGTCAGTTGTCGAAGAGGCAGAAAGGATCTGAAGGGGAGTCTTACTAATGTGTTCCAAATCTATAAGGGAGAGAGTCTTACGACCCTGTATCTCTATAGGGATGGAATCCTCCTCAGGACATGCAAATTCCTTTGCAAGTTTTGCTAAGGCATCCGCCGCAGAATTGCTTCCACGGGGAACCCTATACAAAGTAGCAATGGGGATTTGTTCCAACAAGTGAAGCGTGTACTGGTGATATTTTAGGAGATTCGGATTCAAGACTTTATAAGTTCCGGCGACTTGGTTAATAACTAGTTGGGAATCTCCAAAGATCTTAATCTCTTTAATCTCCATTAGAATTGCAAGTTCCAAACCAGTTATCAGAGCTTCGTATTCAGCTTCGTTGTTTGTGCAAGGCTCCGATAAGTGGTAGGAAAAATGCATCATTCCTTTTTCTGGTGTAATAAAAATTAGACCGACTCCAGCCTTTCCAGGAATTACAGATTGTTGAGTCGCAATCCTACGAGAGGATGCTGCCCCATCAAAATATAATTCCCAGATGGCCTCGCCAGATTCCCCCAAACTCATGATTTGTTCGTCGGGTAAGTCATCATTCAGAGGAGAATCTGCCGGCAGCGGGTGTGCTGCCAGAAAGTCGGCAACAGCCTGTCCTTTCACAGCACGAAGAGGAGTGAAAGTAATCTCAAATTGCAACAATATCATAGACCAGCGAGCTAAACGTCCTGACAACGTAGGTCGGGTCATAAGATATTGCAAAGGATTAACTCTTGAAATCAGACTGATTGAGTGGGAGAGCATGTAATGCCTCAGTTTCTGAGCTGCAAAAACTAAAGCAAGACAATGCTTCTCAATTGACGGGTATCGAATTTCAGTAGGAAGGAGTCTTCGACTAAGGTAGTAGAGAGCATTCTCTTTTCCTTCGTCGTTAACTTGAGCTAACAGAGCACCTAAAGACTCATCTAGAGCTGCGGTGTAGAGGATTAATGGCTTTCCGGGAATCGGAGCTGCCAAGACTGGCGGGTTAGAAAGGTATTGTTTGATATCGTCAAAAGCATTTTGACACTTCTCGCCCCATACGAATTTAGTATCCTTTTTCGCAAGGACAGAAAAGGGTTGACATCTCCCGGAAAGATTAGAAATAAACCTCCTTATATATGCCAATCTACCTTGTAGAGACCTTAATTGAGTAAGGCTCTTAGGGGATGGCATATCTAAGATGGCTTCAATTTTAGCAGGATCTATCTCGATTCCGCGGTGCCTTACTACGAATCCTAAGAATTTCCCCGAAGCGACGCCGAAGGCGCACTTCAAGGGGTTCATTTTCAAATCGTAGCGGCGCAACCGTTCGAAAACAACTCTTAAGTCATACAGGTGAGCCTCTTTAACCTTGCTCTTGACAACTAAATCATCAATATAACATTCAACTTGATTATGAATTAAGTCGTCAAAGATACGGGTCATGGCCCGTTGGTAGGTTGCTCCGGCATTCTTTAAGCCGAATGGCATTACCTTATAACAAAAGATTCCAATAGGGGTTCTGAACGCCGTATTTCTCTCATCTTCAGGGGCCATCTTGATTTGGTTATAACCCGACGAGCCATCCATGAAGGAGAAAATAGCATGTGAGGAGGCAATGTCCACCATGAGTTCTGGTATTGGTAGGGGGAACTCATCCTTAGGGCATGCCTTATTCAGATCCCTATAGTCGACACAAATCCGAATCTGACCATTTTTCTTTCGAACTGGCACGACGCTGGCCACCCAAGAGGGGTATTGTTCCTCTCGAATGAATCCGGCTTCTGCCAATTTCTTAACTTCAGAAACGACTTGTTGCTCAATCTCTAAGCGCATGCGTCGAGGAGCTTGTTTAACAGGGATGGCATCATGCCGAACCCCAAGTTTGTGAACTGCTACCTCAGCAGGCAAACCTGGCATTTCGTCATATGTCCAGGCAAAGCAATCCCTGAACTCGAATAACAACTGGATTAAGTCTTGGGTTTCACCCTCGCTCAACAAAGTACTTATGAAAATCGGACGGGGGTCATCATCGTTTCCCAAGTTAATTTCTCTCAACTCATCGACTGTCGACTTAATTTCCTCTTCAAATTCAGGGGGTGCATCCCGAACTTGAAGATCATCGGGATCGTCTAAAGTCTCCAAACAGAGTCCATCCAAAGGACAAGGAGGATCTGTAGGGACATTTGGAGAATCGAGATGGTAAGTTATCATTAGGCAATACTCATCATCATCGAATGAACTAACTGTTCCAAAGCCAATACCACTTGTTGGATTTTTATTTATTTTTGTTCGCCAAATATTCTCGTGGTATCTAGCTTGACCCTTAGTCCATCGGTATGGTATAGAACCTTTAGAAAAAGTATTTTTTACACAAACAGGGAAGTAGCCGAAAGGTAATTCCATTAATTCATTAAAATCTGCCTCCTCAAGGGTTACATCACCTTCGTCCCTTGCGGAGGAGGAGCCAGGAAAGAATTTCTGGACTTTCTTAACTTCACCATCCAAGTTGGGGGCCACTTTGACTTCCAACCCTACAACCCTGCCTGCCGACAGTGGGGTCAGAGAAAGGGCCTCAATCCTTCTAGTGAGCTTTTCATACATTGTTAATTCAGGCTCGTCACTTTTAACTTTTGAAATATCTACCTCAGGGTCACTGTCCTGGTCTAAGGTGAGATCAAATTTTGGAGGAGTATTTATATTTTGATAATCGAGAGAGAGGGCAGCACCTTGACTTTCTAGTTCATCATCGGAATCTGATTCCAAATCAATATACACAGGTGCTGCTCTCCTGTCTAATGAAGCGCGGCCTCGACCTCGTGCCCTTAAAGCCATCCTCCCACCTCTTTGAGGTAATGTGCTTGGAGGTCTAAGGACAACAATATCAGAGTCGTCTTCACTACTCGATTGAATCATTTCTTGATTGATATTCTTATCTTTTTCTTTCTTTTGGTTGAATTTTTGTCCAACCATTTTCTCCTCAAATTTGATCTCTAATTTAGAACGGGACGAGGACCCTTTTGGTATAAAATATGCAGCATCTTCGTAGATCCCAATTTCTTGAATCGAGAATGGTTGCAAATCACCCTTAATCACATGTTCAATGCCGTCTCGTTGATACTTAATGCATTGGTGCAGGGTAGATGGAACCATTCTATATTCGTGAATCCAAGGTCTACCTAGAAGTGCGTTAAAGGACGTAGTCGAATCAATTATATGAAATTTAGCTTCAGTTTTTAAACCTCCTATTTCCAGGAGTAGAGTGATTGAACCTAAAGCTCTCTCGCCCTTCTCGTTGAACCCACGAAGCACCAACCTGTCGGTTGAAAGCTTGCTAGTATCAACTCTGAGATAAGCAAGGGTCTTTATGTTCATCACGTTGACCGATGCACCCGGATCAACAAGGACTCTTGATAACTTGAAATTTCCCACATCTACAGTAATGTAGAGGGGACGATTGTGGTCAGCAGTTCTCAAGAGTAAATCTTCGTCTGAAAAGGTAACCCCAGGGACCTCTTTGAAGTAGAGAGCCTCACCTTCTGAAGTTGCAGCCAACTGTGTTAAGCAAATCTCGGGATCGAGAAGTGCTTTAATTAGAGACTCCCTCATTTCTTTGGAAAGAAGGAGGGCGTCATAAATACTTAATTTTGCTGGCAACTTCCTAAGGTGGGCTAGAACGTTGTAATCAACCTTAGGAACGACAGACTCGAAACCCGGAGGAATTAAAGGGAATTCTGGTTGTTGAGGGGAATCCGGACTTAAATTTTCGAATGAAGGTTGCTTGCCTTTATCCTGAGGGGGCAACCTAGGGGGTAAGACTTTACCGCCACGGAGTTGCACCTGCTCGACGTCTTCGGGCGGGCAAACTAGGGCAGTGTCTACACACACCATAGGTGCTGGATCATCATTTCCTGAAAGCGAGTCAGAATCTGAAAGTTCTATCAAGATAGGATTTCCTTGAAAATTGATTTGAGGGAAATCACTTTCTGATAAAGCTTCACATTCGACCTCTTCTTGAATAGTCGATTCGGGGAGGTTGGTTTGACTAACCTCGATATTTGGTTCATTAGGAGTTTGATTTGAAACAGGAGAGTCATCAATTTGCATTTGAGATTCATGGTTAATCATCAAGACAGAAGTAGAAGGATGTTTTTTATTCATCTTTTGACCCTTCGCCTTTGATGGGGCAAAGTAAAAGTCAGATAACAAAAGAGGGGAAAGGGTTTTAACACCACCATCCGCCATTCTAATACATCTCTCATCTACACACTTCCTCTCTACAAAATCAGATTTCTCTTCTTTCACATTTTTCTCAGTAGTTCCTAAGACTACTGGAGAGGGAAGTGGCTCAACATCCTTCTGCGAAGCGTCCAGGTCAACTTTCCACACCGGGGCCTGGGCTATCGTAGTCAGCTGTTGAGAAAGACGAAAAGACTTGTTAATCGACTTTTTAAGTGCCCGGGACAAAGCAATGTCCCAACCATCTTCAACAAAACAAGAAGAGTTAAGAGGATTACCTGAAATGGTCTTAATTGAAGCCTTTTCTGGATCGACCAAGTATTCCTTAGGTATTATGATGTTACCTTGGGTGTAGTTCCTCTCAAGCCAATCTTTGAACACAACGCAGTCCTCAAGAGGGTGACTAAGCATCCTGTGGTACGGGCAATACTAGGGATCATCTTTCTTGCTCTCATCCTCAGGCCTCCTAGCCTCTGGCAACTGAAAATCTGGTTTCTTTAACAGACTTCTGAAGATCTTCTTAACTGACTCCCTTTTAAATGGATAAGGCTTTGCCAATCTCTCTCTAAAAGGGATGAAAGAGGGATCTCTAGTATGTTGAGGGACTATCTGAAAGGGCTGCTTCTGAGGCGGCTGTGGTGGAAGTGGAGTGCTAGGCTGACTAATCACTGGCCTCTTTCCTTATCTACTGCTGAGACCACAGCTTTCTTTTCAAATGTCTTCACCAGTTTTGGACCCTTCCTTTCCTCAGACTGCTCTCGTAAGAATGGCATCCTAGGAGCCTCTTCCTGCAAATTGCTAGCCTTATTAAGAAGTTTCTCAAAAGTTTTAATAGTGAAACCCTTCAGGAGAAAAGCAACAGGACCGTGGATATTCTTCAAAAGAATCTCCACAGCATGTTGTTCTTGCAACTGGGGTTCACACTTCATCGAGAGGTTTCGCCACCTCAAGATGTACTCAACTAGAGACTCTCCCGGCTTTTGCTTTTCAACCACGAGATCGCCCACGGTGGTGCGTTGTTGCGCTCCAGAAAATCTCTTAAGAAAGAGGTTTTCTAGGTCGCTAAAGGTTCTTACTGAACCGTTGGGCAGATCGGCATACCATTCAAAAGCAATGCTGGATAGACTACTTACAAATTGGCGAAATAGTAGAGCATCTGACCCTCCTGCGTTGCAACAGCTTGCTCGGAAGTGGGCCAGATGCTGTCTCAGATTTTCTATTCCAGTGAAAACTTTAAAAGTTGGTGGCACAAAGCCCTTTGGATAAGGAACTAAGTCATATTCCTCGGGGTAGGGTCTGCCCTTTGAAATAGACACAGTTCCTTGAGCATGGGCTAAGGCCTCCCTTACCTGGTCCTCAATTAATTGCTTGATATCCTTCTGAGGTGGGATTGAAGGAATGGAGGAGACTGCAGGGTGAACTTGAGGTGTCTCTACTGGACAAGGAAAGGTCACAGGCGGTGACTCGGGAGGTCTGGAATTAAGTTCTGCCCTTTTGGCCTTTTCTGTGAGCTCTCGAGCTGACTGGTGGATCATAAAAGACTCTTGCTGTGATTTGTCCAACTTCTCTTGCATTTCTCTAACTTGTGACATCATGCTAGCAAGCTGAGTCTCCAAGTTTTTTATATGTTCTTCATCTCTATCTTTCACAGACTCATCTGACTCTTACTCAACAGCATGCGGATCATCATCCTTAACAAATCGGCGTTTGCTGGGCTCAGCTTCTTTATTAGACCCTCTAGTTTCAACCACATGAATGCCCCCAACATAATCATCTTCATCTCCAAGGAGATCATCCATATCAGGGTCAAAAGAAGCCGTTCCTTCTTTGTTCAACAAGATGTTTCTTATTTCTTGGACTACCTCCTCGACCGGTCTATCCCCAATTGATTTAGGGTCAAGGGGTAAGTATCCTTTATACTCAGCCATATCAAACAACTCTTCAGAATCCATAAGGGCGATGATTTCTGTAAGTTTTGGATTAGGATCTGGTTGAGATTTTGTATCTGGTTCATCTTCCATTTCTAAATCCTGGTCAATTCTCTCCTCTTCGACTATCCCAGAACTGGTAGTCAGAAGAGTGGCATCCTCTACAGGGAGAGGGACATATTCCTCAGGAGAAGTAGGAGCTTGTAAAGTGATAGTTCCCACATCTGGTAAGGTAAGGTCCTCAGACACCTGACTAAGGGGCCTAGGAATGACACTCGAACTTTGGGGATCATCAACTGGGGTAGCAGGAACGGTGACTATTGGATCCGGAGTCAAACTGACCGCGGCAGGACTATCAACTGTAACAACTGGAGTACTAGCCTGAACATCCATCAATTCAACTGAACTCGGAGCGGGGTTGGCTGAAACTCGTTGGAGCTGCAGAATGAACTTAGAAGTTCTAGGAGGTGGTGGCAGACTCTCCAACTTGGTTCTCTTTGGCACATATCTCCTTTCAGGAGATTTAGGTCTTTTTCCTTTAAGGTCCACAGACTTTTGGACTTCAACCCCCTTTGGTTTGACAATCACTGAGGCCAATCTTACAGGTTTATGTGGGGGTACCGGGGGTCTACCAGTAGGATGGCGGCCTCTCTCGGACCCAGTCAACACAATACCCTCTGTTTGAGAGGACAGAGGGCGTGGCACCCAGTGATATCCATCAACCAATACTGAAGTAGCGGGCTGTCTAGCATACTTCTTATTCTTTCTAACGAATTGAGGGGTTAAATTCTTTGCTTCAGATACTTCTTCCTTCAATACTTCTTTTTGGAAGCGATGTGAGATCACTCCCTTCAACTGTTTCACATATTCTTCTTTAGTCTGCCCAGTCTGTGCAGCGCAAGTATGAATTATATTTCTCAGAGTCCTCATCTTTTGAAGATGTTTTTCTTTCTGAGTTTTCTTGGTCGAGTAGTCGACCGGGCATGGTGGAGAACGGGCTATCCTAGCTATCCTCTCCTCCCCTTGAGCTGAAGCCAAGGGGTAAAAGCGACTTCCCTTTAGGAGGGGAGAGGAAGCAGTAATAGGTAGCTCCTCAACAGCCTCAGGTTCTACTTGAGCCAAGGTCTTAAAGGGTAGAACTCTCTTGGCCTTAGAGATTTTCTTTCTAAGTCTCCTCAAATAATTCTTCTTCTGATTCTTCGTGGTGAATCTAAGTCCAGAACTAGACCCTTCTTCAAAAACAGACTTAATTTCAGTGGGAGGCTCAACAACCGGTTCAGACTGTTCCTGATCATCACTGACTACTGGCAAGGTGGGTGCAGATCCCACAATTAACTCAACTACTGGGGGAGTTTCCTTACTGGCATCCAGGCTCACAATCTGGTGTCCATCCATAGAGAGCTCTAGAGTACTGAATCCCATTCCAAAAATAACAGTGCTCCCTTGGTCATTAACAGTTGAGGACAACTCTCGGTCAAAAGAGAAAATCAGTTGGCCAGCCATTTGAAATTTTCTGAAAGTTAAAGAAAATGATTGAAATTAGATTTTTTTTTTGAAAAGAATGGTAGAAAAGTATTTCATTGTTATTTTTGAAAGTATGACATATGTTGGCCCACCAGGAAATCGTATGGGGTAACACATGACAACTTGGAGTTTGAGAAATAAAAATTTTTTGAGAATTTGAAAGGGGTTTTCTTACAGATTCCAAAACACAACGGACAGAGTTTCCCCTTGCCCGAAGGCTTATGGAATTGTGAGAAAGCCCAAGTAAGAAGGAATAGTTTAACCCTCCCCACCCTTAAAAGTCAAAGGAGAAGTGAGGGGGTTAAAACTAACAAGTTTTGGGATGAAATCAAAGATTTGCATTCTTTTCAATTTTAAGGATTTATATGTTGAACGAGAAATTTATCGACCATAAATACATAAAATTAAAAAGGATATCCAGAGATCTGATTTGACAGTGTCGCCTCACAAGCTGTGCTGGGGCAGAAGGTCAAAATCAGAACGAAAAGCCAAATTTAGAGGTGGAACCTCTCTTTTAGTATTTTGTTATTATTTTAGATGTTGGCCACACTAACCCAAGGAAGAAATGAGCAAGGGACCAACAGAAGAAATGATAGTTAAAACTACCGATGAAACAAACTTTTGCCATTATTAAAGATGGAGAGAGAGATTTGTCCCACCGGGCGTGCCATTTTTTATTGGTGGAATTTTGAAAACATGTTTTGAAAATTATTAGTTTTCTTTGGGGATTTTAAGATTAAGGTTAAGTTCTAATTCTAAGGTCGAATCGACTCGTTAGAAAGAGTATATCACCCCGAAGGACGAAAATAAACTTTCATAACGGTGTTCAGACTTAGAATTATGTAAACTCATCTTGAATACTATGATCGGGTTCTAAGAAGAACTTTATATGGCCCCGAGGGGACAAAATATAGATCAACTAAGTACCCAATTAAAATATTCAAGAGACATGATCATCGCATTCGCATCCAAAGCCTTATCGAAGAAGGATGTATCTCCCCAAAGGGAAATGACACCATTCTGCGATAATTCTTCTAATGCGAGCACGATGATCATTATTTAACTTTTCCCAAAGAAATCTAATGAAGTTTTAGAAATTGAGTTTTCTTTAAAATCAGGTGTGTGTGGGGTTCCAAATCTCCTACGAGCGCAAGCCCTCGTAGTTAATTACATCGTAGGGAGACAAAATCCCCCTACAAAAACTCTCGATTAAAATAGTGGCAAAATTTTGTTTAGAATTTTTAGGAGTGATATCAAAGTATGAATAGAATTATTGGAAAATCAAAAGGGAATGGATCAAAATTGAGCAGTTATTAACGGAGTTAAAGGATGAGAGGTAGGGGACACTTTGAGATTCCAGAACCATCCGGAAATGTCCCAACTTAATCTAAGTGTTGGGCTTTATGTTTTGGACTTGAAATGATATTTAATTAGAGTTGAGCATTTTATTAGAAATTTGGGATTAGATTCCCGAAGTTTGGGGTCTTATAATCAAAGATCTGCCCCGGAACCTAAATCTATTTTGGACACTGGACCACAGTCGTCCGACCCTAACTAATGCAGTGCAAGGTCTGGACTTACCCCGGCCTGGATTGGGGAGCCAGCTAACCACCTAATCGATTTAAAATAGATGAATCCGGTCTTTTATGAAAGAGTGGTAGGGACGTTATAATTAAAGTTTTGAAGAATTGGGGCCGACATCTAGAAATTCTCTTAATTGGCCCCTTTGACTTATGTTGGGTGCTAAAATGCTAAGGACTATGAAATTAAAATTTTGACTCTTTAATTTGTATCTAATGCAATGCGTGCTGGTTAACAACCTCAAATCAAATATGCTTGAAATTTTTAAAAACAGGCTTATAAAATAATTTTTTAGAAGACTGGACTTCCCCAGGTCCGGCACCTCGTCCTCATAGGTCAGACTATCCGGACTCTACCCGCAGGTGGGGAAGGGTCTAAAATAAGGAAAGAAGAATGCAAAAATATGCATGCAACCCCGGGGGCGATCCCCGGCTAATTCACTAGATTCGTTATCTTTCTATGTTATTTAGACTCACTAAAATTTTAGACTTTTAAAATTATGAGTAGAAAAGTTTCACACCCTCACGAGTCTCACGTATCCAGGCGAAAACAAAGAGCGGCATGCAATCGCCAAAAAACTAGTAAAAGCAAGTAATCCTAAAGGCAATCAAATCATCACATCAAAATACAAATTAATTAATAAATGTCCATAGGCAGAATTGCCTTGCTTATTACAAACCAGAATATTACAGAAAGTAAAGTGGCCGGGCACCACTGACAACAACCCGGATTCTAAACCTAGTAATGACGCAAGTTATTTTGAGTGGGATACTCTCAATCTTCAAATCTTTAAATCTTCAATCTCATTCTTCTTTGGACTCATTTTCTTCAATCTTCTTGGAATCTTCGTAGTGGATTACCCAAATGGACAAGAGGGCACTTCCCTCTAAGGGGAAGGCCACTCTTTCCTCTTTGGGTAAGGAAGAGGTATGATCCAAATTTGGATTTCCAAATGGAAAAGGAGTGTTCCCCAAAGGGGTATCCTTTCCTCTTTGGAATCCAAGCTTTGGATCTATGTATCCCAACTCAAAATAAACTTTCACAACACTTGACACTTGCACAAATTACATTGATATCAAAATGAAAATCTAGACTCACCTGCAGGGTTATCCTAAGCAATTAATATATAAAAAAAAAGCAGTTATTCACAAGCAGTTGTATATGAGCAGAAAAGAAAGTAAACACACTAGCCACGCTCTTTTTATGATTTGGGGGCTTTGGCAGCTGAAGCACCTGTGCAAAGAGTTTATAATATTTATGCATTTTTTTGATTTGCCCCCTTTTTTTATATTGCCCTGCATGAGCGTGGCCACCTGCAGAAAACTGTGTCAACATCCAGATCGTACCTAACCTAAGGGTAATCTAGTCGCCAAACACATCAATCCATCCACAGAGTACAGAAAAAGTAAGCAGACACAGCAAAGCAATTTCATCCACAACATGCAGTGAAAACTACGAAAAATCCGGCACACAGCAGTAAAGTAAACACCGGCCTATCCTAGATCTAAAGTTGGTTGTCCTAGCACATCATCTAAAGTGTGTGAGAAAGGTCGTGTGGCTGGGATAGATCCTAAAGTGGGTGATTAGTTAAAGTTGTCTAAAAGTTTGGACTTGTTAAGGCTTAGAAGGGGATTTAAATTAAAATTTAAATATCAATGAATTAAGAATTTTAATTAAACATATTTTAAAAGTTAATTGATTGCTACCTTTGTTTCACACCGAGGCCGTGAAGTTTATTTCACCTTCCTTGGGGCTAAGCTAATAGCCTCGTAGGCCTGGGTTACCCAGTAGCAATCGGGGTTGATTAAGTTATTTAAATTGGTTAGAATTAAAAGAGTGGATTAATATTAAAATGAGTTAGTTACTGATTTTAAAAGTTTGATTAATTTAAGTTTGCCATTAATTGATTCGTGGCGTTGTGCCACCAGGCTCGAGGAACCAGCCTCCTTAGGACACTCAGCCCCGCAGCCCGGAGTAGTCCAGCCGATAAATCAAATTAATGTAGTTGAATTAGAGGTTTTAAAAGGTTACATAATTAATGATTAATCTATTTTAAGATTTAACACCCCTTAGAATCCATTCGTGGCGTTGTGCCACCAGGCTCGAGGAACCATCCTCCTTAGGACACTTAGCCCTGCAGCCCGGAGTAGTCCAGCCAATAAACTTCAACTTTAGGGTGGTTGTTGTGTTTTAAAGGATTTGTTAAATGTTTTAAACATTAATTTAACATTTTCTGGAATTTTAGAATAATTTTGAATTTTATGAATTTTTAGAATATTTTAATCATTTAATTAAAGGGGCAAAAGTTGAATTTTTTATTAAGCTCAAATTCTGGAATGCTTATATTTTATTAAAATACTAGACCTTACTATGATCAGTCAGACAGTAAGTACGTTGAAATCGGATTTTTCTACATTTTATTACAAAGGTTTGAAGTTTTGAACTAGTTTTAACTACGGTTTGACCAATTTGTTGACTTTTTAAAATATTGCAAATTTCTGGAATTTAATATTTTTAATAAATACTAGACATCACTATGAGTTGAATGCAAGTGAGTTTGAGTAATTTGGATTTTTTTAGAATTAGTTGTGAAGGTTTGAAATTTTGACTATTTAATGAATTTTCTAAATTTCTTAATTAGAGGGCTTCTTTTGTGATTTTGCTTCAAACAAATTCCCAATCTCTTGAAAACACCTCCAAAGGTCAGAAATGGCCTAAGGAGGGATTCCCAAGTGTTTGGGAAATTTTGGGATTTTTTTAATTATTATTAATTAATTATCTTAATTAAACATTGATTTTCATTTAAAATTAAATTAGGGTTTAAAATGCTGTCAAATCAAGGGGCTTTTAATTATCATAGATTAAGGACTGAATTCTGGTCAGTTTGAGGGTTTATATGTAATTTTTGGATTTAAATTGAATTTATTACAATTTTTAGAAGTTTTAAAGGCTTAGTTAAGGGTTTAAGACTTAGAAAATTAATTAGGGGACCTAATGACCTCAAAAATCAGTGAAAATTTCTCTAGGAGCTGAGGGTGTCACTAAGTTCAAATGTCCAAAGTTTCAACTCAAGGGGAAGTGAATCCTAATTATTGAAATTTTTCTAAGTTTTCTATACATGGGTCCTTAATTATTGTCCTTAATTATGTCACTAATCTTGATGGGCTTGAATCAATGTTTGGACTAACCCTCATACTCAATACACAAGGCATGCATGAACCACATAAACACATTCAATACCTAAATCTAGGAGAGGCTTAGACTAAGTGGTGTGTGCACCTTAAGCATGCAATTAACTAATTAACATAATTAAGACAAAATTAGTGAATAATCAAAGAATGATTATCCACTAATCATCCCCTTTATTTCTATTCAAATATGCTCAATCAACATTTAAAATCTCAAGTGACTTCCTAAACACTTAAAGATTTACATATATATAGTTTCAAAATATATTTTAAAACATATAAATATAAATGGATATATATATATATATATATATATATATATATATATATATATATATATATATATATATATATTATAAAATAATTAAAAATGTTATTAAAATACATGTTGATGAGTTGAAAGATCCACTGATCTCTAGGGAAGTTTGAAAATAATAAAAGATTTTCCTTGTATTTTTCAAAATACTTAATATTTAATTAAATATAAAAAAGGGTTAATAAGCTCCAATAATTCAAAATACCATCAAAATCTACTCAAATAATACTGAAAAATTTTCTGGAGATCAGCCATGCACTCAAAAACATGCATGCCAAATTTTAAATAAAAATAATTTATACATAATTAATTAAAAATAAAATACATATTTCTGTATTTCTTAAATTACTGATAAAATAATAACCAAAAGGGTTTGATTTTATTTTTAAAATAATCTAGATGAAAAACTGAAGAAAATGATATATTATACTCATTTTTTGGTTCTGTATTTAATTTACTATAATTTTTCAAAGTTTCTGTAATTAAAATCAATTAAAACACATTTTTCCTTAATTAAATGGCGGCGGTCGGACACGCGGCGCGCTCGGACTGGCGGGATCGAAAACGCGTGACGGCGGGGACACGCGTCGGCCGCGGACCGCTTCACGCGGTTTCCACTTAACCACGTCAGCGGCTCTTGACAGCTGTTGGATTAACCGCGGGTTTGATCTAACGGCTGAGATCAGATCCCGCGGTTTGATCTCACCAGGAGAAGATCAAACGGCGGAGATTCGATCCCGCTGTTCCGAATGGACGGCCCTGATCTCGCCGGACGGCTGATCGAACGACAGATCGATGGCGCAGTCAGATCAGGCCGCGGAAGGGCTCGATCTGGACCGTTGATCGAACGATCAACGGTCCAGAAAACGTACACTCACCGGAAACCGTGAGTGACGCCCTAGAAAACGTCTTTTGCCTCGTTCTTTCGATCGGATCGATCATTTCACTT
Source organism: Dendrobium huoshanense (assembly GCA_016618105.1). Classification (NCBI taxonomy): domain Eukaryota; kingdom Viridiplantae; phylum Streptophyta; class Magnoliopsida; order Asparagales; family Orchidaceae; genus Dendrobium; species Dendrobium huoshanense. Next base: position 26,067,947 of record CM028355.1, read on the forward strand.
GAAATTTTAAACACAAAGGGTAGGCATGAACAGAAATAATGGGGAAAAGTTCGTTTTAGCTAAAACCCTAAAAGCACAAAGCTATTTAGATCTAACTAATGTGAACTAGATCTAGGGTTTTAGGGAGTTATACCGTTAGATCTTTGAAATTTCTGGATGGATGAGCTTGTAGATTGTCCAAGTGAAGATCCCCAGCAGAAATCCGAGCTCGAACACGTCTGGATCGACTGCTATAGGCTTGGGACGGTCTAGGTGGTGGCCTCGCCGGAGAACTCGCCGCCGGTGACGTGTAACCACTTGGATTTTGTAGTGGGGAGGTAGAGGAAGCTCTGGAGATTCAAAACGAACTGAGAGTTCGATCTGGGAGGCTAGGGTTAGTGAGAGAAGCTGCTTTGATCAATAATGCTCAAAAGTTGCCTTTCTCCCTATTCAAACGAGCTGGGCTAGATTGGATGGCTAGGATTGATGCAGGGGCTCTCCAGATGATGCCACCTGTCCTTGGGAAAGCTGGAAGGCTGCGGAAAGGGCTGGACAAGCCTTGCTCCTATTGGGTGGACTTGGGATGAGTGAGAGGAGACATTGCCACTTATGGCTAAACAAGGGATGGAGCTTGGTTAGAGGGCCTATTAGAGGGCTTTAGGTCACTAATAGGTCAACCTTGGGGAGTTAAATCAGGGAAAAAGGCTTAAAAGGCTGATTAGGACCTTTTAAAAGTGTCTAAACCCTAGGTTTGACCAAATTGACCAGTCAACTGGTCAATGGGGCTGATGTGGCATCCAAGCAGGTCATGGAGTCTTTCCAAGTGGCTGGATGGGTGTGGCTTGAGCTAGGTTCAAAGGGGTTGAAAGGTTTGACCATACAAATGGTCCCTTAAGCCTTGAGTTGACTGGTTGACCAGTCAACTCCATCAAGGGTTATGAAATTTTCATTTAGGTAATTCAAATGAGTTGATTAGGTGGATTGGAGGGTGGTTCCAAGAGCCATGCATGTCAAATGGATTAAGAAGGCTTAATGGGCCTTTAATGGGCTTCTAGGCCAAAACTGGTTGACTTGGTCAACCAGTTGGGTTCAGGGGCTAGAAATGGATTCAACAAATTCAGAATGTCATCCTGAGTCTATTGGATGTGGTCCCAGGGTTTGGAGGGGTCGATTTGGTCAAAATCACCATTTGAACCCTTAAGGGCTTGTTTGGTCAACCTAGGTTGACTTGGTCAACCAGGTTGACCTAGGGTCTGGGTTTGGGCTCAACAGGTTTGAAATGATATTTTAAGAACAATGGAGGTGGTTGGTTGGCCTAAAGAGGTCATTTGGGTCAAAACACATGTTTGGACCCTTAAAGGGCCTCTTGGGTCAAACCAGTTGACTTGGTCAACCAGGTTGACTCAAGGGTTGGAAATAGGTTCTGAAGATTTGAAATGACATTTGAAATTTGTTGGAGGTGGTTGCATCCCATTTGGAGCTCATTTGGTTTGAAAACCCTATTTGAGCCCCATTGGGGTATTTTGGTCAATTTTGACCTATTGGTCAACTATGGTCAAAAATGGGTCTGAAAAATGCAGTTTACTGCTCAATGGGTTAAAATCAAGGGTCTGGAAGTGATTGGAAGCTTGGACAAGGGTTCCAAGGTCAAGATCTCAAAGGGGTTAGGCTCAGTGGCATAGGCTGTAAATATTTGAAGGTTTTACACCCTTTGAATTTTAATTCAGATTCTGGGGTTAGAGACCTCAGAATGAGCTCAAAGTTGGAGGGTAGCCTCTAGAGACATGTCTTATCACTTTGCAAGTGATAGACCCTGAATCAGAGGCCATTTGATTGGGTTTTGAAATGTTTAAAAAATCTCTAAAAAGGGTCTTTAGGACAAGACCTCTAGAGTTTGAATTTGAGTCTGAATTCTGGGTTTGGATTTGATTTGAATTTTAAATTAATTTGGACTTGAATTGGATGGAGTTTGAGATTCAAATTGGTCACATGTAGGAATCAAATTGAAATTGAAGTGGATTAAATATAGGAATTGATTTAAAATTGAGGTTGATCAAAGGTGGAGGTTGATTTGAAGTTGGAGTGATCCTAAGATCTAGAAAAATTCTAAGATCTAGGATTTAAGGGAATCCTAGGCTCTAGAATAGGCTCTAAGGTCTAGTTCTAGGAAAGATCCTAAGGTCTAGAGTGGATCCTAGGGTCTAGGATTAAATCTGGCTTCTGGAAGGGTCTTAGTGACCTCATACAAAAATGAGGTCAACATGATCATAAATGATTTGAGAAATTCAAATTCAGCCACTTAAATCCAAAATCTAGTTCAAATTCAGAAATTCAAACCTAGAATCTATGGCTAAAGACTCAAGTCTTGAAGCCTTTTCAAATGATTATTCAAACACTTCAAATCCTAGTTAAATGACCTCTGATTCTGAGTCTGCCTATTTCATATTTATAGGACAAGTCTCTAGAGGAAGCTCTCAAAATTTGAGCTCAATCTGAGCTCTCTAACCCAAGAAACTGAATCAAAATCTATAGGTTATAAAACCTTTAAATATTTATGACCTATACCACTAAACCTGCCACCTAGTGGTTCCTAACCTTGGAGACTTATCCAAACCCTATGATCACATACAAACTCTTAATCCTATTATTTTAAGTAATAAAATATATTTTGGTGGATCCACTTTGACCCCCAATTGATCAGGGGTCAAAATGACAAAAATACCCCTTAGGGATTTGAATACACATTTTAAACCAAATGACCTCCAAATTGCATGAAACCACTTCCAACAATTTTCAAATATCATTTCTAATCTTTGAACCTAATTCCAGTGCTTCAGTCAACTTGGTTGACTAGGTCAACCTAGGTTTACAAAATGACCCATTAAGGGAACAAATAGGTGTTTTGACCCAATCTTAAATCCTAGAAACACCTCCAATAGATCAAGAATTTTATTTCAAACCTGTTGAGCTTTTTCTAACCCCCCGGGTCAACCTAGGTTGACCTAAGTACCCCTTAAGGCTTTAAATGGGTTTTTCCAACCTATTTAACCTATCAAACCCTTTTTAAGCATCAAATCAACTTCAAATTCATTCAAACTCCTCTTATCAATTCCCTTAGTGATTTATACTTGATTGGATCCATTGGCCAAATCAATAGTTGACTTAGTCAACTAAGTCCAAGTTCAGTCAAATCTCAACATTTTGATCAAGATACTGCATATAATCAATTCATGACATCCAACCTATTTCAAACTTCAAATCAAATCCAAACCATTGCCATGTTATATCCTAGTCATTAGTTAGTTAAGTTATAGTTAGTTTGACCAAGTCAACTCACTAAGATGTGGTCAAACTCCCACTTTTATGATACAATATATTCAAACATTAACCTTCAAGCCTTAAGTACATCACTCCAACACCCATGGCATCCTCACATGCCACGTCACCTATTATTGACCAATTCACTGGTCAACATAGTCAACAAAGTCCTTTAAATGGATTAATTGTTCACATGGCTTAACCCAAGCTAACCCACTCCCTATCAAATCATCCTAGTAGCTCCCAAGCCCTTCCCACGCCACCTTAGATTCCATATGACATGGGGACCAGTTAAATAGTCATACTAGGGCTTTAGGGTGGTCAAAGATGGTCAAAACCCTTCTTAAACTTAATCTCTTCCATCTTAAACCCATCAAGCTACTTGATCAGGCTCTATAAGCTTCTTTGGGCCTATCCCAGCCCCTGGATTAAACTCCAATGGTTCATATTCATTATAGGAGCTCACATGAGGCAAAATACCCTTTCCATATCATATTGTACTACTGTTCTTTTAACCTCCTTCTCCCAATAACCTTCAATACACTTGGCAACCATCTAGAGTCTTGCCAAATCAATCTCAGCCCTCTATTCAATATAGAATGGATTGAATAAGGCAAAAGACTCAAAATGAGTCTTGTTCTTACTTAAACCCTCATTCTCCACTCTCAGCCTCTCAAGCCAAGATCTTGTGCTCTTGAGTTCCCCAGACCTCCCTCCACCTATTCCCAAGTTAATCCAGCTGGTCAAAGCTCACTAGCAAGTAGATTCTGATGAATTCAGGCTCAAGTCCATCCAAGCTTCCATCCATTTGATATGTAACTCATTTTGTAGTAATTTTAATTAGAGGATTATATGAGGATAGACTATAATTTTAGAGAAATCATTTCCCTTCAATCCAATAGTATAATTTCTCAAAAACTTTAGACCTATATCACTAGATTTAAGTTTAGTTAGCTTTGTATAAAGTGTTTTTCAAGTTATAAAACAACAACCCCATTGTTTATGTTCATCTACTGAATCTAGATTTAAAATTTCATTGAAAACCATTGACAAGATCGAGAGAAAATCTCAAAAAAAAAAAAAAACCCCATTCTAGGGTTCAGTCATCACATGCCATAACCGTGCAAAAATTAGGTTGTTAGATCAATGGTGTAGATATTATCGTTTTGAGGTCTTTTTTGACCGCATGGGTTAATCCATGGTTAGCTCTGCCATTCAGCTCAATTAGAGCCATTCATTTCAAAAGGTAGAGGATCTGACAGCCCCTCCCTGGCACTGACACAAATAAGTTAAAACTGCATCCTGCCACTGCCAGAGACATTAATGTCTCATGATTGCATGGTAGTGAAATCACCAGTCATTAATGTGTCACCATGCATTTTTTCCCAGCAAAGAAGACAGCGCCATGTGGCATCCCACATCCGCATGTTTTAATCTCGCCAATCAAAATGCGACGTGTGTCACCCCACACTACCAGTTTTATTTAATTATTAAAACTTCAAAAAAAAAAAAAAATTAGTTTTAAATTCAAAAATTTAATATAATATATCATTATTTTCAAAAAATTAAACCCTTCAAATTAAATTAATTTTAATTGAAAATATTATATATATTTTAAATTATATTAATTAATAATTATTTCATATCTTAAATTAATAATTAATTACAAAATAAATAATGATTAAAATATTTTATTAAATTTAAAATTCTTTAATATATATAAATTAGTAATTAATTATAATATGTTTGCCTCCCAAGGCGATATATTATTCATAATGACATGTTTGATTTCAAAACTATAATTCCAGAATCTAAACTTTCCCAAAATAATTAATATTTTCAAAAAACATTTTTTAATCAAACACTTAGAAATGACAACACAACCTTATTAGATGTTGTACATATATGGTGCCTTAGGCGAGCAAGGAATTAGTATAAGCATTATTCTTAGAATCCCAACAAAATTCATCATTACTCAAGCCACAAATTTTGAATTAAAAATCATCAATAACCAACAAGAGTACGAAGCTTTACTTTCAAGCTTGTGATTTGTATCTAAACTAGGCATCACTCATATAGAATTATACTCACGCTTGCACTCATGGTAGACCAAATCAAATTAAAACTAGAGAATTGATTTTAGCCTCAAAACAATAATTATCATCATTTTCTTAATTGGTGCTTATGTAATATGAAGATATGTCTATAAATTCAAAATAAAGGGTACAACAAAATGATGGAGATATGGTTTTAGCCATAAATATATTATTCTGATACATGCAGATCATTTGAAGTGATTCTTATTCATAAGCTCGTTGTTCTTCACTCTTTTAACTTCAAGGCTAGTATTAAAACCACAAACATATCTTTCTCGATAGAAATATGCCTTGCAATATTTTGTGCATGTATAACGTGAAAATAAATCTTCTATAATCTTATCGAAAAAATGTGATATAATAAGAGGCTCTAACACTGCTCTTATGTATTTGGCCACATTTTGTCCACTTAAAGTGCTATTTATCACAAAATTATCTGTTGAATCATCAAAGGGATCCCAATTTGATTCAAAAATTTGTGTTTGATCAACATGAAATGACCCTTCCATCTCAATAACTGATTTCACTTCCTCCATCAATGGTGCATATATTAGTAGATTAAAGGTATTTACATTAGCCTCTTCCACATGTCCCTACTTATAATACAGTAGATTAGAAGTAATTACAAAAGTTTGACTCAGATGCAGTTATTGAAACTACACATAATGGAGTTAGCTATGATTGAAGTAAAATTTAATTACTTGAATAAAAAAATATTTATCAAGACTAAAATGTTAAGTCTTTGTGATTTTGTATTAGTAGAGATGCTTACAAATGTGAATTTTAAATGGTAGATGGTTACTTTACATGACATAATATGTATGAATCTCTTTGAAAAAGTAACACAATAGATGCCTTTAGTATTAAAAGGATTTATGACTAGTAAAATATAGATTAATTGCATGACATATAATTTAATTTGATATGAAACTAATAACTATTCATCTATAATCTTAAGAAAATCAAATGATACATAGTATGACAAGGTTAAGCATCTTTGATCAAATATATTAATTTATTGATGTAAAGATGATCAGTACATCTAAATGTGAGTGTGTGTGTGTGTGTGTGTGTGTGTGTGAGAGAGAGAGAGAGAGAGAGAGAGAGAGAGAGAGAGAGAGAGAGAGAGAGAGAGAGAGAGAGAGAGAGAGAGAGAGAGAGAGAGAAACACCTTTAGTGGTGCATTGTGTGGTAAGAGAATATCATTAAAAAAATCCATAAATACATAATAATAATAACATGAATTGAAATTATGGCAACTAAGCTCACTGATGCAGTACAAAATTGTAGGTGCCTAAAGATATTTATTAAAATTCAGTAATAATTCTAAGTTTAAGATAGTTTAATACAATAGAAATTTTCTCTTTCAATTATTCCAACATGCAAAAATAAAAAATAAAAATAAGTGCTATAAATCAATCTCATAATATAATTAATGTTAAAAATAAAATACCATCTTTCCACCAAAGAAGACACCAAAGGTTAAAGAGGTCTCCAATAGCTAGAGATTTCTTTTCTTCCAAAAAAAGATATTACCATCTTTCCACCAAAGATATGTTCTTTAGAACAAGATCTAAGTAATTCTGGGAAATCCTTCTTAAATTGATTTAAGTACAAATGCGAAACGATAGAAGAGGATGCATATGCTATATATATGTTTCTTTTATTAAATTGAGCACAATATTTCTCATCAAGCCCTAGAGGTACCTACATTTAATTAATAATTAATTAGAGCATAAAATGAGTAATAGAAACTTTTTACTATGAGAAAAATAGATTATATATATACACAACTATATGCTAACTTGAGATAGCCACATCAAGCTATAAGAAGAGTGAAAAAGTGAACAGTCTTTGTAGGAAAAAATCTCCCATAAAATGAACCAGGCAAGCTAACAACATAAAGATTCACATAATCCGCTCCCTTGTTTTCTCTTAATTGCTCCTCATAGGGCATCATAAACAAAAAAATAATGTTGAAGTCATTGCTTGGGAGATCATTGAAGAAATATTGGATATCTGGTTGTTTGTGATTGTATTGACAATAATGCTTTTCTATCGCAATAGAGATATGTGAAAGCACAAGTAATGTGTTGGGGCCTGAAGAGCAGCCTAAATCAGCCACTACAAAGTTGTTTGTGTGTATTGTGTTGCATATGCCACTTATTGCTTCTTCCACCATTGGCTTTGTCTTCAGGATGGCCTTTTCTTACATATTTGATGGGAATTTAGTTATGTTATTAACTTGTACATTTTTAAGCAAAGTGGTTATGATTAATAAAAAATAATAATAAAGGCGGCTAAGGGGTGATTAATAAAATTTTAGATGTTAACAATGGGAAACAACAATGTTTAATAACCTAGCTAATGCAAAGTATGATCATCAATTTCTTACTTACTCCAAATTAATCTAGCCTACATGTGTCAATAATAGAAGTCATGTCTTAAATAAGTTAGACCCAAGATCCAATCTTCCAATCCTCACAAACTTATCCCATTCTTATGATGCAACATGTCTTCCGTGCGACTCAATAAGAGACCCATGTTTGAAACCCAGAGTTACAAGGGTTAGTCATGCGCTTTATAATGGTTCATGGGTCTTCTGATCATGATGCACACTCGAAAAGACCACTCTGATTGAGCTGGTCTTTTTAAGTTCCATTTGAACTAAGAATTCAAATGCTTATAACTTTTATATACTCATCCAATTTTTGATATAATTTGAAACATAGCCTTTTGGTACCCTAATCTTCTAATTCCTAGAGTTTTAGGGCTCCGTGCATTATAATGTTAAAGTAATTTTAAATCAAAATTTAGACCTTTAAATGAGAAAATAACTATTTCCTGTGTGTGAATCTTCTTATTGTTTAGCTCTATGGACTTCTAGAGATGTTCTCTATACCTTCCTTGAAGGCTCCAAGCTTTGATTTCCATTGGTTTAGAAGTTGTTTCTGTTTAAAGGCTTTCTCTATCTATTCTCCCTTGATTCCCTCTCTCCTCTTAAGTGGAGATTGTTTTTAGGTATTGAAGGCTAGGAAAGGCTATATGAAAGCTGGGTGAGTTATTTGGAGCTGATAGGAAGATGAATCAAGGCTTGTGAGGTTGTGGTTAGAAAGTATTACTTATATCAACTTTTTCCCTCTTCTCTATAGTTCAAGCCATGAAGCCTTCACCAAGCGATGAGGTTTATTTGGAGGCTTCTCCTGATGTTTGCCACATGGATAGATGGGGTTGTTGGAGGATATCCCTTTTGGGCAGGTGAAGGATAATGCTAGGATAAGTAATGTGAAAAGAGGAATTTGGAGTTTTTTTTGCATATAGTTCTAAATTGATCCAATGGGTGGGTTGGGGTAGGTGAAAAGGAGCATATTGAACTTATTCAAAAAGATTTACAACAACTAATTTTGGGCATGTTGGCTTAGGATCCACGAATTTGAGTATTGTATGGTTTGGGTTAGCCCAATTGTTTGACCCAAGTTAACCAATGGGTTGGGCTTACTGGGTTTGATGTAATAGGCCAAGGAATGCCTACTACAACCATTGGTACAATTTAATTTCATAAGGATGGGGATATGCCTCAAGAAAACTACTTTGGGTTCACTTGGTTCAGCCAATTTGCTAAACTAGGTTGGCCCATAGGATGAAATATTTTAAAGATTCTCATGGGGATCCCATAGATTGTCCCTATGAGTTTTGTTAATTTATTTGGCCAAATCTTTGGATTTAAATTTTTGAAGCATTTAGGTGTGTTTTCGTCAACTCCTGAGTTCACTTGGTAAACCTTGTTTAACCAAGGGTTAAGGCGGGGTCTAATCAATTTCAAAAGATATTTTGAGTTTGTTAGAAGTGGTTCCAAGGTTTAGTGGGATTTTCATGCATGAATTGTTATTTCAAAGGCTTAAGGGGCCTTTTGGTCAACCAAGGTTTACTTGGTCAACCAAGCATGAACATGGGTTTGGGTATGGTTCAATGCACTCCAAATCACATTTGAATTATGTTGGAATAAGTTTCGGTTTTGTTTGGCTAAGCAATATTGAAATTTAAAGAATATTTAGTTTTAGGAGGTTTGGGGGTTTTAGGGTTTTCAATGTTTTGTGGTCAACCATGGTCCACCATGGGTTTAAAATTAGTTTGATGCATCATGACAATGATTATGAACATGACTAATGATTTTGGGGAGGTTTCCAAGGTGGGTTTTGGTAAGGTCTAGTGGCAAGAGATGTAAATATTTAATGATTTTGCAACCCTTAGAAATGAATTTAGTTTTGAGGGCTAGAATGCTTAAAGTGCTTTCAAATTGATATGTTACCATAGAAACATGACTAATCAATACGTAACTAACATATCATAAATCCAAGGTCATTTAATAGGGTTTTGAAGGATTTTAAATTTGTCTAGAAATTGGTTTTGAACCAAGTAATTTTTTGTTTGGATTTCAGCAATTGATTTTGGGTTCTTGATTTTAAATTAGATTTTTTATTTGGATTGATTAACGATTAAGTTTGCTTTGATATTCTTGACCTAACACCAAAATTAAGTCAACACTATCATATATAAAATAGTTTCACATTAAAGTTTAAAAAAATTAGATGAAAAATGTGTTTTTATTGATTTGGATGAGATTAAATTCATAAAATATAAAATTATAAAAAATAAGGATAGAATTTATGTTACCTAATCACAATCAGAAGAAATCTTAGAATTAATAAAAGCATATAAATTTATCATATTTATTTCTTTAAGGGATTGTTTAGGAAAACTTTCTTGCCATTTTGCTTTTCATTTTTTACTTTTTGAGAAAAATTAGAGATCTATCGCACATAATTTATAAAATGAATAGAACATACAAACTATTGATAAAGTGCCAAATAGGATGCAGATCTCATATTTTTTTATATGAAGGTAACATTGGTGTGATGCGCATGGTATTCTTTAAAGGATAAAATATTTTATATATTTTCATTACGGGGTTGTTTGTGTTAACGTACATTCTACTTTTTTTTTTCTAACTTCAACCATAGTTTCTATTTGGTAACTCATTTCTAGCTTTTTTTAATAAATTTTTTTAGCTGTAATGCTACTTTTTATAGCAGGTTTTAAAATTTTATTTTCCTCACAACTTTACAACCAACATTATAAAAAAAAATTGCTGTCTATTAAAATTAGTGGATATAATGGGGGCTCAATGCCTCTTGCAAGTATTAGATGAACATGGAGAAATTTTATTACAACTATGTCTATTAAAATTAGTGCCCGAGATCTCTAGAATAGAAATCAAAGAATATAGCACTTAAATGAATGATCTTTGTTTGTGTGTTGTATACGAACAATTATTAGGTCCGGTGACCAGACGTAGAGCTATGTCCGGTCACCACTGATTTACCCGATATTTGCTCGATATTTTCTCGGTATTGCTAGGTATTGCTTGGCAATAACAAGAAATACCACTCTATGAATATCAGTACCGAGTAAATACCGAGCAATACTGAGTAATACCGAGTATTTCTGGAAAAAACTCGGTATTGCTCGGTTTTGCTCGATATTACTCGGTCTTTACTCGGTATTTGTCTTCACATAATGGTATTTTTCGTTATTGCCGAGCAAAATAGACAAATACGTGGTTTTGTGCCTGCTATGTGGCACGATCTCAGTGCTAACCGAACGTAGCCCTACGTCTTTTCACCGGACCAAATAAAAGTTCATTTTATACACATAAAACTCCAGATTTTATAATTGAGAGCGAAGGTGTGAACCATATTGCCAAGATTTTTTTTTTTTTTTTATCTATACTATTGTTATGTTCATATTAAACTAAGGTATCACATTTTAGGTGTGAACCGTATTGCCAAAATTGTCTCACAGCTAGATTAGAGATTTAATTAATGATAAAATAACAGCTAACCTCACAGATTAGAGATTTAATTCATTTCAATTATTCAATAATTTGAAGCTCGTTTATTAAGCTAGCTGAAAGCGAATTGGAACCTACTAGATAATAATGGATTAATTCTTGTCTATCTAAATATATTTTATTTTTTGGCATTTCTCTTACAAATAAAATCTAGTAATTAGTCTAAGTAGAAAAAAAAAACTCAATATGCAAAGAATTATTCGTACCAAGCAATAAATATCAAACTTTTTTCATATGTTTTTGACTTTATTATTAAAAATTTAGAACACATTTTGTTGTGTTTTTTATTTTCATTTTTTATGTTTATTTTTGTTTGATATGTTTTTAATCACAATTCAAGTTATTTTTATAAATACTCAAAATACTCAAACTAGTTTTTAAATGTTTTGAATATTTTTAAAAAACAACTATCATAATTAGTCTCCCCATCATTGTTATCCATTGCTACAAGCCATCGCTCGCAGCCTTCCTCATCGGCATACTACCTAATGTCACATTTTGTTGCCACCACTATATTCAGCCACCATCGGTAGCCATCACCATCTCCACTACATAAAAACAAAAATAATAATTTTTTAGATATTAAGCATTCTTTATTCCAAAATCAAAATAGAAAAAAATAATAATAAAATAAAAATGGAAAACAAAGTGATCCCAAATTGCCACTTTTTTTTATTTAGTTTCTCTTTGCACTTTTTTTTATATTATTTTATTAATTATAATAATTTTGCTTAAAAATGTATAAATTAATAACATAATTAAATTCCCTTCAAATATGTAGCAAAAGGCCATCCTGAAGACAAAACCAAAGGAATTCTCAGAGTTCAATAAATCTCGTTCTAAAGAGCTTATCTTTGGTGTAAATATTGTATTATCTTTATGGGAAGAAAAAATTGACCAGCTATTGGAGACCTATTTAACCTTTGGAGCCTGCTTACTTATGCACTAAATTTTATGATCTCTCAGGTATTTCCGAATAAGTATTTTATAAGATTGATTGACAGCAGTAAATTTTATTCTATTTTGCTTGATAGAATTGTCAAAGGAGAAAATTTTGATTTGTCTAGAACTACCTTAGACTTTGATATATTACATAATTTTCTTAAATATATTTGAACACAAATTTTTACTTCATCATTGAGCCTAGTTTCCTTAATTTACATTAATCTGAATTGATGTTATTATCATTATTGATTTATAGAACTTTAGTTTTTATGCTATTCCCTTACCACACAAAGCACTATTAAAGATGTTCCTCTCTCTCTCTCTCTCTCTCTCTCTCTCTCTCTCTCTCTCTCTCTCTCTCTCTCTCACTCTCTCTTAATTTAGATGTTATCATCTATACCTCAATTAATTAACAAATTGGATCAAAGCTATTTAACCTTATCATACTAAGTATCACTTGATTTTCATAAAATTATTGATTAGTAACTATTAGTTTTATGTCAAATAAAATTATATGTCTTGTAATTAATTAATTTTACTAATTTTAAATTCTTTAAATATTAAAGACACCTATTTTGTTACTTCTTTTATTACTTTTTCAAATTACTCTATATTTTATATTTTTTAGCACTGGTATAAATCTTTAAAAAACTGACACATATCAGTATAACTGAGGATTTTGGGATTGTCAGATGTCCGCTTTGTAAAATATTTTTACTATAATTTTTTAAATAAATTGAGCTATTTTAGGGATATTTCTCTATAATTTTTTAAGCTTCAAAAAGATTTATATGAATTTTATACTAAAATTAGTTAAATTAAATTTTTATTATATTATAAAATTTAAATCCATTACAAGCTATTTCATTAAATAAGCTTTTTATTCTTTTCCGTATTCATTTTAGCTAACAGTGAAGAATTAAAAAATTTCAGAGAAAAAGTTATGAGAGAAATAAAAGATAATCTTGGATTTTTAGGCCGTAGATCAATTTTCTTCAGTTGATTTAGCTTGAAAATTTGTTTGTCATGCTATAAGAAATCATTATCCTATTTCTGATTTTAATAATTTTATGTTTTTGATATTTTTGGGTTAAATTTGTATTCCATTACCCAAAAATGAGAATAATTTTTTATTAGTGAAATTTTCATTGTGTAATTATTTCTATCTTATAAAGATTGAGATTATATATGTTTTGAGTATATATTTAAGTATTTTGCAGGGTGAGTTCTAAGAAAAACAATAATTTTTTACTCATTCAAAAATTTATTTTGACATTTAAAATAGAACTTTAGTTCAATTAAAGCTTTAAAATATTATTTTACACAATATTTGGTAGTTTGTTTAATTTCTATAATTATAAATTTTTACTCAGTATGATTTTCTATTGTCTACCATTAAGACATTTTAACACTTCTTCAAATAACCCCAATTATACTTTATTTTCTGCAATGCTTTCAAAATGAATGTATGTATGTGATTATCTTGTCACTATTATATTATAGTATTGTGATAATATTGTGTGTGTATGATGTATTAAGTAAAGATTGATTATTCACTTACATTGGCTGGAGATTGATTGACCTGTACATGATTATGGGCCGACATGCTTTCATTTAAATATGTGATTTGGTGTTATGCTTGACTGATTCACATGATACACTGATTGAGAGTTATAAGGAGTTGATTATTGCACCGACAGATAAAGAGTGCCGACTCTATTTACTAAGCCAACGATTTATTCATACTGATACGATATTGGAAAAATATCACTTATACAAGGACTTCTTACTTTTTTAGTATTATTACTTAAAAACATATTATTGATGCCTTATTCTAAATACTATACCAATTTATTATATTGTGGGGATTTACTATTATTACATTATTTTAATACAACTACCATCAATTTTACTAACAACACAAGACTTTTATTATTACTGATTAGACATGGATATTATTTGAAACTACATATTCACTATGTTAATACTTAAATATGTGACAGAATATGCATGTAATATATAGTATATAAACACACTTATATGATTTTACTACATTAATATTATTTTGATTATTTTTATCCATGCTTTGGTTTTACTGCTTTATATAATTTCTATACTGATTGAAAGTACTAATACGATGACTACTTTATTGATCTGACACTCGTAATAATTTATAGATTTCCCCACTATACCATTTTATAGACTTCCGTATTGTATTATTTTAATATTTATAGATTATATTGATAATATATGTGCTTTACTATTTCTACATTTATTCATGATCATTTGATTATTATTGCTGTGATTTTACTACTAACATGCATATTGATTCTTTATGCTGCATTGAGTTCAGTTGTAGGAGTTGGTTATCCTCTTTCTCTTTCTTTCTCTCTCTCTCTCTCTCTCTCTCTCTCTCTCTCTCTCTCTCTCTCTCTCTCTCTCTCTCTCTCTCTCTCTCTCTCTCTCTCTCTCTCTCATGTAATTTAGATGTAATCATACATACATTATAAAATAATATATTGCGTCAAAGCAACTTAACCTTACATACTAAGTATCATTTGATTTTTATAATATTACTGATGAATAACTATTATTTTTTGTCAAATAAAATTATATGATCATTGTAAAATAAAATCTTCGTCAATCATTAATACTCATTGAGTATTTAAAAATTCAAACAAAAAAAATAATCCTTAAATTCTTTAGTTAATAGTCAACACTCATTATCACCTTATCTTTTTTTATTCACTATAAATCATCATTGATTTTAAATGATTTGAATATATAAAAATCAAAACTCCTTTTAATCATTGACCAATTTAGACCTAAATCAAATCCATTAACCAAACCTAAGGCTAACTTCATGTAATGGCCCGTATTTTATTTGAGTCAAATAAATTTTTTTAGAAGTTATTATAATTTCAAATTACAAATCTTCTTCCCAATAACATAGATATTGTTGTGATTTAATTACACTATTTTTTCATTTTTTTAGCACTTGTGGCATTCCTTAAAAAATTGACATATATCAATATAAGTGAAGATTTTTGGACTATTAGGTGTCTGCTTTGCAAACTGATTTTAGTATAATTTTTTAAATAAACTCTAATGCATCAAAGAACATATATAATATGGAGGCCAAAGACAACATCAGCATAACATATCTTACATATATCTCAGCATAAGTGGGACCTGAAACCACTTTGATTCAAAGAATTTACCACTGGTTAATATTGTGGGTTATCTTTTAAGGCTTTGTGCTTTGAAAAGGATGAAAAGAAAATAAAATTATAATTTATTTGAGAAATTTGAAATTGAATATTGTATTTTAATTTTAAAATAGAACATACCATTAAAAATGATATATCACCTCTGAAGGCAAAAAAATTCTAATGAGTTTAAATTTAGAATTATAAAATCCATCCAGAATATCATAGTCAAAATTAGGAAGGAACTACATATGACCCCAAAGAGTCAAAATGATGCTCTATCAAATATTTAGCTATGATAATCAAGATGTGTTGTCATTTATTTCATTTTTATGGTCATAACAACAAATGATATATCTTCCTAAGGGAAGAAAGTATCATTTCATATTAATTATTTGAATTTGATGATAATGATCATCATAAATTTTCTTTATTTTTCTAAGGAATATTAAATGAATTTTAAAATTGATTTAGGGTCTTTAAATCTCCTATAAAGGCAAGCCTTCCTATGAAAACTTTTGATTAAAATAATGGTATAAATTTTATTTTGAATTTTTTAGGAGTGAGGTTAAAATTCTAATAGGGATTTGATAATATTTTGAATATTTATTTTGGAGGACAATGGAGGAGTACGAGATATTTTGGGATTTTAAAATTATTCAAAAATACCTCAGTTTACCCTATGTGTTTGGCTTTAAATTTTTAATGAGGAAATGTTCTAATTTGAGTTGTCATTATTTTAGAATGCTTGAATTCTATTCCCGAAGTTGGAGTCTTATGATGTTTTGTATGCCCCGGATCCTAAGTCAATTTTTGGCACTAATCATAGTCGCTCAAACTTAGCTAAAACAATACAAATTTTGACTTACACTAACCTAGATTGGGGAGCCAGCTATCCACCTAACTCTTCAAAATGATGTGTCTAATCTTTTATGAAAGATGGGTGGGCTGTGTTTTTAGGTTTTGAGGAATTGGTGCTGACATCTAGTGAATATCCGAAGGGACACCTTTACTTATGTTAGGTGATTATGCTATGAATGTAATTAAAAAAAATTATTAATTTAATTAATTTGTAATACAATGTAAACTAATTAACCTTATATACATAAATAATAAGAAGCAATTATAAAAAATAGGCTTAGAAAATTTATTTTTTTTTTCTAGAGATTGCATAATATCCCTTAGATAAAATTGCACTCTAATAAGTCAAGTAGTCTTCCATAACCTGCAGGTGGGGAGGAGACCCTTGGTGATCCTGAGCTTACTTCTTAAAATTGTTTATCTTTCTATATTAGCTTAATTTTTAAAAATAAAAAACAATAAAAAAATGTTTTCCCTTAAAGAGCCTAATTGCTTCCAAGTGAAATCAAAAGTGGCATGCAAGAGTAAGAAACATAAAAAGTTTATGAAACCTCTACAATAAAGAATTAAACACATCAATCAAATCAAATAAAATAATTAACATAAATCAATTAAATGCAAAAAATCAATATGGAAAATGCTACTTAATTACAACCCATGGTCAACAAAAAATTAAAAGTTGTAGGGTACGACTGATAATAACCTAGATTCTAATCTTTGGAATAATGAAAGTAATTTTAAGAATGGGATATCCTTGATGACTTGCTTTCTTCATCTTTATCCCTTCTATGAGCTCCTTGGATTTGTTAGGTCTAAGTATCCAAATGGAAAGAAATCCTCCCCAAAGGGGTATTTCTTTTCTCTTTGGATTTTTAAATCATCCTAACTTGAATCTCCAAATAAAACGAACTCTCCCCTAAGGGATGTTTCCCTTCTCTTTGGACTTCAAGTTAGATGATTAACATCCCATCTAAAATTTGACTTTCACAACACTTGACTTTAAAATGCTTATAGAGAAAAAAAAAACTCTAAAACAACCTGCATGGTTTTCCTAGATAATTATAATAAAAAACTTTCCAAGAAATTATATAATTTAATTTACTCAAATTTAAAACATAGTCACAATTGACCATGCTGTTAAATTTTAAGGGGAACTTAACATATTTAGCACCTACGAAAAATTTGTTAGTTAAATTTTTATTTAGCATCTTAATTTTTTTCTTGCATATGCATAACCACCTACAACAAACTCTATGAGAATCTAGATCATTCCTAACCTAGCAGTAATCTATCGCCCATCACATCAATTCACAGATAATTTGATAAGATTAACACATCAATAAAAATCACATCAACTAATTATAAAAACCAACATGCAATTAAATCCTCAAAAATCTTGACACACAAGAAGTAGAAAAATGAAACATTTCCATAGCCTAAAATAAGGAAATGTTCTCATAACAAATCATCTAAAGTGTGTGTATTAGGCTATGTGGCTTAGATATATCCTATGTTGGGTAGTTGTTAAAGTTGTCTAGTGTTTTAATGTTTGTTATGGGATGAAGGGAATTTTTAATTTGAGTTAAAGTATTAAAATTTTAACATTTGTTTTAATATGTATTCATTAATAACACCTAATTTCTTTTAATTTTATAGAAGTAATTCATATGATTTTAAAATTTTTCAAATTGGTCAAATATAAATGCTTTAGGAGGTAAGTGACTATACAAAGCAAGCACCTTTATATTTAATTTAAAAGATAAATAAGAGAAAATTATAAAAAAAAAATGTTTTAGATAAGAGAGGGGGAAAATAATATATAAGTGTAATCAAAGTGAAATTGAGGCAAGGGAAAATTTTCGGAGTGTGTGGAATAATATACATTTTCTATGATTTTTTTTTAAACTACCAAATAAGAAAATTTAATGTTTTAGTATAGCAATAATAACCTTTTTTGAAGAAGAACTAAATCTTAGTTTGAAGGTACCTCAAATTTTCTCAGTCTAGAAAAGATAATATCAACTCATAAAATATTTTATTTTTGTCACAAGCTATGTGTGGTTTCAAACTCATTGACCATGGATTCTTTCAAGTTCTTAAATCTAATGACTAAATGATATAGTGTCTATATAATCTGTATGTTAAGGAAATAACTTGATTATTGTCCCCTTAGAAAGATGGTGGATGATTTATTTAGGTAGTGGTGAAATGAGTATTTAGGGTTTACACAAATTTTGTACTAAAATTATGAGGCTCTCAAAAGTCATACCTTTCTTTGAGAAAAAAAGGTGAAAGTCAAGAACCAATGTTTGAGATGTTAAGGAACTAATAGGGATGTTTTTATGTTTTTTGAATGAGTGGTTAAGGCATTTTGATATTTTTAATTTGGTTTCCCATAATAAAAAATTAACTCTCTATATTGGGGTATTAACTAGAATATTATAGGGTTATTGAGGATTTCGAGCATCAAGAGATTATGAGAGATATGTAAACTTATTTGAATGGATTTTAAAGAGGTTGGATATGTATGGGGTTTGAGAGAAGCTAGCCTCAAGGCAATGTAGAAGAGAAGAAAAGAGATTTATGTTATGAAAGAGGAGGATTAAGTGTGAGAAAATATATCAATAACTAACTAAAGTCCTTTTAGAGCAGCCAACAAGGTTTGATAGAGAGTAGAGTAGCTACCAAGCCTTCTCACAAAATTTTTTTTCTAAAAAGAGTTTTATTTTTATTCATTGATTCAAAAATTACACAGTAAGGTCCTATTTATTGGTTGTTGCCAAACTTTAATTATTTCAAAAAGCCTTAAGATCCAATAAACACTATTAAATAGGTTTGTGCTTTATCCTAAGAGAAAGTGAAATACAAGTAGAAATTAAATGAAATTTAAAGCTTTAAAAATATAAAAATTGGATTTACCAAATAATTCATATAGATTAGCTTTATAATTAAATAATTTGTGAAGATATTTCTTTCTTTACTGGTATGACCCACCTATTCATGACGTGACTTTAAATTAAGTTTCTTAAAATTCTTGAATAATTATAGAGAGATTAGATTGTCTATAGGTTTTTTTGGAGACTTGTGTGTGTTGAATGACATAAATCTTGAAGTTAAGACTTATGTGTGACCTTATCCGTGGCCATTATCTTGGTGTTTCTTCAATTGCCTTAGTTTTTGACATGGTTCTCGGCCTTTTTCTTAGTTCTGCTTGAGAAACTCCACATAAAATTTCATATTAGAGTAATTCTAAACCCTTGGACTCATACTCTAACAAAGTGTTCATGATCCATCACAAGTATAAACATTCTTCATTTTCTTTAATTTTCCATCCTTTGGTGTGAAACCTTCTTTAGCTAGAATTTCAAAACTTTGTTATTAAATCAAAGAAAATATAATGATAATGAAAATTAAGTTAAATAATTTCAATAAAAATAAAGATAATTTGGCCAATTAAATCTCACTTTTTCTAGCTTCCTCAAATGAACATGAACCACCTTTACGCCTCATATTAATTTTGTATAAATGTAAATGCACTTGGATAAACTTAAGAAAAAGGAAATGAAGATTAATTATTTATTTAACAATTAGGAATTTTAAAATAAATTTTTAGTCTATCTCTTATCATCGTTGAATGGTGCTAAAAAAATCATATGAGGACATGTCCATTTTCTTTCATTTTCAATATTTTTGTGTCCATACCTATAATGAAATACTAAATGTGAAACACTTAAAAAAATAAAATTAAAATAAAATATGATATTAACATCAACATTCAAGTAAGCCTTATGATTTCTATACTTAATGCCATGACATTGTTGAATCTAATGATGTATATTATTATTGAATTCAAACTTTGTCCAAAGTGATAAAAATTCTTTATTAATTACTTGAAAATAGATACAAGAATAATTTTATCAAGTTTGGTATCTCAACTTTAACTAACATCCTTTTCTTAAAAGGCTTGATGCCATGATTATGTCAATAGGAAAATAAAATTAATGTAAGTAACAAGTCCCAATAAATTATACCAAATATAAGCCCAATATGGTTGATTCTAGAACATTACAAGGAACACCATTGCCCTAAATTTTATTCTACACTCATAAGTTTGGTGCCAAACTTTGAAAATTGGTTCTTTTGATGCACCCTTTGTGCCCCTAATAGGGGCACCCTATACAAATTGATGGACATTGTGCTATTGGATAATTAGGAATGGATCAGAGCACACATGCTTGCAAATTGATAATGATAGGAATTCATTGGGAATAAACTTTACATAAGCCTTTAAGTATTTAATCACATTATATATAAAAAAATTTATACACTAGGCTGGGCTGAGTTAATAAGGTGATGTCCTAAATTCCCATATTATTACTCCATCCATGAAAAAATATTTTTTTAATTTTTTTTAATTTATTGACTTTATTTAATAATTATAATTTTATTATGATTATTTGTTTCTTAAAAAGGTTCACTAATAAATGAATTTCTATGCATAGGTAAATTTTAGTAATTCCAACTAAATATTTATATATAATAAAAAAATTTGTATATATTATGTCTTGGAAAATTAATAGATGTAGAGAGAAAAAGTGCTTAATATCATTGCTTTGAATAAAGATTTAGCACATATATAGATAAAGAAAGAAGGGAACAATAGTCATAAGAGACACCTAGATTTTTTCATGGAAAACCCTCAAAAGGGAAAACCATAGAGTATGGCCCAATTAAAATGATTTAACAAGTGTTTGTAGCCAATCACAAATGGTGCCCTTCCACTTGGGGAAGATGAAGGTTTAGGAGAGGTTATATGACCTCGTTGAACCCCCCTAGGCATACAAAGAGAGGATGAATTAGTTATTTAAAAATTTCTTTTGCATAAAAAAAAATTTTAGAAACTTTTTAATAACTTAAAATAAAAAATTTGATCACTCGATGTGAAAGTAAATAAACTTCACAAAAAATTATAATAATGGTGATGATAATTTAATACACTTAATAAAATATTAACCACAAATTTTTCAATAAGCAATTTTCAAGAAAATAAATCATAGAAAAGTAAAATGCAGAAAATAAAAATTATAATGAACATACCAAAATTCTATAGTGGTTTCATAATATAATGGCCTACGTCCACTCCTAGGAGTCATCCACTCCATGTAATGCAGAAAACCTTTAGTAGAAGACCTTATAAAATGTCTTCTACTAATCAGATGTGGCAGAGGACCATAATCTTTTTACCCTCCTAGTGAGGCAAAGGACCTAGAATTCTTTTTCACCTTGCTGGTGAAGGTAGAGAACTTAGAATCCTTTTTCACCCTCCTTGTGAAGGTAGAGAACCTAAAATCCTTTTTTATCCTCCTATTGAAGAAAGAGAACTTGGAATCATTTTTCATCCTTATATTAAAGGTAGAGAACACTGAATCACTTTCACCTGCTCTAGTGTAGTGGAGTAGATGGGTCATATGACACCAAATAATTCTTCTTCCCAAAACTTCCCTCAAGAAAAACCTAGATACATGGAGGACTCATAGGAAAGTTGCTTGGAGCAATCATATGATACTCCCTCTCACACTCCCTTGAAACCCATAAGGATCTCCTCCCTCTCTCTCACAAACTCTACCCTTTATCTTCCAAGCACTTAACTCTCTCTTTAAGCTTTCATTAGAAAAAAAATAACTCAATGAATGCTAGAAGTCTCTTATAAAGCCTTATGAGAAAGTTTAATAAGAGGGCTTCAAAAAACCTTAAAGATTTAATTCAGCCATCACTATTCGTATAGTACAATTACAAGATCATATAGTATGATACCTAGAATTTGACTTGTTAGAATTATACAGTCACTAGTTAGTACAGCACGACCAGCACAAATTTTCACTATTCATATTATATAATTATAATTAGTATAGTATGATCAGTTAAATTTTGTATGTTAATATTGTACGATTCATATTTAGTACAATACAATCATTTTAGATCATACTATACAAATGAACAGTTATATAGTATGATTAGTTCAGTTAAATTTTTATTTGTCAGAGGAGGATACTAGGATGATCAAATATCATCTTTGATGATTGTACTATACAATCGTATAATACCATCCAATTTGTTTAATATGGTTAAAAAAAATCAAAATTAATCATATTTTATTGATTAATAATAGAATTAAATTAGGTAATATTTTAAAAATAAAATAATATAATTAGGTCCATACGGTCTAAATAAATGAAAATTTAAAACTCATTTTTTTGTTTAATTTAATGAACGACAGGGTTTCAGATTATAACATAACATCCAGTACGATGTGGTGTTTATATTGTATGATAAATAATATTGTAAAATTACTTTCTTAGATAAATAAAATATTTTAATTAATTATAATAATAATATATCATAGAATATGATTTATAACATATTTAAAATTATTTTTACTCCCCTTGTGTGTGTATATATGGTCCCTAGGATAGCATACACCCTTATAGGACTTGACCCAAGAAATTGAAAATAAATGAATGAATGTTACTAACCTTTCAACACACTCTATTCTACCCAATCTCGAGCCTTAGATCTTCATTTAATGATGCATGATGTACTTAAAATATTAGTACACACACAAATAAATATGTACTACAAATACTTATAGAAATAAAGTGGCAATTAATAATAATTATTATCATCAAAATCATAAACTTAGGGATCCAAGTTGAAACAATCTCATCTTTTTTTTAAAAAAAATATTTAAAATTAAATAATAGAAGAATAAATACAACCAAAATATAATCTCCCTTTTGACATCACCAAAAAGGAGAGGAAACACAATAAAGAAATTGAATTACATGCATGGAATAAAAAAATGTAAAGAATGGAAAGAAAAATAACTAAAACAAACAACACAAAAGGATGAAAAATTTAAAACATACAAAAAGAAACTAAAACAAACAATCATGCATAAAAATAAAACTATATATATATATATATATATATATATATATATATATATATATATATATATATATATATATATATATATATATATATATATATATATATAACAAAACAGATAAACAAAAACACAAATAAACCTTAATTGAATCCTTAGCCATTAAGCATTGGTTTGTTACCTGCTCTTCTTGGTCCTATTCTGCTGAGTTAGAGGCTAAATCTGTCTAGGAGATGTTTTGCTTCTTTTTATTTCTCTTTTTTTTGCATTTGTCTTATCCTCGCCCATTTCCTTCACATGGTGGCTCTTAAAATTAGGGCATTTAGTCTTTAGATATCCTCACAAAAAAAATATAATTTTATAAGAAAAATTATCATTTTCACAAATTTTAACTTTTCTCCACTTTAGTTGACTTTTATGCTTGGCTTTCAGGAAAATTTTTAATTGGCTTATTATTAAGGCTATCTCCTCACCCCCATCATCTCCTAAGCCATTTTTATCTATTTCTTTGGCCCTTAGTGTTGTAGTCTTCTCTATTCTCTTATCACCTACATCCAAAATTATTTAACTTACACTTGGTTATAGACAATGAGTGAGCCAAGCAGATTATCAATGGAATAAAATTTAAGTATTTTTATTCACATATAACAGTGACTTTGGCATCAAAATTATCAGGTTGACAACATAGAATTTTTCTTGACCTTCTTAGAGTTTGAAGGTTCTCTACTTAAAACATGTAATGATGTTAATGCATAAGAAAACCAAGGATATATGTCTGAGATAGTTTCATTAGGTTTTATACAAAATGGTTTGTAATTATATAATAAAATGTTCAACCTATATTATTTGACTACACTAGTACCTTTGTATGTAATGTATAGTATATCCCAAATATCATTCCTGGTGGTACAAGTAGAAACTCTCATATAATCTTTATACTTGAGTGCACATAAAAAGTAGTTTAAGTATTTAGCATTTGGTTATTCAATGACTTGGTCATCTCTACTCCATTTAGTAAACGGAATATTAGTTTTAGCTCCATTAACAATATGTGATGATACAGAATAATTAGTTTATATTAAATATCACAATAAAAAATTAAATAATTATAAAAAGGTTGACATGCAAATTTTCCAAATTAAAATGAAATACTATCAAAAAGTGGTGGATGAGTTATTGAATAACCCTCCATAGTATTTTTATTTCAAAAGTGTGTCATATATCATTTTTCATAAGGTTTTCAAAAATGCTACTTGTGAGACCCACTCTAGAACTGATTAAAAGTTCAGGGGAGGTTGTAAGACCTCATTGAACTCCCTTAGACACACTAAGAAGGGGGCGGGGAGGGGGGGGGGGGGGGTAAATTGGTTATTTTAAAATTTCTTTAGCAAAAAATTTTTTTTTTTGAAACTTTTTAATTACTTAAAATAAATATTTTGATTGCCCATGAGGAAGCTAATAAACTTAAAAATTATTAAAATAATGGTGATTATAATTTAATAAACTTAATATAATATCACATAGGCTCCAAAAATTATGCCCCAGCCTCCACCTTCTACTTTTTCTTCAGGGGAGTTTTAACATAATTAAGTTATGTGGGAAATTTTGGAAGGCTGATGGATTTGCAGATAAGACACAACCTAAAGATTTTGCCCTCATTTTGTGAGGAATTTATGATCTGAGTTCTAATTTCTTATAGGTGCAAGCCTCTATAGTTAGTTATTGTTGAGTCCAGTAATTAGGTTGTTAAGCCTAAGTAAATGTCCCACGGCTACCAAGAGGGGGGTGAATTGGTAGTTTTTAAAAATTTTAAACCCTCTTAATGATAAAGTTGAACCGAAATAAAATTTTCTTTTAAAGTTAGTAGAAAAATGTTTTTCAACCACAGAGTTGTTAAAACTGAAATTTAAGTGCGGAAACGTAAAAGCAATAAAGTAAATGACACCAGATTTATAGTGGTTCAGTCTATAACCAGACCTACATCCACTCCTCAGAGGCACCCTCTGAGTATTGCACTAATACCACAAAGTGACTCTCCTTTAGCACCCACAGCAAGGCGGAGAAGCCTGTACAAAACACTCTTTTCACCACTACCCGGTGCGGCAGAGAACCGTCGTCCTTTTACACAATCCACAGTGCTGGCAGAGAACCGTTGTCCTTTCACACTCTCCTAGTGTGGGCAGAGAACCCTACGGCTGTTCACACTCTCCAAGTGTAGGCAGAGAACCTTCTTCCTTTTACACTCTCCTAGTGTGGGCAGAGAACCCTCGTCTGTTCACACTCTCCAAGTGTCGGCAGAGAACCGGACCTTCTTGAATGATCTTCTCACAAGAATCTAGAAGGAAGAAAGAAAAGAGTGAAGAAATCCAATTTCACAAGTAGAGACTCTTACCTTAGCAATCCAAGTGAAGCCTTCTCGCTCCAGTGGTAGGAATCCTCCTTTGAATGCTTTCTTCCACTCTCTCCTTGGCTATTCTCTCAAGAGGCACGAAGATCAAATGACAAAAAGATCGGGTGGCAGTCTAATTTGGACTATTTATATAAAAGACAAGAGAAACCGCCCAAAAACTGCAAATTTCCAATTCTGTACGCAGTGGATCGTCCTGTACGATCCTGGATCGTCCTGGACGATATTACTTAAACGATCTGAAACGACCCAAGTTGTATATGTGTACGAAATGACTTCGTACAGCTGATCATCCTGTACGAACTAGGTTCGTCCAGTACGAACGGTTATTACAAGGTCGGTTCTAGAAACTGCTGAAAACTGTTCTAAGTCGGTTTATCGTTTGGACGAAAATATGTTCGTCTGGACGAAAATTTTCCAGAGAGCCGATCGTCCTGGACGATTATTTATTTCGTCTGGATGAAAATTTTCCAGAAAACCAATCGCCGCGGACGATAATTTATTTTCATCTGGACGACAATTTTCCAGAGAGCTGATCGTCCTGTACGATATTTATTTTTGTTTGGACAAAAATTTTCCAGAGGACTGGTCGCCTCGTACGATGGTAAAATTCGTCTGGACGAAAATTTTCCAGAGAACCCATCGTCCAGGACGATAATAAAATTCGTCCTGGACGAATAGGACTTAGAAAAAAAAATTTTCAAGCAAGTTCCTATTCGTTCCAAGTGCTCTATAGGAGATAACTGACAGATCGTCCAGTATGATAAATATCGTCCTGTATGATCAGTATAGAATTTCAAGATCTCCTTATTTGTGTGTGTGAGATTTTATTCACTCAATTACAATCACTCCCTTTTAAAAATAATTCAAAGAAAAGACAAACTTCAAATAAACAAAATATCACATGTTGAATTTGATTTGAAGTTTTCGTAGTCTGGAGTCTGATTTTCCTGAAATGTTAGTACACACAAGAGCAAGTGCAAATTTTCTGAAATTGTTAGGAGATAACTATACATTTGAACAATAATGTTTGGAATCATCAAAAATACATAAGTTGCATAAATATAAATCATTCAAATAGTAACTATTCAAACAATCTCCCCCTTTTTGATGATGGAAAAACAATTATTATTAGTATGGTTTCAAGTTAAAACAAATCTCTTATCTCCTAAACTCCCCCTGAATTTGTTAGTACATTAAAATAAGGAGGCATTAAAGAACAATATTTTTGTTTTTCAAAAATTTTTAACACAAACAAATAAAAAACTTGCAAACAGAACAATTAAAAAAAAAAAACACAAACCACAAAAACACATACATAATAATTTCTCCCCCTTTTTGACAGCAACAAAAAGTGAAGAAGAAAAAGACAAGAAATGTAAATAATTATATGAAATTCATTGTTAAAATTTAATCTAAATTGTGATTTGACATAGGGTATGCAATTTTAAACTAAAGATATTAGGTCAATCATAGAAATTCATAAAATTTATGAAATGATATAACATTGTAAGTAAGAAGAATTTATCAAAGACATGATTCAATTTAGATATTTTGATTATTGAAAATCATTACAAGTGAGATGTAAAAAAAATTCTATATTTCAAAGTTCAATAGAATATAAATGAACATTAGATCAACTTGAATTAAGAGATTGAACGAATTTGGAAAGAAGAGAATTACCTCATGTGGTGCTTTGCACATCTTTTCAAAGTTTTGGAGCACATTTTTGTGCATTTTTCTTTGGTTGGGCTTATTTTGTGCCTCTTTTTTACTTTGCAAATTTTTGTGAATTGCTTTTGATTTTTGTACATTTGTACAATGTTCAAGAGTAATTTGACCAATTCTTTCCAAAATCTATAATCTAAAATTTCAAATATTTCTAGGTGCATAAATATCATTTGAGCATAGAAATACAAAATAAGAAAACATCAAAATTGCAATAACAATATTAACTTTTATGTAGTCCAAATGAATAGACATGAATTTAAAAATTCTAATTACAACAAGTTATAAACAAATTATAAATTT
Organism: Dendrobium huoshanense; assembly: GCA_016618105.1. NCBI lineage: Eukaryota > Viridiplantae > Streptophyta > Magnoliopsida > Asparagales > Orchidaceae > Dendrobium > Dendrobium huoshanense. The sequence continues at coordinate 26,095,650 of CM028355.1, forward strand.
AGAAAGTCTAGATTTTCTAATATAGATAATCTCACATTACAATCAAATTTAAGCACAATGTAGATTAAAAAAAATACTAATGAAATTCATAAACATTAGCCACATTTCAAAACAAATCTAATAAAAACAAACTTTCATTGATTAAAAAAAACGGATTACATAAAAAAACATTGAACTTAAAAAAAAAAAAAAAAAAAACAACTTAAAAACAAACATTGAACAATAAAACAGACACGAAAAAAAAAAAATACAACAGACACACATAAAAACAATTTCTACTGTTCTAGAGGAGGAGGAGGAGGAATGCCGCCAAAGAGGTTGAAATAGGAGGCCATCAACATTACATTGGTATTTATTTCATGAACTTCATCTCTAATATTACCAATGTCATATTGCTGCTGAGTAAGATGAGCATCAAATTGATCAAACCTTTGATCAATGTGAGTCTCTAGTCTATCAAATCTCTCAATCAGATTCTGGTAATTTGATTGAGAAGCAGAACCTTGCACTCCTTCTTCTTCTTCTTCTTGAAGCACTAGCATGTGCTTTTTCTTTTTCTTTTTCCTCCTTGAAGAGCAATCTGAATGATGCATCGTTATAGTAAACTGGCTCTTCATATTCTTCATCAGGATGCACTATATTGTACTTCTTCTCCAAAATATAAGTTATTAAGTGCCCTAATGAAATGTTCTTCTTCCTCTTCTGATCAGCATGTCCTAATTCAGAAAGCCCATAGATATGGTCTATGATGAGTTGGGCTTCGTCAATAGGATGTCTTTGCATGATTAAAAAGGTTAGAATAGAAAGGAGAGGAGTAATGTTAATCCTATCACCAGCTTTAGGAATAATTGAGGATCTAAGGATATGCTGGATGATTCGGGCATCTTGGGTCATACCGGATACTCTAGCAACATGATAGGTTATGCCTATCTCTCTAATCACCCTATTGATTTCAAACCATTTGAAGGTGTTTTCTGATATTAGGGTGTGGGCTCTATATCCTTCAGTTCTTAAGTTTAAAAATGCACCAAGGTCGTGCTTGGTGATCTCAACTTTTTTCTTAAAAACAAAAGAACTAATGATAGAGTGGTCAGAATTGAAACTCATGTTGGCTAGAAAGTAATGGTAGGTTTGCTTATTATAGAAGTGGGCGAGAGAAAGAATGAACTGAAATTGGGTTGAGGCGAAGAGGTGCAATACCCGATATTTCAACTCTGTTTGGATAAGAATGCGAGACGGAGTGATTTTTGCGGATACAAAACGAGGAAAAGATTCCTCATTTGCCTTGGAAAGAAAGTTGTCTGGGGCATTCCTATTAGGTTTTCTCACCAAAACCTTTTGTCTTTTGCTAGAGGAGGCCATTGTTGATTTGATGTTGAAAGGGATTGAAAAAGAAGTTTGAAAGTGTGATTGTCAAGTTTGAAAGCCTTCATATTTAAAGAAAAATGATACGGTCGTCCTGGACGAAAATATTCGTCCTGGACGAAAAATTATAGTTCGTCTGGACGAAGTAATTTCATACAGACGATCCAATTCGTCCAAAATGTAACGGCTTTTCGTATTCAACACAACTTACGATGCGTCCCTTCGTACAGGCTTTTTGACTTGACCGATCGTACAGACGAAAAAATTTCGTACAGACGATCGAAAAGTGTTTCGTTTTAATGACTCTTGAAAACCGTCCCCTACAATGAACCGAAACATGTTCGTCTGGACGAACAAAAATTTCGTACAGACGAAGTTCGTATTAAAAACTGTCTTATCCACTCAACCGCTGCATTCAATCGTCCCGACGTTTGAGAGAAAAAAAAATTTGTCCTGGACGATCACAGATCGTACAGACGATCCAATAAAAAACTGCTCTCAAAATGGTTTAAATTCGCGCAAACTGTTCCTTTACACATCATCCCGTACGAAAACATTTCGTCCTGGACGATTTCCTCCAAAAAAAATTTTTAATTTTGAATTTTTTAAATTAACAAAATCAACAAAAACAATCAAAAACACACAAAACATAAAACAAAATCATAAATCCAAAAACAATTCATTAAAAACACACAAAATTCACAAAATTACAAAAACAAAACACAACAAGTATCAATGTTGCAAAGACATTTTAGTTAAGCATTCAAATCAATAACACCAAGCCTTGTTCTTAAAGTACTGAAGGTATCAAAGGCTAAAGGTTTTGTAAAAATGTCTGCAAGTTGATTTTCAGTTGAAACATGTATGAGTTCAATTTCTCCTTTGGATACATAATCCCTTATGAAATGATGCCTTATATCAATGTGTTTGGTTCTAGAATGTTGAATAGGATTTTTTGAAATGCAAATAGCACTAGTATTGTCACAATAAATTGGAATAGTGCCTATAGTTAATCCTAAGTCAATCAACTGTTGTTTTAACCAAAGTACTTGTGCCACACAACTTCCTAATGCAATGTATTCTGCTTCTGCAGTAGATAGTGCCACTGAATTTTGTTTTCTACTAGACCATGAAACTAATGAATTTCCAATGAATTGACATGTTCCAGAAGTGCTTTTCCTATCCACTCTACATCCTGCAAAGTCAGAATCTGAGTAACCAATAATTTCAAATGAAGAGCTAAACTTAGGATACCAAATTCCTAAGTTTTGAGTTCCTAGTAGATATCTTAAAATCCTTTTCACTGCTGTCAAATGTGATTCTTTTGGATCTGATTGAAATCTAGCACATAGGCAAACACTACACATAATATCTGGTCGGCTAGCAGTCAAGTAAAGTAAAGATCCAATTATCCCTCTAAATTTCTTTTGATCAACAGATTTTCCCTTAAGGTCCTTATCCAACTGAACTAAAGAACTCATTGGTGTACTAACAGGTTTAGCATAGTCCATTTCATATTTTTTGAGGATGTCCTTAATATATTTGGTTTGACTAAGAAAAGTACCTTCCTCAAGTTGCTTAATGCTAAATCCTAGAAAGTAATTTAAATCTCCCATTAGACTCATTTCGAATTCACTACTCATTGTTTTAGAAAAATCATCACAAAGATGTTTATTTGAAGATCCAAAGATGATATCATCCACATAAATTTGAACAATAAGTATATCCTTTCCAATTTTCCTTAAAAAGAGAGTTGTATCCACACTTCCTTTTTCAAAAGATCTTTCAAGTAGGAAGGTGCTTAACCTCTCATACCAAGCCCTAGGTGCCTGTTTCAATCCATTAATGCCTTTTTTAATTTGAAAACATGATTTGGAAATTTAGAATTTTCAAAACCTAGAGGTTGTTCTACAAAAACATCTTCTTCAATTACTCCATTAAAAAAGGCACTTTTAACATCCATTTGAAAAAAATTTAAAACCTTTAAAACAGGCAAAGGCTAGTAAAACCCTAATTGCTTCAAGTCTAGCTACAGGGGCAAAAGTTTCCTCAAAATCAATTCCTTCAATTTGATTATACCCCTTAGCTACTAATCTAGCCTTATTTCTAATGACTACTCCTGAGTCATTCATTTTATTTTTGAACACCCACTTGGTTCCAACAACACTTTGATCTTTTGGCCTTGTAGTTAGTTCCCAAACTTTATTTCTTACAAATTGATTTAACTCTTCTTGCATGGCCAATATCCAAAATTCATCTGAAAGTGCTTGATCAATGTTAGTGGGTTCAATAGTTGAAATAAAGGCTGAATGATTGACTTCCTTGTTTAATCCACGCCTAGTTCTAACACCCTCACTTGGTTCACCTATAATTAATTCTTTTGGGTGATTTTTAGAAAATCTCAAATCTCTAGGCAAAGGGTCTTCTCTTTCTAAATTTTCTTCCACATTTTCTTCTAAATTTAATCTATCAATCTTTTGGGAGTTTTCTTCAATTTCTTCTTCAACAACTTTTGGCTCTTCCATGTTTCCATTTTCATCAAAAACAACATGTGTGGTTTCTTCAATGACTAAAGTTCTTTTGTTGAATACTCTATAAGATTTTCCAACACTTGAATATCCAACAAAAATTCCTTCATCTGATTTTGGATCAAATTTTCCTAAGGCAGATTTTCCATTATTATGTATGAACACCTTGCAACCAAATACATGTAAATGAGACAAATTTGGTGTTCTACCTTTTAGCAACTCATAGGGTGTTTTATTCAAATTTGATCTCACATTCACCCTATTCAGAATATAGCATGCAGTGCTAACCGCCTCAGCCCAAAAATATCTAGGAAGCGAGTATTCTGCTAACATTGCTCGGGCGGCTTCTATTAATGTTCTGTTCTTTCTTTCAACTACTCCATTTTGTTGAGGAGTTCTAGGTGCAGAAAAATTGTGATCAATCCCCTTTTCTTTACAGAAATCTTCAAATCTTTCATTTTCAAATTCTCCTCCATGATCACTTTGTATAGAAATTATTTCACATCCTAGTTTTCTTTGTATCCAAGTTGAAAAATTTCTGAATTCCTCAAATGATTCACTCTTATGAAAAAGAAATTTAACCCAGGTGAATCTTGAAAAATCATCTACTATAACAAATCCATATACCTTTCCTCCTAGACTAACAGTGCTTACAGGTCCAAAAAGATCCATGTGAAGAATTTCTAAAGGTTTACTGGTCCTAAGATCTTTATTGGACTTAAAAGAGGACTTCACTTGTTTTCCTAGTTGACATGCATCACATAGATGATCCTTAGTAAAGTCTAGTTTAGGTATTCCTCTCACCAAATTCTTTTGGGTAATTTTTCTAAGATTTTTCATACTAGAATGACAAAGTCTCCTATGCCAAAGCCATGATTCATCAGAAACAATTTTCAAACAAAAAGCAGTAGGAGATTGAATACAATTTAAATCTAGCATGTAGACATTGTTCACCATTTTTCCATTTAAAACAATTTTCCCATTTAGGCTAATTATGCAGCTAATAGGTAAAAATTTTACATTATAGCCCTTATCACATAGCTGACTTATGCTAAGCAAATTATGTTTTAAGCCTTCAACTAATAAAACATTATCTATGAAAAAGTTTTTCAAATTTCTAATCATACCTGATCCAACCACTTTCTTTGTGGTATTATCTCCAAGTGTAACTTTGCCTCCACTCCTGGCTTCCAGCGTTATGAATTGAGCAGTATCTCCAGTCATGTGCTTAGAACATCCGCTGTCCAGGTACCATATACTCTCACGAGGTCTTGTGTGAGAGTATGCCTGCAAAATTCTCAAATGTTAGACCTAGGAACCCAAACTAGTTTGGGTTCACCTTTATGAAATTTATAATCAGATGCATGCGTGATATGTCTAGGTTTATGCATCTTAGTTCTCCACACCAAATTAGGTTTCATCTTTATAGTGCAGGTGTGAGATATATGTCCCAAAAATCCACAATTGTTATATTTAACATTAGGAAAAATATTCCTATGTTTTCTTTCATATGATTATCTTCTAAGGGATTTCATGAATTTAGGATAATATTTAGGATTTGTAAAATCTTCAAGTTTAGGGGGGTTCCTATTATCCTCGAGAGCTCTTATAGTAAGTTTGTAAAATGAATTCATATCCTCCAAGATTCGATTTGTATAATTGATTCTATATGTCTTGTGCTCAGATTCATCCTTAAATTTCTTAAATTCTTTTTCAAGTTCAGCATAGGATGATTTTAAATTCTCAAAATTTTTATTCAAGTCATCATATTCATCAAGTAGTTTCATGTGGTTGCTATCAATTAAAGCATGATCTTTCCTAAGGATTTCGTGTTCCTTATTAAGCTCTTCCAATTCTAAAACTAAACTAGCATGCATCTTTTTCGTTTTCCTATATGCATCATGCATGTGTTCAGAAACTTCAAACAATTCATTATAAGTTAAATCACATACCTCTTCTTGATCTGATTTTTCAGATTTATCTGCCATCAAGCAAAGGTTGGTGACTTCTTCTTCTTTTTTAGTCTCAGATGAGTCTGAAGCTGAGTCCGCCCAAAAAGCCTTTTGAAACTTCTTCTTGCCCTTCATTACCATTGGTTTCTCCTCTACCTTCTCCTTGCTAGGAGTGGCTTTGAGTTTTGGACAATCAGTTTTTATATGACCTGATTTCCTGCATTCATAACAAATCACTTCATTAGAAACCTTGCCATTTCTGTTATACTTACCTCTATTCCATTGCTGGCGTCTCTTCTGCTTCCTCTTTAAAAAGCTTCTGAATTGTCTAGTCATCAGTGCTATATCGTCTTCATCCTCAGGTTGTGAGTGTTCACTATCTGACTCTTCCACATTTAGTGCAATATTCTTGTCCTTTCTTGGTTCACCTGCATCAATCTTTCTTTGACTTACTCCTTGCTCGTAAGCAATGAGTGAACCAAGAAGATTGTCAATAGAATAAATGTTTAGATCTTTTGACTCTATAATTGCAGTAATTTTAGCATCGTATGCAGTAGGTAAACAACGAAGAATCTTATTAACCATTTCAGCATTAGTTAATTCCCTACCAAGTGCATGCAAAGAGGTGACAATTTGAGTGAATCTTGTGTACATGTCAGATATAGATTCATTAGGTTTCATGCGAAATAATTCGTAGTCATGTAACAAGATATTGAGTCTTGATTGCTTAACCTCATTTGTCCCTTCATAAGTACTACAAAGTCTATCCCATATGTCTTTTCCGCTTTTACAAGTGAAAATTCGCATGTAGTCTTCAGATTTTAAAGCACAAAAGAAACTATTTAAACATTTCGCATTTAATTATGCTAAGTCACGTTCTTCTATAGTCCAATCTACATAGGGTGTATCTACCCTAATTCCATCAACTAATCTATTTGGTTTTGTGTAACCTTCCTGGACTAGCATCCACATGCGATAATCAAGTGACTGTAAGAAAGTAGACATGCGTGTTTTCCAAAAATCAAAAGGAATATTGTCAAACAGTGGAGGTCTAGTGATAGAGTAATCCTCAGGTGTGTTTCGGTTTCCAAAAGTAGCCATCTACGTTAATCAAAAAGTAGTTCAAACTTATGATTTTGAAACTTAGCTCTGATACCACTTGTTGAGTCCAGTAATTAGGTTGTTAAGCCTAAGTAAATGTCCCACGGCTACCAAGACGGGGGTGAATTGGTAGTTTTTAAAAATTTTAAACCCTCTTAATGATAAAGTTGAACCGAAATAAAATTTTCTTTTAAAGTTAGTAGAAAAATGTTTTTCAACCACAGAGTTGTTAAAATTTAAATTTAAAGTGCGGAAACGTAAAAGCAATAAAGTAAATGACACCAGATTTATAGTGGTTCGGTCTATAACCAGACCTACATCCACTCCTCAGAGGCACCCTCAGAGTATTGCACTAATACCACAAAGTGACTCTCCTTTAGCACCCACAGCAAGGCAGAGAAGCCTGTACAAAACACTCTTTTCACCACTACCCGGTGCGGCAGAGAACCGTCGTCCTTTTACACAATCCACAGTGCTGGCAGAGAACCGTCGTCCTTTCACACTCTCCTAGTGTGGGCAGAGAACCCTACGGCTATTCACACTCTCCAAGTGTAGGCAGAGAACCTTCTTCCTTTTACACTCTCCTAGTGTGGGCAGAGAACCATCGTCTGTTCACACTCTCCAAGTGTCGGCAGAGAACCGGACCTTCTTGAATGATCTTCTCACAAGAATCTAGAAGGAAGAAAGAAAAGAGTGAAGAAATCCAATTTCACAAGTAGAGACTCTTACCTTAGCAATCCAAGTGAAGCCTTCTCGCTCCAGTGGTAGGAATCCTCCTTTGAATGCTCTCTTCCACTCTCTCCTTGGCTATTCTCTCAAGAGGCACGAAGATCAAATGACAAAAAGATCGGGTGGCAGTCTAATTTGGACTATTTATATAAAAGACAAGAGAAACCGCCCAAAAACTGCAAATTTCCAATTCAGTACGCAGTGGATCGTCCTGTACGATCCTGGATCGTCCTGGACGATATTACTTAAACGATCTGAAACGACCCAAGTTGTATATGTGTATGAAATGACTTCGTACAGCTGATCGTCCTGTACGAACTAGGTTCGTTCAGTACGAACGGTTATTACAAAGTCGGTTCTAGAAACTGCTGAAAACTGTTCTAAGTCGGTTTATCGTTTGGACGAAAATATGTTCGTCTGGACGAAAATTTTCCAGAGAGCCGATCGTCCTGGACGATTATTTATTTCGTCTGGACGAAAATTTTCCAGAGAACCAATCGCCGCGGACGATAATTTGTTTTCGTCTGGACGACAATTTTCCAGAGAGCTGATCGTCCTGTACGATATTTATTTTCGTCTGGACGAAAATTTTCCAGAGGACTGGTCGCCTCGTACGATGGTAAAATTCATCTGGACGAAAATTTTCCAGAGAACCCATCGTCCAGGACGATAATAAAATTCGTCCTGGACGAATAGGACTTAGAAAAAAAAATTTTTCAAGCAAGTTCCTATTCGTTCCAAGTGCTCTATAGGAGATAACTGACAGATCGTCCAGTACGATAAATATTGTCCTGTACGATCAGTATACAATTTCAAGATCTCCTTATTTGTGTGTGTGAGATTTTATTCACTCAATTACAATCACTCCCTTTCAAAATTAATTCAAAGAAAAGACAAACTTCAAATAAACAAAATATCACATGTTGAATTTGATTTGAAGTTTTCGTAGTCTGGAGTCTGATTTTCCTGAAATGTTAGTACACACAAGAGCAAGTGCAAATTTTCTGAAATTGTTAGGAGATAACTATACATTTGAACAATAATGTTTGGAATCATCAAAACTACATAAGTTGCATAAATATAAATCATTCAAATAGCAACTATTCAAACAGTTATCCCTCATGATAATGAGAGAGAATTTTCAATTAAGGCTAGTCATCGATTAGATACATAGACAATACACATATGATATATAGTAGCAGCTGGGCTTAGGTATGGTTTAAGAATTCATATTTAAATGAAAATTTCACCAACTTTCACTTAAAATGGATGGTAGGGTAATGGATGATAGACTAGATCAGGATCCCTTGGTTCTATCATCCCTAGCATCATGGTCCCTGGTCCACATAGTTAGAGGAGGTAGTCAGCCCAACCTGATAGAAGGATCCTTGTCGGTAGCCATGGGTTGCTTAATCTAAGTGGACCTTATAGACCTTGGGTGGGTGTTTATCTAAGGGGACAAAATTTAATCTTCCTTAGCTAACAAAGGGTTTATTCCTTATCAAACATATCCTGGTAGTTCATATCTAAAGGATTTTATACCACTAAATAACATATTGGCTCTAGCCATACTTGGTATTTTGTGGTGCCATTTGATCAAAAAACCACTTAGTTTAGAGGGCCACATGTCATAACCATTTATCCTGTGGTTCTATTTCGTGGTAAAACTATTAGTTAGAGGACACGTGCCACATCCTTACTAGCATGAGATTATTTGAGAATTGATCTTAGTGATATTTTTAATTAGGCATTAGCTCTATGTGAGCTGAAGTAAATTTTAATTTGTCCACCCCAACAAACTTTTATAATGGATGGATGATTTTGCTTTAAGTGGTTGATTATTTAATTTCAATTTTTAAATAATTTGAATTTGGAATGATTTGGAATTTTAGATCTTCATGGGTATTTGGGCGGAATTTGAAATATTTGGAATTAACTCCTTCAGTTGAGATTTGCATTAAATACAATCATCATCAGGGTATGTGGGGTTACTTCCATTTATGGATTAAACCTTGTCAATTTTATTAAGCTATTGATAGAGGATTGGATTTCATAGGTTTCAGACCTTTATTAGTGAATTTTCTTTGTTAAAGGCCTATAATGCCTAACATGAATATATTAAAATAAATATCCCGGTCAACCTCATGACTGTATATTTATTTGATGGTTCGAGTCATGTTGACTCATATCAATTTATATAGATGGATTGGGTTTGAACCTAATTTTATCTTTGGACATGTATAGTATCCCTAGATGTCATGGGTGTACCCTTAATACGCTTGTCAGGGTTCATACAGGTGAATAATTTTATCGATTAATCTTTCTTTATAAAGGGCTTTGAATTCCTAATATGAATGTATAAAATAAATATCTCTGTGGACCTTGTGATCACATATTTATTTGATGGTTTGAATAATATCAAGAAGGAATGGGTTCAAACGTCTTGTACAGCATCTCTAGACATCATATGTGTATCGAAAAAATGCTTGCTGAGGCCCATATGTATATTTGATGCTACTTAGTTGTGTGGGAATTTCTTATTTAAATGTAACATTTTATTTGGAAGCTTATACATGCCATTTGTCTGCTTGTATACAGGTTGCAGATCTAATGGTATGGCATCATACTGGTTATTTTCGCACTACATACGGGTAGACTATCGTGCACTAATGGTTGATTCCTACAAGTGGATTATAATGCAACAACATATCTCTTGTTTTCTATAACCCCTCTGTATTTTCCCGTGGGTAGTATGTTAGATGCATGACCATTATTCATCAAGGAACTTGCAAGCCTCAATAATCTTATCCAATTCAATATTTAGGACCTTGTTTAACTAGGATTCATTCACTCCATGATGATTTGATTTGGCTTTCTGTTTCCATAACTCATATAGAAATTAATAAGCAACTTCTGATGTCCTGTACTCTAGAATCTATGACCATTACTTTGAGCTGCCAATTGCAATGATTAATTATAATTAATTATTTATTTATAATTATAACTAATTAATAATTAACTATAATTAACAAAATACTTATAATTAATTTATTAACTATAATTAATTATAATTAAAATAAATTAGTCCTCTCCCGTTACCTCTTTCTCATTCAACAATTTATGGGAATTGGCCGAAGAGGCTCTTGTTATTCCTTCTAATTAAAATGTCATAACTCCCAATCTATTAGGAAGGGAACATCATCAAGGTTAGGCGGAGGGAAGAGGAGGGTTGATCACACGTCAGGACTAGGGCAGAAGGTTAATTTCTCTCTCTCTCTCTCTCTCTCTCTCTCTCTCTCTCTCTCTCTCTCTCTCTTTATTCATGACTAGATGAAAGAGTCTGTCATCTAGGGTTTAGTTATAGGTGTTAGGTTAGTGGGTGATGATATCTTGTAGCTCAAAAGATAAAGATAGCGAAAGGTTGGAGTTCAACTTGGTGGATCAGGAGTCTTGGAGTTGGGTGAAGAGGCCGATGGTGATAGATGAGTTTGGCTAGATCGAAAGAGACTAAAGGAATGCTGGAAAAATTTGGAGAGCTTTCAATAGGAGGAGTTTGCAAATGGATTTGGCATCATAATTCATGTGAAAAGCATAAGAAACAAAGGAGAGTGTAGAAAGCCATTCAGCTCTCATTTTGTTAACTCGACTGAAGTAACCAAGAAGGATTTAAACAAGAATTAAGGCTTGCAGTGTAGGAGATAAGATAATTCAGTGATGAACTGCTGAATGATAAAGAATGGGGTACTATAGCAATGATATTTTAACATGAAATAGTGTATGTGTATAGGATTTAAGTAGGTATGCATATATATTTAAAATTTTATTTATCTATTGCATAGGTCAATAAATGCCCTCCAATAAATATGATGTGTCTAGAAAAAATCACATTTATTGTATGCTGATAGACTCTATTGATCTCTAAATACTTCTTCTGGACGTCACATAAATATTTTCCTTTTGACCTTTCTTTATTAGATTTAAATGAGAATTTGACTTTTAATAGGACACAATGGAGAAAAAGGATTCATGTAGCCGACCCCACATAGTGGGATAAAGGCTTGATGTTGTTGTTGTACGGATCTCCAAAAGGTTGGATGTCATGCTATAATTCTCATTATTTAGATCATCAAGAGTCTATCTCTATGCCTTCCTGGATCTTTAGATGAACTTATAATATTCAGTATAGTTGATGTATTTGCTCTTGGTTAAGTAGAGATCCATGGTTTAGTGATAGAGAACTTCATACATAGATATCTAGAGTGTCACTTCGTAATTTAATAATAGTAGGTAGCATCCTCACCTTGTACTCTTATTTTGCACCACTATTTCTATGGTTTTCAATATTTTTATAATTGCCCAACATCTTCATTGTCATAATCATGTATAAACATAATATTTCTATTATATATTATTGATATTGTTTAAGATCTATCTAAATTTTGCATATCCATGAGTCAGAGGGACTTTGTTATCTCTTTTACTGATTGTATCTTTATTAAATTATACTTTTTATGGCAAATTCAATTTATCGAGGATATTCCATTCTTCCCTCTTTTAATTGCATTTGGCAATAAATTTTAAATATTTATTTGGAAATTTCAGCAGTGTCGACCAAAATAAATATTTATAATTCCTCTAGTCTTTAGTGGTACTTATAGATGTCATCCATGGTGCTTCTTTTATAGCTTTAGCTTGTGTATTGAGGTCTTGGTTCTTTTTGTCTTATGCTTTATGCTACAGATATTTATGGAGGATTTTTTGATTTATCATTACTAACTTATTTGGTGGATTTTGTATCTTCTGCCCTATGCTTCTAACTTTGGTAGGCTTGATGAAGAAGTGGATGATGGTAACCTAGAACCCTTTAGGTTTATACTAGGTTGGTGGTGAGAAGTCATCAGTCTAAAGCTTTGTGCATAGTGGACTTGTTGATGATAAAATCCTCTTAGTTCAGCTTTAGGCTTTGTGTGAACTTTGGGATAATTTCTTCAATCATTTGCTTTGTGCTTTGATGGACTTGTTGAAAAAAACCTTCTTCAAACCTTATTTTGTGATTTACTGATTTATTGAAGGATTTGAAGTTTTCGGATTCGGTTGAAATTACCAAATTTAGGTAGTATCTTGATTCTTAAGCACTTTAGGAGACTTTAATCTGAGTCACTTAAGTTCATCAGATAGGAGAGCTAGTATCACTACGGGAAAACACGCGATTACTGTCGGATTTTCTGGCAAAAATTTTTGCGCCGGTACGAACGGCACAGTTAACGATGGAATATGCCTAAATCTTGCGACGAAAAACTTACGATGCATTTGCCGGCGCAAAATACAACGGAAATCTTCTGGCGTCCCTTGCGCCGGTAAATGCATCGGTAAAATGAGCTCTGAACCGATTTCGTCGCACGTTACGGCGAAAACATACCGGCGTACATTACCGATGGAACTTCCGCCGGCTTATTTAAATTCAACGACTTATTTCCGTCGCACGTTACGATGGATCTTATTTCGGTCAGAGGCTCCGCTGGAACGTTCGCCGGTGAAAGCCCTATTTTTCGACACCGAGCCCTTCTGGCTGCTCATTCATTTCCTTCCATTCTCTCACCTCGCGTGTTTCGCCGTCGTCGTCCATCGCTCGCTGTGGATTGACGTCGTCGATGGTCATCGGAATTTGCCGTCGACGGTCATCAGACTTCGCTGAGCATCCTTTCCTCTCTTTCCTGCTCGTGCGCCACCGAGTGTTGCTCTTCGCCGATGGAACGGAAGGTATTTTAGATATTTTTTATTCCTATTTCGGTTGGATTACATATAGGATCAACCTTAAGTCCATATCTTTTTGCTTTAGTCATGGATGTTCTCACTAGACATTTGCTAGAGGATGTACCTTGGTGAACGAAAACTTGAACTATGGAAGTCAACCTTAGAGTCTAAAGGTTTCCATTTGTGTAGATCTAAAACCAAATATATGGAGTGTAATTTTAGTACTAATAGATATAGTGAAGGGATTGTGACTTTGAGCGATCAAGTCATTAAAAAGAGTATATGTTTTAGATATCTCGAATCTAATGTTAAAAACGATGGTGAAATAGATGTGGATATTATCTAAAATGGATTATATGAAGTGCAATTGTGACTTTTCGTGATCAAATCATTAATAAGAGTACATATTTTAGATATTTTTGATCTATTGTTCAGAGTGATGGTGAAATAGATGGGGATATTATTAGTAGAATTCAAGTTGGATGGTTGAAGTGGAGGAATGCATCGGGCTTATTGTGTTATAGAAAATTCCCCCTCAAACTTAAGGGAAATTTCTATAAGATGGTGGTGAGACTTGCAATGCTTTATGGTGCCGAATGTTGGCCACTAAAAAAGAAGCATAATACTAAGTTAAATGTGTCAGAGATGAGGAGGCTTAGGTGGATGAGTTGCTTGACCCTTAGAGATAGGATGCGAAATGAGTATATACGTGAAAAGGTTGGAGTAGCTCCAGTGGAAGATAAGATTATAGAAAGTCGCCTTAGATGGTTTGGTCATATGAACATCTATTAATGTCTTTTTAGATCTATATATATAAATCCATTACTTTTTTTCTCTTATATATAGGTTATGGATATTAGAAACCAAAGAAGTTGGATGTATAACCGATTATCTCAAGGTCGGAAGACATTAATAGATGAATTCATCAATGGGGTGAACATTTTCATTCAGCAAGCGAAACAGCTGCCCAGCTTTATATCAGAAGGAAAGTTTCGATGTCCATGTTCTAAACACAAAAATCTAGTGCACCTAGAACTAGATGATGTAACTGTTGATCTGTATCGCAGAGGATTCATGCCACGGTATTGGTATTGGACTTTTCATGGTGATTATGAGCCACAATTTGATTATCAATGCGTTCCTTCTACAAGTAGAAATGTCGCTGAGGCTAAAAACATCCGACCAAATCTTGAGGAATTAGTCCATGATGCAACTGGAATACAAATTGAATAAAATATAGAAGAGTTACCGAATACGGAGGCACAAAATTTTCATGATTTATTGCATGCTGTCCAGCAACCAATCTGGAAAGGGTACACAACTCACTCAGAATTATCTGTTGCTGTGAAGATGTTAAGCATCAAGGTTGAATATAATGTTACTCGTGAATGTTTTAATCAATTCATTGGCCTGCTTAAGGAAACCAATCCGATAGATAATTTAATTCCTACAGATCTATATCGGACAAAGAAGTTAGTTTCCAAACTTGGTTTGACATACAAAAAGATAGATTATTGTGTGAATGGATGCATGTTATACTTTAAAGAAGATATCGCAGAAATTGTATGTCGTTATTTCAATGCACCAAGATTTAAACCAAAATCTAGAAATAGAAGGAAGCAGAAGGATGTGCCTGTTAGTAGGATGTTCTACTTTCTAATAATTCTGAGACTACAACGGCTATATGCATCCATGAGATCTACAGCACATATGAGATGGCATAATGATCACATTCCACAAGAAGGTGTTATCACACATCCATCAGAAGCAGAGGCTTGGAAGAACTTTGATCGTACACATCCCACATTCGCGGCAGAACCAAGAAATGTCAGATTAGGTTTATGCGCATATGGTTTTACTCCATTTAGTCAGTCGGCTACACCGTACTCAAGTTGGCCTGTGATACTCACTCTTTACAATCTTCCTCCAAAGTTATGTATGACTACTCCTTATATGTTTCTGTCACTTATAATTCCAGGGCCACATAATCCAAAATTAAATATTGACATATTCTTACAACCTTTGATTGATAATTTAAGTTTATTATGGGAAGAGGGAGTAAGTACATATGATATCTCCACGAAACAGAATTTTACACTAAGAGCAGCATTACTTTGGACAATTAGTGACTTTCCTGCATATGGTATACTCTCTGGTTGGAACACTTCAGGCAAGTTAGCTTGTCCGTATTGTATGGAAAATACAAAATCATTCACTTTAAAGTATGGTAGGAAGAACACTTGGTTCGATTGTCATCGAATGTTTTTGCCTCAAACTCATCCTTTCAGGAGAAATTAAGAAGCGTTTACTAAAAATAAAATGGTGATATTTCAGCCTCCTCCAAGGTTCAATAGTGAAGAAATTTTTGTAAGAGTGGAGTTCTTGCCCACCATAATGGAATCTCCAACATTAGCTGAGTTCATATTGCTAGAATATGGTGTCAACCATAATTGGACCAAGAAAAGTATTTTTTGGTCCTTGCCATATTAGACAACAAACTTGATTAGATATAACTTGGATGTTATGCATATAGAGAAAAATGTTTTTGATAATATTTTCTATACAGTTATGGACATCAAAGATAAATTGAAATATAATATAAAAGCAAGGATGGACTTAAAGGAGATTTGTAGAAGGAAAGCTTTGGAATTGAAGGATGGTGGAGCGGGAAAATTTCTCAAACCAAAAGCTCCATTCATATTAACTTTAGAGCAAAAACGAGCAATTTATGAATGGGTGAAGACTCTACGAGTACTTGATGGATATTCTTCCAATCTAAGCAGGTGTGTTGACATAAGATCAAGGAGATTATTCAGATTGAAAAGTCATGATTGTCACATCTTCATGCAATGTCTACTATCCACTGCTTTTAGTTATCTTCCAGATCAGATTTTAAAGCCCCTGATCGAGCTAAGTGTCTTCTTCAAAGATTTATGCTCTTCTAAATTAAATGTGGAGAATTTGATTCTTATGGAGCAGCAAATTCCATTCATTTTGTGTCAACTTGAAAAAATATTTCCTCCAGGCTTTTTTGACTCTATGGAGCATCTACCTGTTCATTTACCATATGAGGCTATGGTTGGTGGACCTGTTTAGTATAGGTGGATGTATTCTTTTGAGAGATATTTAAATAAACTTAAGAAGACCACTAAGAACAAATCACGACCCGAAGGCTCTATCTGTGAAGCATATTTAACATATGAGACAACTCAGTTTTGCTCGTATTATTTTGAAACAGTATCTCAATCAGGTGAAAGTTCAGTATCTCAAAATGTTGATAAATCCTCTAATATATCTGTATTCAGTGGAATATGAGAACCTTTAGGCGCTAGCACCGTGTGCTGTTTGACCGATAAGGAGATGGAAGTTATCACATTATACATCTTGCTTAACTGTGATGAAGTGGAGCCGTATCTCGAGTAAGTATGAGTTAAGTTGTTTATATTTTCGGTTTTCTTTTAGACTTTGTTCTAAACTCAAGATATGAATTTGTAGGAGGTTCATTGATGGTCTTAGTACATCAGAAGAAGGAGAAGTCCAGATGATAGTGGAAAAAGAATTCACTGCTTGGTTAAAAATACGATATATTTTGAATTATTAATCTTACTTAATGAGTTAATTATTTCTGCAATTAATATTAGTAACAATAACATCTTGTACATTTAAAGGTACACACTGAAGACAGTTCGCTGTATTCAAGGTTATCTGAGTTAGCTTGGGGACCAAATAGATTAATAAAATATTATCAAATATTTGAGGTCAATGGTTGTAAATTCCAAACAAAAATTTGGTGTGAAGGTAAGAAGACAGAAAATTCAGGCGTATGTGTAAGAGGGAATACCCATACAGGGGATGATTCTGAATACTACAGGGTATTACAAGAAATATTAGAGGTTGAATATCTCGGTCAGAGCAATACTGTGTATCTCTTCAATTGAGAATGGTTTGATCCAGTACCAAATAGAGGCACGAAAGTTCATCCAAATTATGGTATAACAAAAGTAAAGCGTGTTAAGATAGTTGCTATTTGCATGCTTTACATTTTTGCAACTTGTATAGTTTTGATGATTCCAAACATTATTGCTCAAATGTGTAGTTATCTCCTTACAATTTTAGAAGATTTGTGTTTGCTCTTGTGTGTACTAACATTTCAGGAAAATCAAACTCCAGACTATGAAGACTTCAAATCAAATTCAACATAAGATACTTTGTGAATTTGAAGCTTGTATTTTTCTTTGAATTAAATTTGAAAGTGAGTGATTCTAATTGAGTGAATAAAAATATTCACACACACATAAGGAGATCATATAAAATTTATACTGATCGTACGGGACGATATCAGATCGTACGGGACGATCAGACAGTTATCTCCTATTAAGCACATAGAACGAATAGGAACTGGCTTGAAAAATTTTCTAAGTTTTATTCGTCCGGGATGAAATTAAATTTCATCAAGGATGACTTGGTCTCTGTAAAATTTTTTTCTAGACGAAATTAATTATTGTCCAGGACGATCCGGTCTCTGAAAAAGTTTCGTCCAGATGAAATTAATTATCGTCAGAAAACGAGTTGCTCTCTGTAAAATTTTCGTCCAGACGAAATTAATTATCGTCCAGGATGATCTGGTCTCTATAAAATTTTTGTCCAAACGAAATTAATTATCGTCAGAAAACTAGTTGCTCTCTGAAAAGTTTTCATCCAGACAAAATTAATTATCGTCCAGGATGATCTGGTCTCTGTAAAAATTTCGTACAGACGAACCAATTTTCGTCCAGACGATTAACCGACTTAGAACAGTTTTCAGCAGTTTTCTAGAACCGACCTAGTAATAACCGTTCGTACCAGATGAACTTAGTTAGTACGGGACGATCAGTGTGTACGAAGACATTTCGTACACATATACAAAAAGGGTCGTTAAAAAGCGTTTAAGTAAAATCGTCCAGGACGATCCACGATCGTACGGGACAATCCACTGCGTACAGAATTGAAAATTTGCAGTTTTTGGGCGTTTTTTCTTGTCTTTTGTATAAATAGTCCAAATTAGACTGCCACCAAATCTTTTTGTCATTTGATCTTTGTGCCTCTTGAGAGAATAGCTAAGGAGAGAGTGTGAGAGTGCATTCAAAGGTGAATTCCTACCACAGGAGCGTGAAGGCTTCACTTGGAGTTCAAAGGTAAGAATCTCTACTTGTGAATTGAGATTACTTCTCTCTTTTCCTTCTTCCTTCTAGATTTCTTGTGAGAAGATCTGTCAAGGAGATCCGGTTCGCTGCCGACACTTGGAGAGTATGAATAGCCGAAAGGGTCGCTTCCTACACTTGGAGAGTATGAACAGCTATAGGGTTCTCTGCCCACACTAGGAGAGTGTGAAAGGACAGAAGGGTTCTCTGCCCATACTAGGAGAGTGTGAAAGGACGGACGATTCTTTGCCAACACTAGGGATTGTGTAAAAGGACGATGGTTCTCTGCCGTACCGAGTAGTGGTGAAAAGAGTGTGTTGTAAAGGCTTCTCCGCCTTGCTGTGAGTGCAAAAGGAGAGTCACTATTGGTATTAGTACAATACGCAGAGGGTGCCTCTAGGGAGTGGATGTAGGTCTGGTTATAGACCAAACCACTATAAATCTGGTGTCATTTACTTTACAGTTTTTACGTTTCCGCATTTTATTTTTAATTTTTAAGAACTCTGTGGTTGAAAAACTTTTTTTTGAAAAACTTAAAAAGAAAAATTTCATTTCGGTTCAACTTAAATTCAAAGAGGGATTAAAATTTTTTAAAACTACCAATTTACCCCCCCTCTTGGTAGCCTTTGCACATTAACTTAGGCTTAACAACCTAATTACTAGACTCAACAAGTGGTATCAGAGCTTCGTTTCAAAATCAAAAGTTTGAACTACTTTTTGATTAACGTAGATGGCTACATTCGGAAACCGAAACACACCTGAAGGTTACTCTATAACTAGACCTCCACTGTTTGACAATATACCTTTTGATTTTTGGAAAACACGCATGTCTACTTTCTTACAGTCACTTGATTATCGTATGTGGATCCTAGTCCAGGAAGGTTACACAAAACTAACTAAATTAGTTGATGGAGTTAGGGTAGAAATACCTTTTGCAGATTGGACTATAGAAGAACGTGACTTAGCACAACTAAATGCCAAATATTTAAATAGCTTCTTTTGTGCTTTAAAATCTGAAGACTACATGCGGGTTTCCACTTGCAAAAGTAGAAAGGACATATGTGATAGACATTGTATAACTTATGAAGGGACTAATGAGGTTAAGCAATCAAGACTCAATATCTTGTTACTTGACTATGAATTATTTCGCATGAAATCAAATGAATCTATTTCTGACATCTACACGAGATTCAAATAAATAGTCACTTCTTTGCATGCACTTGGTAGGGAATTAATTAATGCTGAAATGGTTAATAAAATTCTTCGTTGTTTACCTACTACTTATGATGCTAAAATTACTGCAATTACAGAGTCTAAAGATCTAAACATTTATTCTATTGACAATCTTCTTGGTTTACTCATTTCTTATGAGCAAGGAGTAAGTCAAAGAAAGATTGATGCAGGTGAACCACGAAAGGAGAAGAATATTGCACTAAAGGTGTAAGAGTCAGAGAGTGAACACTCACAATCTGAGGATGAAGACGATATTGCATTGATGACTAGACAATTCAGAAGCTTTTTAAAGAGGAAGCAGAAGAGACACCAACAATGGAATAGAGGTAAGTTTAACAGAAATGGCAAGGTTTCTAATGAAGTAATTTGTTATAAATGCAGGAAACCAGGTCATATAAAGACTGATTTCCCAAAACTCAAAGCCACTCCTAGCAAGGAGAAGGTAGACAAGAAACCAATGGTAAAGAAGGGCAAGAAGAAGGTTCAAAGAGCTTTCTGGGCGGACTCAGCTTCAGACTCATCTGAGACTGAAAAAGAAGAAGAAGTCACCAACCTTTGCTTGATGGCAGATAATGTTGAACACTTAGATCAAGAAGAGGTATGTGACTTAACCTATGATGAATTATTTGAAGTTTCTGAACACATGCATGATGCATATAGGAAAATAAAAAGGTGCATGCTAGTATGTGTTTAGAATTGGAAGAACTTAAGAAAGAACATGAAATCCTTAGGAAAGATCATGTATTAATAGATAACAACCACATGAAACTACTTGACGAATATGATGACTTGAATAAGAATTTTGAGAATTTAAAATCTTCCTATGCTGATCTTGAAAAAGAATTTAATAATTTTAAGGATGAATCAGAGAGAAAAATATATAGAATCAATTATACAAATCGAATCTTGGAAGATATGAATTTATTCTATAAACTGACAATAAGAGCTCTCGAGGATAATAGGAAAACCCCTAAACTTGAAAATTTTACAAATCCTAAATATTATCCTAAATTCATGAAATCCCTTAGAAGATAATCATATGAAAGAAAACTTAGGAATATTTGTCCTAATGTTAAATGTAATAATTGTGGATTTTTGGGACATATAGCTCACACCTGTACTTTGAAGAAAAAATCTAATTTGGTGTGGAGACCTAAGATGCATAAACCTAGACATATCATACATGCATCTGATTATAAATTGCTAAAAGGTGAACCCAAACTTGTTTGGGTTCCTAGGTCTAACATTTGAGAGTTTTGCAGGAGTGCTCTCACACAAGACCTCGTGGGAGCATATGGTACCTGGACAGTGGATGTTCAAAGCATATGACTGGAGATACTGCTCAATTCATAACACTGGAAGCCAGGAATGGAGGCAAGGTTACACTTGGAGATAATACTACAAAGAAAGTGATTGGATCAGGTATGATTGGAAATTTGAAAAACTTTTTCATATACAATGTGTTATTAGTTAAAGGCTTAAAACATAACTTATTAAGCATAAGTCAGTTATGTGATAAGGGCTATAATGTAAAAATTTTACCTACTAGCTGCATAATAAGCCTAAATGGGAAAAATGTTTTAAATGGAAAAAGGGTAAACAATGTTTACATGCTAGATTTAAATTGTATTCAATCTCCTACTACTTTTTGTTTGAAAACTATTTCTGATGATTCATGGCTTTGGCATAGGAGACTTTGTCATTCTAGTATAAAAAACCTTAGGAGAATTACCCAAAAGAACTTAGTGAGAGGTATACCAAAACTAGACTTTACTAAGGACCACCTTTGTGATGCATGTCAATTAGGAAAATAAGTGAAGTCCTCTTTTAAGTCTAATAAGGATCTTAGAACTAGTAAACCATTGGAAATTCTTCACATGGATCTTTTTGGACCTGTCGGAACTGTAAGTCTAGGAGGGAAGGTATACGGATTTGTTATAGTGGATGATTTCACAAGATTCACTTGGGTTGGATTTCTTTTTCATAAGAGTGAATCGTTTGAGGAATTCAGAAATTTTTCTACTTGGATTCAAAGGAAACTAGGGAGTAAAACAATTTTTATATAAAGTGATAATGGAGGAGAATTTGAAAATGAAAAATTTGAAAGTTTTTGTGAAGAAAAAGAGATTGATCATAATTTTTCTGCACCTAGAACCCCTCAAAAAAATGGGGTAGTTGAAAGGAAAAATAGAACATTAATAGAAGCCGCCCGAGCAATGTTGGTAGAATACTCACTTCCTTGATATTTTTGGGCTAAGGTGGTTAGCACTGCATGTTATGTTCTGAATAGGGTGAACGTGAAATCAAATTTAAATAAAACACCCTATGAGTTGCTAAAAGGTAGAACACCTAATTTGTCTCATTTGCATGTATTTGGTTGCAAGGTGTTCATTCATAATAATGAAAAATCTGCCTTAGGAAAATTTGATCCAAAATCAGATGAAGGAATTTTTGTTGGATATTCAAGTGTTGGAAAATCTTATAGGGTATTCAACAAAAGAACTTTAGTCATTGAAGAAACCACACATGTTGTATTTGATGAATCTAGAAATTTGAAAGAGCCAAATGTTATTGAAGATGAGATTAAAGAAAACTCCCAAAAGATTGATAGAATAAATTTGGAAGAAAATGTGGAAGAAAATTTGGAGAGAGAAAACCCTTTGCCTAGAGATTTGAGATTTTCTAAAAACCGCCCAAGAGAATTGATTATAGGTGAACCTAGTGAGGGTGTTAGAACTAGGCATGGATTAAACAAGGAAGTCAATCATTCAACCTTTATTTCAACAATAGAACCCACTAATATTGATCAAGCACTTTCTGATGAATTTGGATATTGGCCATGCAAGAAGAGTTGAATCAATTTGTAAGAAATAAAGTTTGAGAATTAACTTCAAGGCCAAAAGATCAAAGTGTTGTTGGAACCAAGTGGGTGTTCAAAAATAAAATGAATGACTCATGAGTTGTCATTAGAAATAAGGCTAGATTAGTTGCTAAGGGGTTTAATCAAATTGAAGGAATTGATTTTGAGGAGACCTTTGCCCCTGTAGCAAGACTTAAAGCAATTAGGGTTTTACTTGCCTTTGCCTGTTTTAAAGGTTTTAAATTATTTCAAATGGATGTCAAAAGTGCTTTTTTAAATGGGGTAATTGAAGAAGATGTTTTTGTAGAACAACCTTCAGGTTTTGAAAATTCTAAATACCCAAATCATGTTTTCAAGTTAAAAAAGGCATTATATGGATTGAAACAGGCACCTAGGGCTTGGTATGAGAGGTTGAGCACCTTCCTACTTGAAAGATCTTTTGAAAAAGGAAGTGTGGATACAACTCTCTTTTTAAAGAAATTTGGAAAGGATATACTCATTGTTCAAATTTATGTTGATGATATCATCTTTGGATCTTCAAATAAAAATCTTTGTGATGATTTTTCTAAAATAATGAGTAGTGAATTTGAAATGAGTCTAATGGGAGATTTAAATTACTTTCTAGGATTTAGCATTAAGCAACTTGAGGAAGGTACATTTCTTAGTCAAACTAAATATATTAAGGACATCCTCAAAAAATATGAAATAGACAATGCTAAACCTATTAGTACACCAATGAGTTTGTCAGTTCAGTTGGATAAGGATCTTAAGGGAAAATCTGTTGATCAAAAGAAATATAGAGGGATTATTGGATCTTTACTTTACTTGACTGCTAGCCGACCAGATATTATGTTCAGTGTTTGCTTATGTGCTAGATTTCAATCAGATCCAAAAGAATCAGATTTGACAGCAGTGAAAAGGATTTTAAGATATTTACTAGGAACTAAAAACTTAGGGATTTGGTATCATAAGTTTGGCTCTTCATTTAAAATTGTTGGTTATTCAGATTCTAACTTTGCAGGCTGCAGAGTGGATAGGAAAAGCACTTCTGGAACATGTCAATTCATTGGAAATTCATTAGTTTCTTAGTCCAGTAGAAAACAAAATTCAGTAGCCCTATCTACTGCAGAAGCAGAAAACATTGCATTATGAAGTTGTGTGGCACAAGTACTTTGGTAATAACAACAGTTGATTGATTTAGGATTAACTATAGGCAATATTCCAATTTATTGTGACAATACTAGTGCTATTTGCATTTCTAAAAATCCTATTCAAAATTCTAGAACCAAACACATTGACATAAGGCATCATTTCATAAGGGATCATGTATCCAAGGGAGAAATTGAACTTACTCATGTTTCAACTGAAAATCAACTTAAAGACATTGTTACAAAACCTTTAGCCTTTAATACCTTCAGTACATTAAGAACAATGCTTGGTGTTATTGATTTGAATGCTTAAATAAAAATATTTTTGCAACATTGATATTTATGTTTTCTTAGTTTATTTGTTTTTATTTTGTTTTGATTTTGGATTGTTTTTGAAATGTGTTTAGTTCTTATGAATTTCATTAGTCTTTTTAATACTAATTGTGCTTAGATTAGATTGTGATTTAAGATTAATTACATTAGAAAATTTATTCTTTATAAATTTAAAATTTTTTTATAACTTGTCATAATTAGAATTTTTAATCTCATGTCTATACATTTAGACTACATAAAAGTTAATATTATTATTGTAATTTAGATGTTTTCTTTTTTTGTATTTCTTTGCTCAAGTGATAATTATGCACTTAGAAAAATTTGAAATTTTAGATTATTGATCTTGGAAAGAATTGGCTTAATTACTCTTGAAAATTGTACAAAAAGTACAAAAATCAAAAGGAATGCGCAAAGGTTCACAAATATGAAAAAGAGGCACAAAATTAGCCTAATGTCAAAAGATGCACAAAAATGTGCCAAAAATTTGAAAAAGATGCGCAAAACGCCACATGTGGTAATTCTCTTCTTTCTAAATTCTTTCAATCTCTTAATTCAAATTGATCTTATGTTCATTTATATTCTATTGAAATTTGAAATATAAAATTTTTATTCATCTCTCTTATAATGATTTTCTATATTCAAATGTCTAAATTGAATCATGTTTTTGATAAATTCTTCTTACATACAATGTTATGTCACTTCTTAAATTCTATGAATTTTGACGATTTACCTAATGTTATTAGTTTTAGATTTCATACCTTATGTCAATCACCATTTAGATTAAATTTTCAAATGTATTTCATATAATTATTTATATTTCTTATCTATTTCTTCTTCACTTTTTATTGTTATCAAAAAGGGGGGGGGGGGGGGGGGGGGGGAATTATTGTGAGTGTTTGTATGTTTTGTTTAATTTGTTTGCATTTTTATTTTGTGTATGACTTTGTGTCTATGGCTTGTGTTATTTTGTTAAAAAAATTTTGAAAAACAAAAATATTGTTCTTTGCTTCAAAATGCCTCCTTATTTTCATGTATTCATCAATTCAGGGGGAGTAAATGAGATTTGTTTAAATTGAAATCATACAAACAATAATTGTTTTGCCATCATAAAAAAGGGGAGATTGTTAAGATAGTTGCTATTTGCATGCTTTACATTTTTGCAACTTATATAGTTTTGATGATTCCAAACATTATTGTTCAAATGTGTAGTTATCTCCTAACAATTTTAGAAGATTTGTATTTGCTCTTGTGTGTACTAACATTTCAGGAAAATCAAACTCCAGATTACGAAGACTTCAAATCAAATTCAACATGAGATACTTTGTGAATTTGAAGCTTGTACTTTTCTTTGAATTAAATTTGAAAAGGAGTGATTGTAATTGAGTGAATAAAAACATACACACACACATAAAGAGATCATATAAAATTTATACTGATCGTACGGGACGATATCAGATCGTACGAGACGATCAGACAGTTATCTCCTATTGAGCACATAGAACGAATAGGAATTGGCTTGAAAAATTTTTGAAGTCCTATTCGTCCGGGACGAAATTAAATATCATCCAGGAAGACTTGGTCTCTGTAAAATTTTCGTCCAGACAAAATTAATTATCGTCAGAAAACGAGTTGCTCTCTGTAAAATTTTCGTCCAAACGAAATTAATTATCGTCAAGGACGATCTAGTCTCTGTAAAATTTTAGTCCAGACAAAATTAATTATAGTCAGAAAACGAGTTGCTCTCTGTAAAATTTTCGTCCAGACAAAATTAATTATCGTCCAGGACGATCTGGTCTCTGTAAAATTTTCGTCCAGAAGAAATTAATTATCGTAAGAAAATGAGTTGCTCTTAGTAAAATTTTCATCCAGACGAAATTAATTATCGTCCAGGACGATCTGGTCTTTGTAAAAATTTCGTCCAGACGAACCAATTTTTGTCCAGACGATTAACCGACTTAGAACTATTTTCAGCAGTTTTCTAGAACCGACCTAGTAATAATCGTTCATACCGGACGAACTTAGTTCGTAGGGGACGATCAGCGTGTACGAAGACATTTCGTACACATATACAAATAGGGTCGTTTCAAAGCGTTTAAGTAAAATCGTCCAGGATGATCCACGATCGTACGGGACGATCCACTGCGTACAGAATTGAAAATTTGCAGTTTTTGGGCATTTTTTCTTGTCTTTTGTATAAATAGTCCAAATTAGACT
The DNA here is from genome assembly GCA_016618105.1 of Dendrobium huoshanense. NCBI lineage: Eukaryota > Viridiplantae > Streptophyta > Magnoliopsida > Asparagales > Orchidaceae > Dendrobium > Dendrobium huoshanense. The sequence continues at coordinate 26,122,047 of CM028355.1, forward strand.
GCCACCAAATCTTTTTGTCATTTGATCTTCGTACCTCTTGAGAGACTAACTAAGGAGAGAGCGTGAGAGTGCATTCAAAGGAGGATTCCTACCACTGGAGCGTGAAGGCTTCACTTGGAGTTCAAAGGTAAGAATCTCTACTTGTGAATTGGGATTACTTCACTCTTTTCCTTCTTCCTTCTAGATTTCTTGTGAGAAGATCTGTTTAGGAGATCCGGTTTGCTGTCGATACTTGGAGAGTGTGAATAGCCGAAAGGGTCGCTTCCTACACTTGGAGAGTGTGAACAGCTGTAGGGTTCTCTTCCCACACTAAGAAAGTGTGAAAAGATGGAAGGGTTCTCTGCCCACACTAGGAGAGTGTGAAAGGACGGACGGTTCTCTGCCAACACTGGGGATTGTGTAAAAGGATGACGGTTCTCTACCGCACCGGGTAGTGGTGAAAAGAGTGTGTTGTAAAGTCTTCTCCGCCTTACTGTGGGTGCAAAAGGAGAGTCATTATTGGTATTAGTGCAATACTCAGAGGGTGCCTCTGGGGAGTGGATGTAGGTCTGGTTATAGACCGAACCACTATAAATCTGGTGTCATTTACTTTACAGTTTTTACGTTTCCGCATTTTATTTTTAATATTTAAGAACTCTATGGTTGAAAAATATTTTCTAGAAAAACTTAAAAGAAAAATTTTTATTTCTGTTCAACTTAAATTCAAAGAGGGATTAAAATTTTTTAAAACTACCAATTCACCCCCCCCCCCTCTTGGTAGCCTTGGGACATTAACTTAGGCTTAACAACCTAATTACTAGACTCAACAAAGCGGGCTAGAAGATATGCAAAGTTTGATCCTTTCATCATTGCTAGTCAGGCAATTCAAGTCTATTATGCTAACTATCCAAGCGGAGTACGAGGCAAACAAAATTTGTTGGTAGTTATGAAGACAAAACCAAGGGGAGTAATTGAGAAAACCACCTCAATACCATCAGCACATCAAGAAGAGTTTATTTCTAATTTAAAAAAACTCCCAATTAATGTAGATGACCAAATCAGAATCAATGAGAGCGAGTTGCAGTTATAGGAGGTAGATCAAACCATAGAAGAAGGTAATGATGAATCTGATAGTAATGAGAGTGTATCATCTTATGCAAGTGAATCAACAAATGATGAGTTAACAACATAAGGTAACTTAATTTTTATTTACCTTCTGCACTGCATTTTATTTTACTTTACTGTATTTTACTTCATTGCATTTTACTTCACTGCATTTTTTTTAGCTACCGAACTGAATTTTATTTTACTTCACTGCATTTTACTTCACTGCATTTTTTTTAGCTACTGCACTGCGTAATTTTTTTTTAAATTTTTGTTATTACTCATATTTCTAGTATATTTTTTTATGTATGTGCAGATGGCTTCAGGTGAGGAGCCTAGTAGAGGATTGATAAAAAATATATTTAACATGCTCACTAAGAAGAGTACAGGTGGGCCACCTAGGCCACTACGTACTGAGGGGACCACCTCTGCTCAGCATGCTACACAGCCTCAGCCTGCTACACAGCCTTTACCCACTCATGGAAGCGGTAGCCTGTAGTTTTTCTCATCAGACCCCCGATTTCCTTCACCAGATCCCAGTCAGAGTACTCCTTTCTACCCATACTACACACCCCCACCGTATGCTGGTGCCCCTCCTACTTATCAATTTCTACCATATGCTCCACCATACTATCCCCCACCAACCCATCAGCCTGCTACAGCTGGACCTTCGACAGTAGCTGGACCTTTGGACAGCAGCTGCAGTAGAGCAGGAGACAGATGGTAGAATGTTGATAGCACCTGAGGGTGACACGTACGTACAGTCTCTTTTATTTAAACTAACAAATATTTTTATTTTATATTTTATATTTGTTTCACATAACTTTATTTTTGTAGGTTCTACCCATCAAAATAACTGACACATAAAATACGGGACATCATACGGAGCAGGTTTGACGCTCCTTATGTTTCTTGGAAGAAAGTCTCGAAAGAAGTCCGGGAGATGTGGTTTAGAGAGTTTGAGGTATTTTTGGGTTTTATTTTTTATGTTAAATGATTTATTCTTTCTTACTTAAGCTAATAATCTTATATATTATATGTCATATGTATTTGATTGCAAAAAGATTTTTGTTGGTTGCCCCAATATAATGACAGGATTAGAAAGAATTTTGAGAAGAGTGGGTTTACTCGGATGCGCGACATGTTCATAGATATTAGAAAGTCTGGGAAGCGACCATTGTGGATTAGAGAGGTTATATGGGCTGAGTTGAATGCAGCTTGGGGCAGCGAAGACTACATTAGGAGGAGGGATCAAAATCGACAGAATAGAGCTTCTGATGTTGGTGTGTAGGGTAGTTCACTTCATACAGGCGGCTCTGTTCCACATACTGAGCACAGGCGTCGTTTGGTAATGAATTTTAAATTTTTTTTAAAAATTGTTGTTTAATCTGTATTAATAAAATTCTCTTAATTCAAACAGAAAGCAATGCTTGGTAGAGAACCAACTCATGTTGAATTGCATAGTCGCACTCATAAGCGACAGGAGGATCAACAATGGATTGATGAGAGATCAAGAAAAGCCTATGTAAGTATAATTTTATATATGTTTAATATTTTTTAAGTTTTAGTTTTAACTATATATATTTATATTATACTTTCACAGGAGGATTATACACGGCTTCGAGAGACTCATGCCGCATCAGGTGAGGGCTCTTCTGGCGGCTCTGTGGAGTATTCTGAGTATCGCATCTGGTCGCAGGCCGTCGGAGGAATGCAGCATAGTAGAGTATATGGCTTAGGTGCGCAAGCTCAGGCATACGAGGGGATGACCTCCTCTACTGCATCCCGTTCTCATGACTCTTTACAAGCTCAACAAATAAGTGCCCTTCAAGCTGAGCTAGAACAAGTAAGGAAATCATAAGCTGATTGACAAGCTTAGCTGTAAGCACAGGTTCAAGCTCAGCTGCAAGCATAGATTCAAATAAGTACGGAGCAACACAAACAGTTGTTGGATGAAATGCGCAAGATGAGGGATCAGTTGAGTGGAAAAGATGTAGCTCCACCTAAGAAGGAGTCCACGGAGTCAGAGTAGTTTAATTTAGTTTACATGAACTTATTTATTTCTGTGAACATGTGTTACTGAACAGTTTCTTTTAATCTGATATTTTTTGTTGATTGTTACTATTGAACAGTTTCTTTTAATGTTATAAACTGTTGTGAATTTGTTATAAAATGTTGATATGTTGAAATGTTACTATTGAAATATTGTGGAATTGATATTTGTATAGGTTTGCAGGTGTGGAAATTTGATTGTAGGCTGGGAAGGAATTTTTTTTTTGTCAATGCTACAGGTTTTTGTGGAATTGTACGTCAGAAATCTACCGGAACGAACGATACAACAAATTGTATCGGACGTATCGATGTCTTCCTTCCGTCGGAAACTACCGGCGCATGTTCCGGCGTGATTTCTGCCGCTTATTTCTGGCGACAACTTTGCATCACAAGCAAAGCTGTGGGTTGTCTACGGCGACCTTTGAGGCATTTTCTCCACCGGTACTTACAGGCGAAAAATCCGACAGAAACTTATCGACTCATATCGCGCCGGATTTTATTGGTTGTAAGTCATCGGCACCAATCTGATGTTTTAAGCCGGTAATGCGTCGGGAAGTGCGCCCGAAAGTTTTCCGGCGCATTATATTCATCAGAAAAAATTTATCGACGCGACCAAAACAAGCGTATGAATTTCCGCCGAAACGTGCGCCGGAAACTTATAGTTCTGTCGGATTATCTACGTGATCCGGCGGATTTAGTCCGCTGATAATGACGGGTTTTCCTGTAGTGTATTTGATAGCTCTTCATCCTCTTATTTTTGAGATGGGGGTTGCTCTACTACGGCCTTTCTTATGGTATGTTGAGTAGATAGAGCTGCCAAAGATCTGACCATATTTGGGCATTTTTTATTTGACCTTTTACACCCACTCAAACTTCAAACTTGAGTTACGAGAAATATGCTTCCCAATGGTGAATCTACTAAAGTTGGTAGATTTGGAGTTCTCCTTTGTGGTTGAAGATTTAAAGCCTTCACAAATTTGGTAGTTGCTCACGACTCTTCTTTCCCATTGGAACTTTGATTCTCTACTCGATTAGGAGAATTTATTAGACTACAATCACTTAAACTTATCGAGTCAAATTAGACTTCGTACTTCATATAGTCTTTACTGATGGGTTGACGAAGTAGGGGTTCCACTACGATGACATTTCTTATGGTGAGCTGAGTAGAAGGAGTTGCCAATGATTCGACCATATTTGAGCGTGTTGGATCTAACCTTTTATACCCATTTGAATATTAAGCTTTAAATTATTGAAAGACTTTAAACTATTCTAGCTTGATTTATTAGAGTGTGTAGTCACAAAAGTCTCTTTTCTAATTTTTGAATCTTAGTATGTTGGAGAAGACGATGTCATGAACTTTTAGGAGATCACCTACATATATTTTGAGAAACAAAATTATTATATTCTTCAAAATGAAAGAATAATTATATTGATAATTTTAAATATTTATTCAAAATATTGGCATACAGAGTGATGTCAACTCAAATAAGTATTTAAAATGCCCATTATCTCATAGGGACATTTTAGAATAAAATAAATTTAAAATTTTGAACTTTTTAAATACTTTTTTAGGGATCTCAGCATGTAGCATGATGTCAACCCAAATAATATATTTGAAATATTCTCTACTTGCAGCGAGATTTTTAATAAACTTTATATTTTGTGATTTTAAATATGAATTTAGGGATTTTGTCATACAATGTAATGTGGACATGAATAAATATTTAAAATACCCATATCTCATAGGGACATTTTAGAATAAAATAAATTTAGAGTTTTGAGATTTTAAATATTTATTTAGAGATCTCAACATGTAGCAAGATCTCAACCTAAATAAATATTTAAAATTCCACTTATCTTGTAACTAGATTTTGGATAGGCTTTATATTTTGAGATTTTAAATATTTATTCAGGGAACTCGGCATATAGTGCGATGTCGACCTAAATAAATATTTAAAATGCCTCTAATCTTGTGGTGAATTTTGAAATGCATCCTTATTATAAATGAGAACTTTAAAATATAAAATACTTATGTGATAACAAATATGTACAAAATATATAACACATTGAACATAGCATTTTCTTCGGCAATTTTATGTGTTCTTTAGATATTGACCGTTGATCGACGACATAGATTTTTGACCTTCCAAGTTGATTAACTGATAAGCTCCTCCTTAAAATACCTTCTTAATGATAAAGGGACCATCCTAGTTAGATACAAACTTGTCACTGCCTTTTCGGTGTGGGATGATTGGCCTTCTCAATGTTGAGACTAATTCTCCTTCTTAAAATGACTGATGGTGTACCATTCAATTGAATGATTTTTTCATTCTTCTCAGTAGATTTCTAGGTTTTACTAAGCTTGAAGTCTGACTTTATCAAGTGTGTCGAGCTCTTCCATTCTCAAGCGAGCATTTTTTTTCTTGAGTGAGATCATTTTTGATCGATACCTGGAGTGATGGTAGTTTAATCTCCAATTGTAATACTGTTTCAACTCCAAATACTAGTGAATAAATAGTGCCTTTGGTTGGTGTTTTGTATGTTTTATGGTATGCTCATAACGCTTCTGTCATTTTCATATGTTATTCTCTTTTGTTCTTAATGAGGATATTCTTCAACAATTTCACCAATGTCTTGTTGAAAGCTTCTGCCAAGCCATTTGCTCTTGGGTTGTATATATACTGCCAATATATTTATGCTGATTAACGAACTTATTAATTTTTATACTTTTCAATGCAATACCATTATCTAAAATTATTTGGTATGGCACACCAAAATTTGTAGGTGAGGTTATGTGTGAAGAAGTTAATCAAATGTTTAGATATGACTTCTTTGAAGGGAGCCACTTCTGCCCGCATAGAAAAGTAGTATGTTACTTCCATAATGAAGCAATGTCCTGCTGATGACAGTGGATCTATTGGCCCAATTATATCAATACCCCAACATTCAAATAGCTAAGATGCTACCATTGGGTGAAGTGGATTTGGCGATTGATGAATAACATCAGTATGGATTTGACATTTATTGCATTTATTTTCATGGTCAATACAATCTCTGACCATGGTCATCCAATAGTAACCCATTCTCTTGATTTTAGTGGCATTTTTGGACCTGATAGATGTGTTCCATAAAGTCCTTCATGAACTTCTATTACTTCTCTTTCAGCTTCCTTGGCCGCTAGGAACCTTAGCCACACCTGATCAAAAGCTCATTGGTATAGTGTATCAATGACAAACGCATATCATAATACTCTTTTTTCAAATTTATGTGGTTAGATATTTATCCATTTGCAGTTTTCTTTCCTTGAAAGTGTCGATGAAGGGTTACCTCTAATCATCTCCCTACTCAACATGGAGGCAATACATCCATGATTCTGAGCATCTACTGGTCTTATGTCTCTTGACTACATGATGATCTTCTGGTTAAACTTTAATAATAATTTATTAGAGAGGTTGAGGATCAACTGGGGTTATATCCTGCTAGCTTGAATCTGGTACTCCCTCTGCCTGTGGGAATTACAAGATTGCCAGCTCTAAGACCTGATGGCCATGAACCATAATCTGTATAAGAATCTCCTCATCAGTGTTCACCACATCCATAGCTAATTTGGCTAGGCAATCCATCTTGGTATTCTAACCTCAAGGAACTCGGGCTATTATAAAATTTGGCACTTGCTTCAGAATCTTTAGAGCTCACTGATCGTAATGGGCCAATTCAAGTTTACCAACCTTGTAAATACCATTGACTTAGATTTTCACGATTTGAGAATAGCTAAAGATTTAGAGATTTTGGATTATGACATTGATCATAATCTCCAATATTAGAGCTTTGTATTAAATTTCATTATTAGTCTAAGGTTCAGTCAAACTTAATAAAAATCTCATTATGCCTCCCTTAGGTGCCACAAAAATGAGACCGATACAGGCTCGGACCCTTATAAAATTTGAAGGTCGAGCAGGTTTAATTGATAACACCCCATCACAATAGATCACCTAAAGTGATAGTTTATCATCTTCCTCAATCTATATGATTTATTCATCAGACAAATCATCATTGAGCGGGGAATCTATCGGGATAGGATACACGATAAGAAAATTTGCCAAAGCTTATATTTTCATTACCTTTTGTAGATTGTACGTGATATCAAGCTACAATAGTACTATTGCCCACCTAGCTAGATGATCTATCAATACTGTTCTTGTCATCAAGAACTTCAGAAGATCAATCTTTGATATTAAAATAACCTTCTGGGAGATTATTTAATGGAAGAGTTTCTGAACTGCAAAAATCAATGCTAGGCATTGCTTTTCAATTGGGGAATATCAGATTTCTACTCCAATCAATCTTCAACTAATGCAGTAAAGTGTTTTTTCTTTTTCTTCTTTATTATGTTTGGACAATAATGCTCTGAGGGACTCTTCTAGTGCTATCATGTACAATATAAGAGGCCTCCCTAGGATTGACATTACGAGGATGGAGGGATTTAACAAATATCTTTTGATAATGTTAAATACTTCCTAACACTCTTCTTTCTACTTGAAATGAACATCTTTCTTCATTTTCTTTGAAAATGGATGGAACCTACCAAATAGATTCTATATGAATCACTTAATAAAAGCTAATTTTCCTTGCAAAGAGTGAAGTCATCACAGATTTCTGGGAGGTGACATCTACATAATTGCTTTGATTTTAATTGGGTTGATTTCAATTCCTTGATGGAGAATTATGTACCCCAAAAATTTCCTCGATGATATCCCAATGCACACTTGAGGGGGTTTATTTTCATATCATACTTCCTGATACTTTTAAAAACAATTTTTAGGTCAAGTGACTCTTGCGGTCCATGCTCTTAATGATCTGGTTGTCTACATAACAGTCGACCTTTCGATGTATTAATTCATTATATATATGATTCATTGCCCACTTGTAGGTGGCACTAGCATTCTTTAGGAAAAAGGGCATGACCGTATAAAAGAAAATATTGATGGGCATTTTGAATGATGTGTTCTTTTCATCCTCAAGCACCATCTTGCTTTGATTATAACCTGATAATCTATCCATAAATAAGAATATATCATAGTTAGTAGTGTTATCCATTAATAAATCTAACACCGAGAGTGGAAAGTCAACCTTTGGGCATGCCTTATTCATGGCCGAAAAATTAATACAGATATGAATTTTACCATTCTTCTTCTTCACAGTGATGATATTGTCGATCCAGCCGGTATATTTTTCTTATCAGATGAAGACTAACTCTATAAGCTTTTTTGTTTCTATAATCACCTGTTCTTTAATCTCCCGTCTCATTCTCCATGGAGCTTGCTTGATGGGTGCTGCATCTAGTTTAATTTTTAGTATGTGAATTACTACATTAGAAGATATGCCAGGCATTTTAGCACATGTCTAAAGAAGTTTTATTTTTTCTATTCTCTCATTGGATAGGAGAGAACTAATGAAGGTTGGGTGAGGGTCATCCACAGTTCCCAAGTTGACTTCTTTTAACTCATACATAATGGTTGCATATTCACCATCTTCTAGTTCTTTTGGTGTAGGTTTGACTTTTACGAGTTAATCATCATGTGTATCAACTTCGTATATCTCCTTGTTACCATCATTATCGGATTTGATTTTCCCTTATATGATTGCTTGACAAATCTCCTTTCATGGGTAATTCCATACGATAAATCCTATACCCTTTTTTATAAAAATATCCTTCTTCTTTAATGAATGGGCATTTTTTTTGATACAAGAGGCTCAAGCAAAAATAAACTTGTTGCTTGGAGGAATGAGTTTTACTTCTTGTTCATAACATTTTTTTAATATTTTTGGTATTATATCTAGGAAACCTCATAGGTACTAATTCCCTAGAATTAACGAGTGTATGGAACCAGTCACGATTTATTTCTTCTTTAAGTTTTCTAATTTAATAAAATAAACTCGCTAGCACACCAGTTTCTCTAGGGGAAGGTACATAAAATGTTATGAGTTCTTCGACATTATGAACCTCTCGTAGAAAATTTTCTTTAAAGTGTTATAGGGGAATACACTTGACTATGAGTACGCTATCTAAGATTGATAAGCTGTCCATTCTTCTGCAGAACACACCCAGTACTATGTTCATGTAGATAAAATCATATTTATAATCATCATTTAAAATTTAACCTCCCTACTCCATTTGGCCATTGACTGGCATACCCTCTGAGATTTGGTAGGTCTGGCATCACTTTCATCTGTGTCACTCCCTAGATAAAGCACGCATTTCCATTCTTTAGGCATAGTTGATGTTTTGGGAAGGGTCAGTGTTTCCTTCTTTTTCCCTACCTACTTATTCTTTCATTCTTGTAGTACTTAAATCATATTGTGCTCAGCAAAATATGTCTCATACAATTCGGGGTCCTTGAGAGCCTGAATCAAAGTCTCTAGAAGGTCCTTAGACATTATAAGAGCATTATATATGTTAAGTTGCATTGGGATTTTTCTCAAATATGATAAGACATTATAATCTATCCCCTTTGCTGAGTTATCTTTCTTCTTAGAGTCCTTTGTGATAATATCTTTATTTAGAACTATCTCCTTTCCCTTATATTTATTAGAGATCCCTTTCTTCAATGGAAGTGGTAGTATCTTACCACTCCTTACCTGTACTTGAGAGTTCTCCTCTGGCTTAAACTCATTTAATTTGACATTTTCTTCAGAGTCAGCCATTCTTCCATATAAGGATTCATCTTTTGATTTAGGGTCCCCACCCAAGTTTATATGTCCCATTCACGATGGTATATCTGGGTCCAACTCATTTGTTTTTGAAAATTATAGATCCTCCCCTAAACTATAATCCATTGGCGACACCATCATACATGATTCATGGGTTGTCTCATCAGTGCAATCATATTTTATCAGGGTATTTGGTGACACTAGAATGACCCAATATATTTCTACCCAAAGAGAAACACTATCATCACCTTCAGGTTTATCTATTGTAAGATTTGACATGAAGTCATTGAGCTTAATAGGTTGTCTCACAGTCTGGTAATATTCATCCAAACTATTGATAACCCTTTGGGTTGCTATCTTTTTCTCTTTGGGCTTCTTTAAATTGATCTTCTTCATGGAGGGCTTCACCTTTACAGACTTTAAAGTGTTGAGTCTAGTAATTAGGTTGTTAAGCCTAAGTTAATGTCCCAAAGGCTACCAAGAGGGGGGTGAATTGGTATTTTACAAATTTTAAGCCCTCTTTTAAAATTATGTTGAACCGAAATAAAAATTGTTTCTTTTAAGTTTTGTAGAAAAAGTTTTTCAACCACAGAGTTTTTAAGACTTAAAAATAAAATGCGGAAACGTAAAAACTGTAAAGTAAAAGACACCAGATTTATAGTGGTTCGGTCTATAACCAGACCTACATCCACTCCCAGAGGCACCCTCTGAGTATTGCACTAATACCAAAAGTGACTCTCCTTTTGCACCCACAGCAAGGCGGAGAAGCCTTTACAACACACTCTTTTCACCACTACCCGGTACGGCAGAGAACCGTCGTCATTTTACACAATCCCCAGTGTTGGCAGAGAATCGTCCGTCCTTTCACACTCTCCTAGTGTGGGCATAGAACCCTTCCGTCCTTTCACACTCTCCTAGTATGGACAGAGAACCTTACATCTGTTCACACTCTCCAAGTGTAGGAAGCGATCCTTTCGTCTATTCACACTCTCCAAGTGTCGGCAGTAAACCAGATCTCCTTGACAAATCTTCTCACAAGAAATCTAGAAGGAAGAAAGAAAAGAGTGAAGTAATCCCAATTCAAAAGTAGAGATTCTTACCTTTGAACTCCAAGTGAAGCCTTCACGCTCCAGTGGTAGGAATCCTCCTTTGAATGCACTCTCCCACTCTATCCTTAGCTATTCTCTCAAGAGGCACGAAGATCAAATGACAAAAAGATAGGGTGGCATTCAAATTTGGATTATTTATTCAATAGACAAGAAAAACCATCCAAAAACTGCAAGTTTTCAATTCTGTACGCAGTGGATCGTCCCGTACGATCGTGGATCGTCCTGGATGATTTTACTTAAATGATTTAAAACTACACTATTTGAATATGTGTACGAAATGTCTTCGTACAACTGATCGTCCCGTACAAACTAAGTTCGTATGGTACGAACGGTTATTACTTGGTCGTTCTAGAAAACTGCTGAAAATCGTTCTAAGTCGGTTAATCGTCTGGACGAAAATTAGTTCGTCTGGATGAAATTTTTACAGAGACCAGATCATCCTGGACGATAATTAATTTCATCTGGACAAAAATTTTACAGAGAGCAACTCATTTTTTAACGATAAATAATTTTGTTCTAACGAAAATTTTATAGATACCAGATCATCCTGGATGATAATTAATTTCGTCTGTATGAAAATTTTACAGAGAGAAACTCGTTTTCTGACGATAATTAATTTCGTTTGGACGAAAATTTTACAGAGACCAGATCGTCCTGGACGATAATTAATTTCATCCCGGATGAATAGGACTTAGAAAATTTTTCAAGCCAGTTCCTATTCGTCCCATGTGCTCAATAAGAGATTAACTGTCTAATCGTCCCGTATGAACAGATATTGTCTAGTACGATCAGTATAAAATTTTTATGATCTCCTTATGTGTGTGTGTGTATATTTTTATTCACTCAATTACAATCACTCCCTTTCATTTTAATTTCAAAGAAGTGCAAACTTCAAATTTCACAAAGTATCTCATTCTGAATTTGATTTGAAGTCTTCGTAGTCTGGAGTTCGTTGTTCCTGAAATGTTAGTATACACAAGAGAAAATAGAAATCTTCTAAAATTGTTAGGAGATAACTACACATTTGAACAATAATGTTTGGAATCATCAAAACTATACAAGTTGCAAAAATATAAAGCATGCAAATAGAAACTATTTTAACAATCTCCCCCTTTTTGATGATGGCAAAATAATTATTGTTTGTATGATTTCAATTTAAACAAATCTCATTAATTCCCCCTGAATTGATGAATACATGAAAATAAGGAGGCATTTTGAAGCATAGAACAATATTTTTGTTTTTTTTTTAATTTTTAACAAAAGACATATACAAAAATTTAACCAAAAACATACACAAAATCAAAATGCAAACAAACAAAACATACAAACACGTAACACAATAATTTCTCCCCCTTTTTTACAACAACAAAAAGTGAAGAAGAAATAAACATGAAATGTAAGTAATTATATGAAATTCATTTAAAAATTTAATCTAAATGGTGATTGACATAAGGTATGCAATCTAAAACTAATAACATTAGGTAAATCATCGATACCAATTTAAGAAGTAATATAACATTGTAAGTAAGAAGAATTTATCAAAAACATGATTCAATTTAGACATTTGAATATAGAAAATCATTACAAGAGAGATGAATAAAAATTCTATATTTCAAAGTTCAATAGAATATAAATGAACATAAGATCAATTTGAATTAAAAGATTAAAAGATTTTGGAAAGAAGAGAATTATCACATGCGGCGCTTTGCGCATCTTTTTCAAAATTTTGGCACATTTTTGTGCATCTTTTGATATTGGACTAATTTTGTGGCTCTTTTTCATATTTGCGAACCTTTGCGTATTCCTTTTGATTTTTGTACTATTTGTACAATTTTCAAGAGTAATTGAAACCAATTCTTTCCAAGATCAATAATCTAAAATTTCAAATTTTTCTAAGTGCATAAATATCACTTGAGCAAAGAAATACAAAATAAGAAAAATATCTAAATTGCAATAATAATATTAACTTTTATGTAGTCTAAATGAATAGACATGAGATTAAAAATTCTAATTATGACAAGTTATATACAAATTTTAAAGTTAGAAAGACAAGATTTTCTAATATAATTAATCTCTAATCACAATCTAATTTAAGCACAATTTGGATTAAAAAGACTAATGAAATTCATAAGAACTAAATACATTTCAAAAACAATCCACAAACAAAATCAACTACAACATATATTGATATTTATGAAAAAGATTACAGGATCATTTCATAATATCAATACAAAAGAAAAAACACTAAAGTTTAAAATAATGACAAACAAACACAATTTACGATGCGTCCTTTCATACAGACTTTTGACTTGACCGATCGTACAGACGAAAAAATTTCGTACAGACGATCAAAAGTTAATTCGTTTTAATGTCAATTGAAAATCGTCCCCTATAATGAAACGACGTCTATTCGTCTGGATGAAAAAAAACTTCGTACGGACGAACTTCACATTTAAAACTGTCTTATCCACTCAACCGCTGCATTCAATCGTCCCGACGTTTGAGAGAGAAAAAAAATTTCGTCCTGGACGATTATAAGATCGTATAGACAAACTACATTAAAAACTTCTCTCAAAACATTTCATATAACGCAAACTAAATTTTACACACATCATCTAGTACGAAAAATTTTGTCCCGGACGATTTCCACACATTCTTGGATTTTTGAATTTTTTATTGAAGAAAAACAAACAAAACATTCAAAACACAGAAAATAAAGACAAAACCACAGACTCTATAATAAAATCAATCAAAACACTAAAAAATCACAAAATTCAAAACAAAAATCAAAGACAAATAAACTAAGAAAACATAAATATCAATATTGCAAAAACATTTTTATTTAAGCATTCAAATCAATAACACCAAGCCTTGTTCTTAATGTACTGAAGGTATCAAAGGCTAAAGGTTTTGTAAAAATGTCTGCAAGTTGATTTTCAGTTGAAACATGTGTGAGTTCAATTTCTCCCTTGGATACATGATCCCTTGTGAAATGATGCCTTATGTCCATGTGTTTGGTTCTAGAATGTTGAATAGGATTTTTAGAAATATAAATAGCACTAGTATCGTCACAATAAATTGGAATAGTGCCTATAGTAATCCTAAATCAATCAACTGTTGTTTTAACCAAAATACTTGTGCCACACAACTTCCTAATGCAATGTATTCTGCTTCTGTAGTACATAGTGCCACTGAATTTTGTTTTCTACTAGACCATGAAACTAATGAATTTCCAATGAATTGACATGTTCCAGAAGTGCTTTTCCTATCCACTCTACAGCCTGCAAAGTCAGAATCGGAGTAACCAATAATTTCAAATGAAGAGCTAAATTAGGATACCAAATCCCTAAGTTTTGAGTTCATAGTAAATATCTTAAAATCCTTTTCACTGCTGTCAAATGTGATTCTTTTGGATCTGATTGAAATCTAGCACATAAGCAAATACTGAACATAATATCTGGTCGGCTAGCTGTCAAGTAAAGTAAAGATCCAATTATCCCTCTAAATTTCTTTTGATCAACAGATTTTCCCTTAAGGACCTTATCCAACTGAACTGAGGAACTCATTGGTGTACTAACAGGTTTAGCATTGTCCATTTCATATTTTTTGAGGATGTCCTTAATATATTTAGTTTGACTAAGAAATGTACCTTCCTCAAGTTGCTTAATGCTAAATCCTAGGAAGTAATTTAAATCTCCCATTAGACACATTTCAAATTCACTACTCATTATTTTAGAAAAATCATCACAAAGATTTTTATTTGAAGATCCAAAGATGATGTCATCCACATAAATTTGAACAATGAGTATATCCTTTCAAAATTTCTTTAAAAAGAGAGTTGTATCCACACTTCCTTTTTCAAAAGATCTTTCAAGTAGGAAGGTGCTCAACCTCTCATACCAAGCCCTAGGTGCCTGTTTCAATCCATATAATGCCTTTTTTAACTTGAAAATATGATTTGGATATTTAGAATTTTCAAAACCTGGAGGTTGTTCTACAAAAACATCTTCATCAATTACCCCATTTAAAAAGACACTCTTGACATCCATTTGAAATAATTTAAAACCTTTAAAATAGGGAAAGGCAAGTAAAACCCTAATTGCTTCAAGTCTAGCTACAGGGGCAAAAGTCTCCTCAAAATCAATTCCTTCAATTTGATTATACCCCTTAGCAACTAATCTAGCCTTATTTCTAATGACTACTCCTGAGTCATTCATTTTATTTTTGAACACCCACTTGGTTCCAACAACACTTTGATCTTTTGGCCTTGAAGTTAATTCCCAAACTTCATTTCTTACAAATTTATTCAACTCTTCTTGCATGACCAATATCCAAAATTCATCAGAAAGTGCTTGATCAATGTTAGTGGGTTCAATACTTGAAATAAAGGATGAATGATTGACTTCCTTATTTAATCCACGCCTAGTTCTAACACCCTCACTCGGTTCACCTATAATCAATTCCCTAGGGTGGTTTTTAGAAAATCTCAAATCTCTAGGCAAAGGGTTTTCTCTTTTCAAATTTTCTTCAACATTTTCTTCCAAATTTATTCTATCAATCTTTTGGGAGTTTTCTTCACTCTCATCTTCAACAACATTTGGCTCTTCCAAATTTCCAGATTCATCAAACACAACATGTGTGGTTTCTTCAATGACTAAAGTTCTTTTGTTGAATACCCTATAAGATTTTCCAACACTTGAATATCCAACAAATATTCTATCATCTAATTTTGGATCAAATTTTTCTAAGACAGATTTTCCATTATTATGAATGAACACCTTGCAACCAAATGCATGCAAATGAGACAAATTAGGTGTTCTACCTTTTAGCAACTCATAGGGTGTTTTATTCAAATTTGATCTCACATTCACCCTATTCAGAACATAGGATGCAGTGCTAACCGCCTCAGCCCAAAAATATCTAGGAAGTGAGTATTCTGCCAACATTGCTCGGGCGGCTTCTATTAATGTTCTTTTTTTCCTTTCATCTAACCCAAGTGAATCTTGAGAAATCATCCACTATAACAAATCCGTATACCTTCCCTCCTAGACTTACAGTTCCTACAGGTCCAAAAAGATCCATGTGTAGAATTTTTAAAGGTTTACTGGTCCTAAGATCTTTATTGGACTTAAAAGATGACTTCACTTATTTTCCTAATTTACATGCATCACAAAGGTGGTCCTTAGTAAAGTCTAGTTTTGGTATACCTCTCACTAAGTTCTTTTGGGTAATTCTCCTAAAGTTTTTCATACTAGAATGACAAAGTCTCTTATGCCAAAGTCATGATTCATCAGAAACAGTTTTCAAACAAAAAGCAGTAGGAGATTGAATACAATTTAAATCTAGCATGTAAACATTATTTACCCTTTTTCCATTTAAAACATTTTTCCCATTTAGGCTTATTTTGCAGCTAGTAGGTAAAAATTTTACATTATAGCCCTTATCACATAGCTTACTTATGCTTAACAAATTATGTTTTAAGCCTTCAACTAATAACACATTGTCTATGAAAAAGTTTTTCAAATTTCCAATCATACCTAATCAAAGTGTAACCTTGCCTCCACTCCTGGCTTCCAGCGTTATGATTTGAGCAGTATCTCCAGTCATATGCTTTGAACATCCGCTGTCCAGATACCATATGCTCTCATGAGGTCTTGTGTGAGAGTACTCCTGCAAAAACATAATATGTTAGACCTTGGAACCCAAACAAGTTTGGGTTCACCTTTTTGAAATTTATAATCAGATGCATGTATGGTATGTCTAGGTTTATGCATCTTAGTTCTCCACACCAAATTAGTTTTCATCTTTAAAGTGCTGGTGTGAGATATATGTCCCAAAAATCCACAATTATTACATTTAACATTAGGAAAAATATTCCTAAGTTTTCTTCCATATGATTGTCTTCTAAGGGATTTCATGAATTTAGGATTTGTAAAATCTTCAAGTTTAGGGGGTTTCCTATTATCCTCGAGAGCTCTTATTGTCAGTTTATAGAATGAATTCATATCTTCCAAGATTTGATTTGTATAACTAATTCGATATGTTTTGCTCTCAGATTCATCCTTAAAATTTTTAAATTCTTTTTCAAGATCAGCATAGGATGATTTTAAATTCTCAAAATTCTTATTCAAGTCATCATATTCATCAAGAAGTTTCATGTGGTTTTTATCTATTAATGCATGATCTTTCCTAAGGATTTCATGTTCCTTCTTAAGCTCTTCCAATTCTAAACTTACCCTAGCATGCATCTTTTTCATTTTCCTATATGCATCATGCATGTGTTTAGAAACTTCAAATAATTCATCATAAGTTAAGTCACATACCTCTTCTTGATCTGATTAATCAACATTATTTGCCATCAAGCAAAGGTTGGTGACTTCTTCTTCTTTTTCAGTCTGAGATGAATCTGAAGCTGAGTCCGCCCAGAAAGCTCTTTGAAACTTCTTCTTGCCCTTCTTTACCTTTAGTTTATCCTCTACCTTCTCCTTGCTAGGAGTGGCTTTGAGTTTTGGGCAATCAGTCTTGATATGACCTGGTTTCCTGCATTCATAACAAACCACTTCATTAGAAACCTTGCCATTTTTGTTATACTTACCTCTATTCCATTGCTGGCGTCTCTTCTGCTTCCTCTTTAAAAAGCTTCTGAATTGTCTAGTCATCAATGCAATATCGTCTTCATCCTCAGGTTGTGAGTGTTCACTCTCTGACTCTTCCACTTTAAGTGCAATATTCTTCTCCTTTCGTGGTTCACCTGCATCACTCTTTCTTTGACTTACTCCTTGCTCATAAGCAATGAGTGAACCAAGAAGATTATCAATAGAATAAATATTTAGATCTTTAGACTCTGTAATTGCAGTAATTTTAGCATCATAAGCAGTAGGTAAACAATAAAGAATCTTATTGACCATTTCAGGATTAGTTAATTCCCTACCAAGTGCATGCAAAGAAGTGACAATTTGTGTGAATCTTGGGTACATGTCCGAAATAGATTCATTAGGTTTCATGCGAAACAATTCATAGTCATGTAACAAGATATTGAGTCTTGATTGCTTAACCTCATTTGTCCTTTCATAAGTTATACAAAGTCTATCCCATATGTCCTTTCCACTTTTGCAAGTGGAAACCCGTATGTAGTCTTCATATTTTAAAGCACAAAAGAAGCTATTTAAACATTTGGCATTTAGTTGTGCTAAGTCACGTTCTTCTATAGTCCAATCTATAAAAGGTATTTCTACCCTAACTCCATCAACTAATCTAGTTGGTTTTGTGTAACCTTCCTGGACTAAGATCCACATACGATAATCAAGTGACTGTAAGAAAGTAGACATGCGTGTTTTCCAAAAATCAAAAGGTATATTGTCAAATAGTGGAGGTCTAGTTATAGAGTAACCTTCAGGTGTATTTCGATTTCCGAATGTAGCAAAGGCTCTGATACCACTTGTTGAGTCTAGTAATTAGGTTGTTAAGCCTAAGTTAATGTCCCAAAGGCTACCAAGAGGGGGGTGAATTGGTAGTTTAAAAATTTTAAGCCCTCTTTTAAAATTATGTTGAACCGAAATAAAAATTGTTTCTTTTAAGTTTTGTAGAAAAGGTTTTTCAACCACAGAGTTTTTAAGACTTAAAAATAAAATGCGAAAACATAAAAACTGTAAAGTAAATGACACCAGATTTATAGTGGTTTGGTCTATAACTAGACCTACATCCACTCCCAGAGGCACCCTCTGAGTGTTGCACTAATACCAATAGTGACTCTCCTTTTGCACCCACAGCAAGGCGGAGAAGCCTTTACAACACACTCTTTTCACCACTACTCGGTGCAGCAGATAACCGTCATCCTTTTACACAATCCCCAGTGTTGGTAGAGAACCGTCCATCCTTTCACACTCTCCTAGTGTGGGCAGAGAACCCTTCCGTCCTTTCACACTCTCCTAGCGTAGGCAGAGAACCTTACAGCTGTTCACACTCTCCAAGTGTAGGAAGCGAACCTTTCGGCTATTCACACTCTCCAAGTGTTGGCAGTGAACTGGATCTCCTTGACATATCTTCTCATAAGAAATCTAGAAGGAAGAAAGAAAAGAGTGAAGTAATCCTAATTCACAAGTAGAGATTCTTACCTTTAAACTCCAAGTGAAGCCTTCACGCTCCAGTGGTAGGAATCCTTCTTTGAATGCACTCTCCCACTCTCTCCTTAGCTATTCTCTCAAGAGGCACGAAGATCAAATGACAAAAAGATAGGGTGGCAGTCTAATTTGGACTATTTATTCAAAAGACAAGAAAAACCATCCAAAACTGCAAGTTTTCAATTCTGTACGCAGTGGATAATCCCGTACGATCGTGGATCATCCTGGACGATTTTACTTAAACAATTTAAAACGACCCTATTTGAATATGTGTACAAAATGTCTTCGTACAGCTAATCGTCCCGTACGAACGATTATTACTTGGTCGTTCTAGAAAACTGCTGAAAATCGTTATAAGTCGGTTAATCATTTGGAAGAAAATTGGTTCGTCTGGACGAAATTTTTACAGAGACTAGATCATCCTGGACGATAATTAATTTCGTCTGGACAAAAAATTTACAGAGAGCAACTCGTTTTCTGACGATAATTAATTTTGTCTGGACGAAAATTTTACAGAGACCAGATCATCCTAGACGATAATTAATTTTGTCTGTACAAAAATTTTATAGAGAGCAACTTGTTTTCTGACAATAATTAATTTTGTCTGGACGAAAATTTTACAGAGACCAGATCGTCCTGGATGATAATTAATTTCGTCCTGGATGAATAGGACTTAGAAAAATTTTCAAGCCAGTTCCTATTCGTACCATGTGCTCAATAGGAGATTAACTGTCTGATCATCCCGTACGAACGGATATCGTCCAGTACGACCAGTATAAAATTTTTATGATCTCCTTATGTGTGTGTGTGTATATTTTTATTCACTCAATTACAATCACTCCCTTTCATTTTAATTTCAAAGAAGTGCAAACTTCAAATTTCACAAAGTATCTCATTCTGAATTTGATTTGAAGTCTTCGTAGTCTGGAGTTCGTTGTTCCTGAAATGTTAGTATACACAAGAGAAATTAGAAATCTTCTAAAATTGTTAGGAGATAACTACACATTTGAACAATAATGTTTGGAATCATCAAAACTATACAAGTTGCAAAAATATAAAGCATGCAAATAGAAACTATTTTAACAATCTCCCCATTTTTGATGATGGCAAAATAATTATTGTTTGTATGATTTCAATTTAAACAAATCTCATTAATTCCCCCTGAATTGATGAATACATGAAAATAAGGAGGCATTTTGAAGCATAGAACAATATTTTTGTTTTTTTTTTTTTTAACAAAAGACATATACAAAAATTTAACCAAAAACATACACAAAATCAAAATGCAAACAAACAAAACATACAAACACGTAACACAATAATTTCTCCCCCTTTTTGACAACAACAAAAAGTGAAGAAGAAATAAACATGAAATGTAAGTAATTATATGAAATTCATTTAAAAATTTAATCTAAATGGTGATTGACATAAGGTATGCAATCTAAAACTAATAACATTAGGTAAATCATCGATACCAATTTAAGAAGTAATATAACATTGTAAGTAAGAAGAATTTATCAAAAACATGATTCAATTTAGACATTTGAATATAGAAAATCATTACAAGAGAGATGAATAAAAATTCTATATTTCAAAGTTCAATAGAATATAAATGAACATAAGATCAATTTGAATTAAAAGATTAAAAGATTTTGGAAAGAAGAGAATTACCACATGCGGCGCTTTGCGCATCTTTTTCAAAATTTTGGCACATTTTTGTGCATCTTTTGATATTGGACTAATTTTGTGGCTCTTTTTCATATTTGCGAACCTTTGCGTATTCCTTTTGATTTTTGTACTATTTGTACAATTTTCAAGAGTAATTGAAACCAATTCTTTCCAAGATCAATAATCTAAAATTTCAAATTTTTCTAAGTGCATAAATATCACTTGAGCAAAGAAATACAAAATAAGAAAAACATCTAAATTGCAATAATAATATTAACTTTTATGTAGTCTAAATGAATAGACATGAGATTAAAAATTCTAATTATGACAAGTTATATACAAATTTTAAAGTTAGAAAGACAAGATTTTCTAATATAATTAATCTCTAATCACAATCTAATTTAAGCACAATTTGGATTAAAAAGACTAATGAAATTCATAAGAACTAAATACATTTCAAAAACAATCCACAAACAAAATCAACTACAACATATATTGATATTTATGAAAAAGATTACAGGATCATTTCATAATATCAATACAAAAGAAAAAACACTAAAGTTTAAAATAATGACAAACAAACACAATTTACGATGCGTCCTTTCATACAGACTTTTGACTTGACCGATCGTACAGACGAAAAAATTTCGTACAGACGATCAAAAGTTAATTCGTTTTAATGTCAATTGAAAATCGTCCCCTATAATGAAACGACGTCTATTCGTCTGGATGAAAAAAAACTTCGTACGGACGAACTTCACATTTAAAACTGTCTTATCCACTCAACCGCTGCATTCAATCGTCCCGACGTTTGAGAGAGAAAAAAAATTTCGTCCTGGACGATTATAAGATCGTATAGACAAACTACATTAAAAACTTCTCTCAAAACATTTCATATAACGCAAACTAAATTTTACACACATCATCTAGTACGAAAAATTTTGTCCCGGACGATTTCCACACATTCTTGGATTTATGAATTTTTTATTGAAGAAAAACAAACAAAACATTCAAAACACAGAAAATAAAGACAAAACCACAGACTCTATAATAAAATCAATCAAAACACTAAAAAATCACAAAATTCAAAACAAAAATCAAAGACAAATAAACTAAGAAAACATAAATATCAATATTGCAAAAACATTTTTATTTAAGCATTCAAATCAATAACACCAAGCCTTGTTCTTAATGTACTGAAGGTATCAAAGGCTAAAGGTTTTGTAAAAATGTCTGCAAGTTGATTTTCAGTTGAAACATGTGTGAGTTCAATTTCTCCCTTGGATACATGATCCCTTATGAAATGATGCCTTATGTCCATGTGTTTGGTTCTAGAATGTTGAATAGGATTTTTGGAAATACAAATAGCACTAGTATCGTCACAATAAATTGGAATAGTGCCTATAGTTAATCCTAAATCAATCAACTGTTGTTTTAACCAAAATACTTGTGCCACACAACTTCCTAATGCAATGTATTCTGCTTCTGTAGTATATAGTGCCACTGAATTTTGTTTTCTACTAGACCATGAAACTAATGAATTTCCAATGAATTGACATGTTCCAGAAGTGCTTTTCCTATCCACTCTACAGCCTGCAAAGTCAGAATTGGAGTAACCAATAATTTCAAATGAAGAGCTAAACTTAGGATACCAAATCCCTAAGTTTTGAGTTCATAGTAAATATCTTAAAATCCTTTTCACTGCTGTCAAATGTGATTCTTTTGGATCTGATTGAAATCTAGCACATAAGCAAATACTGAACATAATATCTGGTCGGCTAGCTGTCAAGTAAAGTAAAGATCCAATTATCCCTCTAAATTTCTTTTGATCAACAGATTTTCCCTTAAGGACCTTATCCAACTGAACTGAGGAACTCATTGGTGTACTAACAGGTTTAGCATTGTCCATTTCATATTTTTTGAGGATGTCCTTAATATATTTAGTTTGACTAAGAAATGTACCTTCCTCAAGTTGCTTAATGCTAAATCCTAGGAAGTAATTTAAATCTCCCATTAGACACATTTCAAATTCACTACTCATTATTTTAGAAAAATCATCACAAAGATTTTTATTTGAAGATCCAAAGATGATGTCATCCACATAAATTTGAACAATGAGTATATCCTTTCAAAATTTCTTTAAAAAGAGAGTTGTATCCACACTTCCTTTTTCAAAAGATCTTTCAAGTAGGAAGGTGCTCAACCTCTCATACCAAGCCCTAGGTGCCTGTTTCAATCCATATAATGCCTTTTTTAACTTGAAAATATGATTTGGATATTTAGAATTTTCAAAACCTGGAGGTTGTTCTACAAAAACATCTTCATCAATTACCCCATTTAAAAAGACACTCTTGACATCCATTTGAAATAATTTAAAACCTTTAAAATAGGGAAAGGCAAGTAAAACCCTAATTGCTTCAAGTCTAGCTACAGGGGCAAAAGTCTCCTCAAAATCAATTCCTTCAATTTGATTATACCCCTTAGCAACTAATCTAGCCTTATTTCTAATGACTACTCCTGAGTCATTCATTTTATTTTTGAACACCCACTTGGTTCCAACAATACTTTGATCTTTTGGCCTTGAAGTTAATTCCCAAACTACATTTCTTATAAATTTATTCAACTCTTCTTGCATGACCAATATCCAAAATTCATCAGAAAGTGCTTGATCAATGTTAGTGGGTTCAATACTTGCAATAAAGGATGAATGATTGACTTCCTTATTTAATCCACGCCTAGTTCTAACACCCTCACTCGGTTCACCTATAATCAATTCCCTAGGGTGGTTTTTAGAAAATCTCAAATCTCTAGGCAAAGGGTTTTCTCTTTTCAAATTTTCTTCAACATTTTCTTCCAAATTTATTCTATCAATCTTTTGGGAGTTTTCTTCACTCTCATCTTCAACAACATTTGGTTCTTCCAAATTTCCAGATTCATCAAACACAACATGTGTGGTTTCTTCAATGACTAAAGTTCTTTTGTTGAATACCCTATAAGATTTTCCAACACTTGAATATCCAACAAATATTCTATCATCTAATTTTGGATCAAATTTTTCTAAGACAGATTTTCCATTATTATGAATGAACACCTTGCAACCAAATACATGCAAATGAGACAAATTAGGTGTTCTACCTTTTAGCAACTCATAGGGTGTTTTATTCAAATTTGATCTCACATTCACCCTATTCAGAACATAGCATGCAGTGCTAACCGCCTCAGCCCAAAAATATCTAGGAAGTGAGTATTCTGCCAACATTGCTCGGGCGGCTTCTATTAATGTTCTTTTTTTCCTTTCATCTAACCCAAGTGAATCTTGAGAAATCATCCACTATAACAAATCCGTATACCTTCCCTCCTAGACTTACAGTTCCTACAGGTCCAAAAAGATCCATGTGTAGAATTTTTAAAGGTTTACTGGTCCTAAGATCTTTATTGGACTTAAAAGATGACTTCACTTATTTTCCTAATTTACATGCATCACAAAGGTGGTCCTTAGTAAAGTCTAGTTTTGGTATACCTCTCACTAAGTTCTTTTGGGTAATTCTCCTAAAGTTTTTCATACTAGAATGACAAAGTCTCTTATGCCAAAGTCATGATTCATCAGAAACAGTTTTCAAACAAAAAGCAGTAGGAGATTGAATACAATTTAAATCTAGCATGTAAACATTATTTACCCTTTTTCCATTTAAAACATTTTTCCCATTTAGGCTTATTTTGCAGCTAGTAGGTAAAAATTTTACATTATAGCCCTTATCACATAGCTTACTTATGCTTAACAAATTATGTTTTAAGCCTTCAACTAATAACACATTGTCTATGAAAAAGTTTTTCAAATTTCCAATCATACCTAATCAAAGTGTAACCTTGCCTCCACTCCTGGCTTACAGCGTTATGATTTGAGCAGTATCTCCAGTCATATGCTTTGAACATCCGCTGTCCAGATACCATATGCTCTAATAAGGTCTTGTGTGAGAGTACTCCTGCAAAAACATCAAATGTTAGACCTTGGAACCCAAACAAGTTTGGGTTCACCTTTTTGAAATTTATAATCAGATGCATGTATGGTATGTCTAGGTTTATGCATCTTAGTTCTCCACACCAAATTAGTTTTCATCTTTAAAGTGCAGGTGTGAGATATATGTCCCAAAAATCCACAATTATTACATTTAACCTTAGGAAAAATATTCCTAAGTTTTCTTCCATATGATTGTCTTCTAAGGGATTTCATGAATTTAGGATTTGTAAAATCTTCAAGTTTAGGGGGTTTCCTATTATCCTCGAGAGCTCTTATTGTCAGTTTATAGAATGAATTCATATCTTCCAAGATTCGATTTGTATAACTAATTCGATATGTTTTGCTCTCAGATTCATCCTTAAAATTTTTAAATTCTTTTTCAAGATCAGCATAGGATGATTTTAAATTCTCAAAATTCTTATTCAAGTCATCATATTCATCAAGAAGTTTCATGTGGTTTTTATCTATTAATGCATGATCTTTCCTAAGGATTTCATGTTCCTTCTTAAGCTCTTCCAATTCTAAACTTACCCTAGCATGCATCTTTTTCATTTTCCTATATGCATCATGCATGTGTTTAGAAACTTCAAATAATTCATCATAAGTTAAGTCACATACCTCTTCTTGATCTGATTAATCAACATTATTTGCCATCAAGCAAAGGTTGGTGACTTCTTCTTCTTTTTCAGTCTGAGATGAATCTGAAGCTGAGTCCGCCCAGAAAGCTCTTTGAAACTTCTTCTTGCCCTTCTTTACCATTAGTTTATCCTCTACCTTCTCCTTTCTAGGAGTGGCTTTGAGTTTTGGGCAATCAGTCTTGATATGACCTGGTTTCCTGCATTCATAACAAACCACTTCATTAGAAACCTTGCCATTTTTGTTATACTTACCTCTATTCCATTGCTGGCGTCTCTTCTGCTTCCTCTTTAAAAAGCTTCTGAATTGTCTAGTCATCAATGCAATATCATCTTCATCCTCAGGTTGTGAGTGTTCACTCTCTGACTCTTCCACTTTAAGTGCAATATTCTTCTCCTTTCGTGGTTCACCTGCATCACTCTTTCTTTGACTTACTCCTTGCTCATAAGCAATGAGTGAACCAAGAAGATTATCAATAGAATAAATATTTAGATCTTTAGACTCTGTAATTGCAGTAATTTTAGCATCATAAGCAGTAGGTAAACAATAAAGAATCTTATTGACCATTTCAGGATTAGTTAATTCCCTACCAAGTGCATGCAAAGAAGTGACAATTTGTGTGAATCTTGGGTACATGTCCGAAATAGATTCATTAGGTTTCATGCGAAACAATTCATAGTCATGTAACAAGATATTGAGTCTTGATTGCTTAACCTCATTTGTCCTTTCATAAGTTATACAAAGTCTATCCCATATGTCCTTTCCACTTTTGCAAGTGGAAACCCGTATGTAGTCTTCATATTTTAAAGCACAAAAGAAGCTATTTAAACATTTGGCATTTAGTTGTGCTAAGTCACGTTCTTCTATAGTCCAATCTATAAAAGGTATTTCTACCCTAACTCCATCAACTAATCTAGTTGGTTTTGTGTAACCTTCCTGGACTAAGATCCACATACGATAATCAAGTGACTGTAAGAAAGTAGACATGCGTGTTTTCCAAAAATCAAAAGGTATATTGTCAAATAGTGGAGGTCTAGTTATAGAGTAACCTTCAGGTGTATTTCGATTTCCGAATGTAGCAAAGGCTCTGATACCACTTGTTGAGTCTAGTAATTAGGTTGTTAAGCCTAAGTTAATGTCCCAAAGGCTACCAAGAGGGGGGTGAATTGGTAGTTTAAAAATTTTAAGCCCTCTTTTAAAATTATGTTGAACCGAAATAAAAATTGTTTCTTTTAAGTTTTGTAGAAAAGGTTTTTCAACCACAGAGTTTTTAAGACTTAAAAATAAAATGCGAAAACATAAAAACTGTAAAGTAAATGACACCAGATTTATAGTGGTTCGGTCTATAACTAGACCTACATCCACTCCCCAGAGGCACCCTCTGAGTGTTGCACTAATACCAATAGTGACTCTCCTTTTGCACCCACAGCAAGGCGGAGAAGCCTTTACAACACACTCTTTTCACCACTACTCGGTGCGGCAGAGAACCGTCATCCTTTTACACAATCCCCAGTGTTGGTAGAGAACCGTCCATCCTTTCACACTCTCCTAGTGTGGGCAGAGAACCCTTCCGTCCTTTCACACTCTCCTAGCGTAGGCAGAGAACCTTACAGCTGTTCACACTCTCCAAGTGTAGGAAGCGAACCTTTCGGCTATTCACACTCTCCAAGTGTTGGCAGTGAACTGGATCTCCTTGACATATCTTCTCATAAGAAATCTAGAAGGAAGAAAGAAAAGAGTGAAGTAATCCTAATTCACAAGTAGAGATTCTTACCTTTAAACTCCAAGTGAAGCCTTCACGCTCCAGTGGTAGGAATCCTTCTTTGAATGCACTCTCCCACTCTCTCCTTAGCTATTCTCTCAAGAGGCACGAAGATCAAATGACAAAAAGATAGGGTGGCAGTCTAATTTGGACTATTTATTCAAAAGACAAGAAAAACCATCCAAAACTGCAAGTTTTCAATTCTGTACGCAGTGGATAATCCCGTACGATCGTGGATCATCCTGGACGATTTTACTTAAATAATTTAAAACGACCCTATTTGAATATGTGTACAAAATGTCTTCGTACAGCTAATCGTCCCGTACGAACGATTATTACTTGGTCGTTCTAGAAAACTGCTGAAAATCGTTATAAGTCGGCTAATCATTTGGAAGAAAATTGGTTCGTCTGGACGAAATTTTTACAGAGACTAGATCATCCTGGACGATAATTAATTTCGTCTGGACAAAAATTTTACAGAGAGCAACTCATTTTCTGACGATAATTAATTTTGTCTGGACGAAAATTTTATAGAGACCAGATCATCCTAGACGATAATTAATTTTGTCTGTACAAAAATTTTATAGAGAGCAACTTGTTTTCTGACAATAATTAATTTTGTCTGGACGAAAATTTTACAGAGACCAGATCGTCCTGGACGATAATTAATTTCGTCCTGGATGAATAGGACTTAGAAAATTTTTCAAGCCAGTTCCTATTCGTACCATGTGCTCAATAGGAGATTAACTGTCTGATCATCCCGTACGAACGGATATCGTCCAGTACGACCAGTATAAAATTTTTATGATCTCCTTATGTGTGTGTGTATGTTTTTATTCACTCAATTACAATCACTCCCTTTCAATTTAATTTCAAAGAAGTGCAAACTTCAAATTTCACAAAGTATCTCATTCTGAATTTGATTTGAAATCTTCATAGTCTGGAGTTCGTTGTTCCTGAAATGTTAGTATACACAAGAGCAAATAAAAATCTTCTAAAATTGTTAGGAGACAACTACACATTTGAATAATAATGTTTGGAATCATCAAAACTATACAAGTTGCAAAAATGTAAAGCATGCAAATAACGACTATTTTAACATAAAGTACCAGTTTGGTTTAGAAATTGTTTAGAAGTAGATGCCTGTGCCATATACAGAGCTTTCAATTTTAGCACTAGCTATATAGGAAATTTCCACTTCACCCTTGGAACTCTTTCAAGTTTTTCAATATTTTTACAATCTTCTTAGAGACCGTAGTCTCTCACTGCTCTTCTTAAATTGACTACTTTTCTGTTCTTCTTTCTTCAACTGGGGGTATGGAGAAAATTGTAACTACCCGAGTTGATTATTTTATGAAGTTAGTAAACACATTATCTAATAGTGTGAGCTCTCCCTTTTGATATTTTCTTTCCAACCAATCCTTGATGATGTAAAAATCTTTAATAGGATCGCTGATTACTCGATGGTATGAGTAATAATTTGAGTCACTAGTGTGTTTTGACTCCTCTGGCCTCTTGCATTCTGGCTGTTCTAAGCCCACTTTTAGCACCTGTTGAATTAAATTTGTGACATTCTCCCTCTTGAATGAATATTCTTTATTCATATTTTCTTTAAGGGATGGGAACGTTCTATCACAAGTTTTGATTCTTTGCCTCAGGTATTGTCCATCACCCTAGTAAGTTTGTGGCTCATCAGTCCCCCCAAGTATCAACATCAGCTGGGGGTCAGGATTATAGGCTTATTTTGGTTTTTCCTTAAATTATATTGGATGCATGACTTTATTTAAATTGTAAATCATCTTCTTTTATTTATCAGCTCTGGAGAAGAATATAGAGTCAACCTCATCTGTTCTAGCGCATAAGGATTTAGCCTTCTTAGGCTTATCAGAGTAACTCTCTGATCTTGATAAGTTCATTTTCTCAAACTTTTCCACTATGTCTAGTAGATCCTAAAATGTGGTTATGGCAGCCATGCACAAAAATGATTGCATCTTATCATTGATGTTTCCCATCAACATTTATACTTCATGCTCTTCTTCAAGTTGTTGCTCAGTTTCCATACTTAGGTTATGCCAGCGAATGCTATATTTAGTCACCGATTCTTCCATTTTTCTATTATCCAGAGCAAGGTCATCGATCATTATCTTTTTAGTCGCACTGGCGAATCTCTTCTAGAATATAGTTTCCAATTGTATGAAGGTCTTAACAGAGTCATTTAGTAGTTCAACATACCATTTGAAAGTAGTTGGTGTCAAATTGCTGATGAATTATCAGAAGAGTAAGATGTCATTGCCTCCTATGTTCCCACATGCGACATTGAATTGTGCCAAGTATTTCCTAGGGTTGTAAGAACCATTGATGGGGTAAAACTTTGGGACTAAATACTCTTTTGGGTATGGCACTTGGATGTATTCAGTTGAGTACGGGAGACCCTTGCCCACTAGTTTCTTCGCCTGATCAACAACTATAATAGCCTTGATTTTCTTAGTGATGATTCCCTCAAGTTTGTAGCTGTCATTGGCACAAAATTACTTATAATGTTGTTGACCTCATTTTTGTATGAGGTCACTTGGACTAATATTGACTTTAAATCAATCCAAAATCCAGAATTTCAGATCAAAATCTAAGGTCCAAAGGTATTGTCCTAAAGGCCTTTTCCATTGAATTTTCAAACACTTTGAAACCCAGTTAAATGACCTCCGATTCAGAGTCTGTCAGTTGCATTCTTATGGGACATGTCTCTTGAGGCAACCCTTCAAATTTGAGCCCATTCCGAGGTCTCTAACCCCAGAAACGTAATTAAACTCCATAAGCTGTAAAACCTTCAAATATTTACAGCATATGCCACTGGACCTGTCACCTTGAAGATTCTGACCTTAGAGCCTTCACCAAAGCCTCTAGTCACTTCCAGACCATTAATCTAGACCTATTGAATGTTAAACTGTATTTTGGTTGAGCCACTTTGACCCCAAGTTGACCAGGAGTCAAAATGACCAAAATACCCCTATGGGGCTTAAATAGTGATTTCAAACTAAATGAACTCTAAATTGAACGCAACCACTTTCAGCAAGTTTCAAATGTCATTTCAAATCTGTTGGATCCATTCCTAACCCTTGGGTCAACCTGGTTGACCAAGTCAACAGTTTTCACCCAAATGGCCCTTTAAGGGTCCAAATAGGTGTTTTGAACCAAATGACCTTCCTAGACCCTGAAACCACATCCAATAGACTCTAAATATCATTTGAATATGTTGAACCCATTTCCAAACCCTGGACCTAATTGGTTGACCAAGTCAACTAATTTTCGCTTAAGGGCCCATTTAAGCCCTCTTGAACCATTTGACCTATTTGAACCATTCGAACTCTCAAACCATTTTCAAAACCTAATTGAAATCTATTCAAATTTGTTTGAGGTTAAGCCACTTTAATTTTTACTTGGTCAACCATTGACATATGGTCGAATCTTCTTATTTATGAGTTGTTTTAACTAAATAATTAAACCTATGTCTTGATATTCTCTCCAACCTAGTCAATTAATCCCACTTGCTTGCAACCTCAGCACCCCTGGACCCATTGACTAGTCAAACAGTCAATGGGTGGCCAAAGGAGCTTCCAAATGTTTAAAACCCTTAAGCAAATTTTTTAAACTTAAATCCCATTTAATCTCAACTGTTAATATAGGCTCTAGAACCTTCCTAGACCTATTATTGACCTTTGGATCTAGATCCAACAGCCCCTATTGATCCATGTGTCCAAGTGGGGACCAAAGAGGCTTTCCACCTCACTGTCCTTGCCATGTCCTTGCTCCCAGCTTTCCAACCACCCCTATTCAATCCCAGCCGTCCATTGATCCTATGGACATTTGAATAGAGCAAATGAAGCATTTGAGCCCTCATTCATGCCCTAGCTATCTCTCTCCATTCTATCCCCCTTCAAGCTCAAGTCTTTATTGTCCTGAGGATCCCAGAGACTTTTATGCACATTCCCAGCTTGATCCAGCCGGTCAAGGCTCGCCGGCGACTGGATTCCGGCGAGTTCAAGTAAATCTCGGTCCAAGCCATTTTGCCGTCGATCTAGGCGTTGAAAGATCAAGCGATCTTCTACAAAATGGAGCGTGGACAGCCTACAAATGCAACAATTCATTAAACGGGTCAAACCGTCAAGTAACTTGGGTAAAATCTTAAACCCTAGATTAGAAAACTTAGTTTTAATTAACTTTTCGAAAAGTGATTTTTAATCTATGTTTTTGATACCCCATAAATTATGTTCATTAACTAAACCTAGATTTAAAATTTCATGAATTTTGGTCTTCTGGATCGTCCGAACGAGCTCAAAAAACTTTTCTAGGGCTTCGGACGAACTGTGCCTGAACTGCACATTTTTGGAGCCGTTGATCTTCCGATCAACAGCTTCCATTAAGGCATTTGGTCGCATGGTCCATCGTGTATCCAATTCCGTGGTTTCATCTTCCGTCCGGCTAGATCTGGGCGTTCCATTCAGAACAGCGGGATTGACTTTGCGCCGTCTGATCTATCCTAACTGAGATCAAACGGCGGGACTTAATCCCTGCCGTTGATGCAATTCGCCTTCATCCGACGGCCAGGAATGCGGGCTTACGTGGATAAGTTGAAACCGCGTGAAGCCATCCGAAGCTGACGCGTGGCAGACCGCCGCCGCACGTTCTCTAGTCGCCGCGTGGCATTACCGCCACCAGAACCTGTATGTAATACAAATTAATTTTTTTTTAATTGCTTAATTAACAAAAAATTCAAGAAATTGATTAAAAATTAAATAAATATAATTTTTTTTTAAAATAATCAGAAACATAAATCTTTTAATTTAAAATTATAATTATTTCTAAGTATCAAATATATTTTAGATAATTATTAAATACTTAATTTTAAATTTTTAATTAATATTTAATTAAACATTAAGTTAAAATTTTTCCTAATTTTAACATTTTATATGTTAAAATATATAAAATAATAAAATATTCATTTTAAATTAATCCAATTTAAACTATATTTTGAATATTTTATTTTAAATATTATTTAATGATTTAAATATTAAATAATACTTAATCAAAATCAAATTTAAATAACTTTAAGAATTCAAATTTAATTTATTTTAACTTATAAAAATCTAATTAACATATATATATATATATATATATATATATATATATATATATATATATATATATATATATATATATATTTAAATTCAAAATACTCTAACTTTACATTAATTTCAAAATTTGAGTGTTGATCTATTTTGAATTATATTGAATATTTTAATATCTAATTAAATTAATTAAATATTATATTAACTATTTTAAAATTTAAAATCTATTTTTTTTAAATAACTTAAAAAAAAAATAGAGGGTCTCTCAACCCCTAAAATTTTATTTTAATAATATTTTCAATAATTTTATTTTAAAATATGTATGCTTACATACATATGTATTTATATATTTATATATTTTAAAATTTAATTTTAAAATTATATACATTTAAAACCTCAAGAATTTGAGAGATCCTTTGGAATTTTAAACATGGATTGAATACATGAATGGAATTTATGAGGAATTGATTAGTGAATAATTGCATGTTAATTGTTCACTAATCACGTTATTATTCATCTTAATTAATGTTAAATCTTGCATGTATAGGAATCACACACTTGCACTTAGTCTAGGCTCTCCTAGATCGAAGGACTTGTTTGATTATGTGTGTTTAATTATATGTTAAGTTTGAGGGTTAGTTAAAACATTGATTTGGATCCATTAAACCTAGTGTCATTAAGGACAATAATTAAGGACCTATGTTTAGAAAACTTAGAAAAATTTTAGAAATTAGGATATACATCGTTTTGACTTGAAATTTGAACCATTTAAACTTAGTGACATTCTCAACTGAAATAGAAATTTTCACTGAATTTAGAAGTCATTAAGACCTTTAATCATTTTTCCTAAGTTTAAACCCTTAATTAAGCATTAAAACATTCCAAAAAAATGTAATAAATCCAATTTAAATCCAAAAATTATGTTTAACCCCTCTAACTGACCATAATTAAACCCTTAACCAATGAAAATTAAAACCAAAATTATTTGACAGCAAATTAAACCTTAATTTAATTTCAAGTGAAATTGAATATTTAATTAATATAATTAATTAATAATTATTAAAAAAATTCCAAAAGAACTTCCCAAACACTTGGGAATCTCTCCTTAGGTCATTTCTGACCTTTGGAGCTGATTTCAAGGAGTTGGGTTCTCATTTGGGGCAAAATCACAAAAAGGGCCTTTAATCAATGATTTTCAAAAATTCAATAAATAGTCAAAACTTCAAATATTCATAACTAATTCAAGAAAAATCCAAATTAAACAAACTCACTTGAATTCAAATCCTATTAAGGTCTAATATTTATTAAAAATGTTAAAATTCCAGAAAAGCATTAAATTCAAAAAGTCAACAAACCGATCAACTTTAAGTCAAAACTAGTTTAAAATTTCAAACCTTCGTAATAAAATGTAGAAAAATCCGATTTCAACGTACTTACTGTCTAACTGATTGTAGTAAAGTCTAGTATTTTAATAAAATACAAACATTACAGAATTTGAGCTTAATCAAAAAGTCAAATTTTGAACCTTTAATTAATTGATTAAAATATTCCAAAAATTCTTAAAATCTCAAAATCGTTCTAAAACTCTAGAAAATGTTAACTTAATGTTTAAAACATTCAAAAAACCTTTTAAAACACAACAACCATCCTAAAGATGAAGTTTATTGGCTGGACTACTCCGGGCTGCGGGGCTAAGTGTCCTAAGGAGGCTGGTTCCTCGAGCCTGGTGGCACAACGCCACGAATGGATTCCAAGGGGTGTTAAACCTTAAAATTAGATTAATCATTAATTATATAACCTTTTAAAACTTCTAATTCAACTACATTAATTTGGTTTATCGGCTGGACTACTCCGGGCTGCGGGGCTAAGTGTCCTAAGGAGGCTGGTTCCTCGAGCCTGGTGGCACAACGCCACGAATCAGTTAATAACAAATGTAAATTAATCAAACTTTAAAAATCAGCAACCAAACATTTCTAATAAAAATTCGTTAATTCTTAAGCCTTAATCAACCTAAAATGTTTAATTATACCGGGTACCACTGAGTAACCCAGGCCTACGAGGCTGTTAACTTAGCCCCAAGGAAGGTGAAATAAACTCCACGGTCTCGGTGTGAAACAAAGGTGATATCCAACAAATAACTAAATGAATCTTAAAATTAACCTTAAACCATTAATACTTGAATTCAAACTTAAATCCCTTTAATTTTTCAACCAATTGAACCTTAAATAACTTTAACTAATAATCCTAATTAGGACACATCAAAACCACACGATCTACCTCACACACTTTAGATGGTTTACGAGGATCACCGACTCTAGTTTTAGGATAGGCCGGTGTTTTACTTTCTGCAGCTGTGTGCCGAATTTTTGAGTTTTCACTGCATGCTGTTTGCTAGTTTAGAATTGATTGATTGTTTATTTATTTACTGCAATCTGTTTAGCACTTTAAATTTCAAATATATTAATTGCTTGAGATTCATATATCAACTGCTTGACATCAAATATTAACTTCTTGGGACTGTATATACAAATGTTGATTATTAGGAGAACCCTGTAGGATCGAGTCTAGATTTTTCAAATTTGATTAATGTAAATTTGATTTAATTTGTGTTGTAATTTCAAGTGATTTGAGATGGGGTAACATCCAATTTGGGATCCAAAGAGGAAGGGACATCCCTCAGGGGAAATTCCCTATCCATTTGGAGCTCCAAATTAGGATGGTTTTGAAATATCCAAAGAGGAAAGATAACACCCCGATCAAGGGGAAGTTTCTTTTCATTTGGATATTCGGACCCGATGATCCAAGAAGCAGCAGAAGGACAAAGAAGTGGATAACGAGAAGACCCATTCTCAAAGTCACTTGAGTCTTAGGATTAAAATCCGGGTTGTTGTCAGTGGTGCCCGGCCACTTTACTTTCTTGCAATTTTGAGATGTAATAATAAGGCCATTTGCCTACGGACATTCAATTTGATATATTTAATTTGATTGATTTATTTAAATTGATTGCGCATTAGAGATACCTGCTTTTCTAGTCTTTTTACCTGCATGCCGATTTTAATTTGACCTTGAATTCGATCGTAGGCTCTTAAAGACTTAATAAAAATTTTCTATTTAAATCAAATTAAAAATATTTAGGCTCACATAGAAACTCTAACGAATTTAAGAAGTAAGCCCGGGATCGCCGGAAGTTTTCATTTCATAGCATTCATTCAAATTCAAACTTTTAATTGAGTCGATTAGCATGCATCATATTAGCAACTAATTAAAAAAAATCTTTAAATCTTTAATTACATTACCTTAAGCATCAAACCCAGCATAAGTCTAAGGGGTCAATTAAGGATCTTCTCTAGATGTCGACCCCGTTCCTTTATACTTTTCTAATTAACGTCCCTACCCATTCTAACATTAAATGACTTGATACATGTTTTTTTAAAGCGCCTAGGTGGTTTAGCTGGCTCCCCAATCCAGGCCGGGATAAGTCCAGATATGCATTGCACTAGCTAGGTTCGGGTCACTTTTTAGTACCCAATTTAGACTTAGATTCCGAGGCTGGCTCTGGCTATAAGACCTCAACCTCCGGGAATTGAATCCTAACTTTCTAATAAAATTGATCACTTAAATATTAAATCTCTTTCAATCAAATTTAAGCCCAACACTTAAGATAGATTGGAGTGTTTTCTGAAGTAATTCAGAATCTTAAAAACACTCCCTACTCCTCTTCCTTTGACCCCGAAAATAAGTCTTCAATTTTGATCCAATCCCGCTTAAACTTCCAACCTTTACCTCCTTTGACATCCAGCTTTGAAAACCTAAATAAAATTTACACCGCTATTTTAATCGAGAGTTTTCGTAGGAAATTTCGATTTCCTACGATGTAATTAACTACGAGGGCTTGCGCTCGTAGGAGATTTAGAAACCCAGAATTGATTTTTCAAAATTAATTTTTTAAAACCATTAATTAATTATCTTTGGGACAATTCAGATTTCAACGATCGTTACCTCTATTTTCAAAGGATCAATATCTATTGATAACTTCTTTCCTCGGAGAGATATATCAATTTTTATTGTGATTTTGATTATGAAATTAACGGTCACTTATTCAGATTATTGTAGTTAAATAATTGATTGAACATAATTTTGATCATTCGAGATCATATATTATCTCTCATGAGTTCAACTATGATAATTTGGATAACTTTAAAGATTTGAAATTCGAACCAATTAGTGAATGATATTCTTTCCGTTTGAGATGATATATCGTTCCTAATGTTGTGTTCGATTTCAAAACAAAAATTCAAAAAATTAATCTTTCCCAAAGAAAATTAATACATTTTCAAAACTATATATACATAATATTTTTTTTAATCAAAACAAAAATGGCGACTCCGCTGGGGAAAATCTCTCTTTCCATCTTTAATAGCGGTTTGAATTTTATTGAATCGGTAGTCTTAACTACCTTTCTCTCCGTTGGTCCCTCTACCCATTTCTCCCTTGGGTGAGTGTGGCCAACTCAATTAAAACATGTCAAACGAGAGGTGAGTGTAGGAAACCTCCCTTTAAGTTGGGCTTTGACATTTTGCCTCCAACTTGATTGGTAGAGCGAAAGAGTCAAGCCAAAATCTTTCTGTATATGTTGCAAACTTGCATGCGAACAAGTATACAGCATGCTAAGTTTCACAATTTACAGAAAATACTTCAATTTCAAAATCAAAATTTCAAATCCTTCAAGAAAATTCAATCTTTTCAAATTTTAATTGAGCCCCATATTATATCATTATGTATGAAATTGTAACTCCTATGATTTGATACATATGATAGAATATAGACTCATTGCTCAAATTCAATTCTAGAATTTGAATCTTTCTGGCAAAGTCAAGTTTTGACATTTCACTCCCGAACAGCTCGTCGGGGTGAAAGAGTCTGGTTGACTTGTTAAAATCTCCCTCTCTAAATTTTTGGTAACCTTTATGTTGAACACGAGTTCAGTATATTGAGTTTCAAAATAAAGAGGGATGATGTCAGATTTTCAAGCTTTCAAATTCTTTCCAAAATCGTCTAACTTCAACCTTCGTTGCCATATGTTTTATACAATACCCTTGTAATTTAACATAGGCAATACAAATTCAAACTTTTGATTAAACCTAGATTTTGACATTTCACTCTAAGCTAGTCAGTGCAATGAAAGAGTCAAGTCAAGGTCTCTAGATTTTTCCCTAATTTTTGTTAACCATTTTGTTAAAAAAAAAATTAACATTTTGAGTTTCAAAAGTAAAGGAAAATCTCTCAAACCAATTTCAATCGTTGTTGTCATATTTCTTCTATGACATTTTGTTGTGGTTGAACACATGCAATGCAAATCTGAAACTTTCCAATCAATTCTGGGCTTTAACATTTTACCCCCAAATCACTTGGTAGGGTGAAAGAGTTAAGCCTATTCTCTTTGGATCTTCAGGTTACTTTTGTAAACCTGCATATTTGAATAAAAATCAATGTGTTAAGTTTCAAAGTTTGAAGAAGATCTGTTCAATTCAAAGTTCAAAGCCAAATCTAAATTGCAAAATTAAATTCAAGTTTGATTCCAACCTCAAATTCAAATTCAGTCTTGAGCCCAGATTCAATCTAAACTATAAAATTAAGTTTGATTTCAACTTTAAATTCAATCTCAAATTTGAGTTCAAATTCAAACCTAAACTTTGACATTTTTCCCCAAGTCAACTGGTGTAGCGAAAGGGTCAAGTTCAACTCATCAATTTTATGAACCACCGTGTTTAGTGTAAACTGAACACGATTGAGTTATAAAATTTTGAATAAAATCAATCAAACTCAAAACCCAAATGCAATTTCAAATCATTAACTAAAATCATTTTCTTAATTTCAGGAAATCAAGCACTCAAATGGCTGGGAAACTCGTCTTCTCACTGAATAAAGATGTGCCTGTAGAAGAAATTCTTAATGGCAATTTAATTCAGTACGAAATGGAATTTCAAAACCTCAAGATTTCAGTTAATGGAGAAAGAATCTTAGATCTGTTCACTTGTACTCAAGGAAGTTTTCCCTTAGTAGAAGTTACTTTAGGGTCAGGAGCTGATTCCCGCATCTCTATGATGGAAGTCATTGTCGCCCCTGTACCCCCTGTATTCTCTACCCCGGAGGATCAAAACTAGAAGTCAATAATGACAAAAGAGTTACCATCTCAATCTGAGATCGGGTCAAATTCTAGCACCCCTGTCGTCGGTAGGAACAAGACGAAGAATTACCTTCGAAGAGCCAGAAAAAAGAATCTTAAGGCTAGAAAGACTGTTGAATTTGAAGCCTTAGAGAGGGCCGATTTTGAGGCCAATCAAGAGTTCATTGCTCCTTCTACGTACCCTCTCCTTGCATAAAGGAGGGAGGTTGTAGAGATGAGAGCACGATCTTCAATCCACCTACTTGACTACTACACAGAAAGACTCGAGCAAGAAAGAATTGAGCGATCACTAGCAATAGGCCAAAGGCCCCCAGCTGATGGTTATGATCTGTCCACTCTACTAGAAGAGGTTAAGGCGCGTTACTATACGTGTCACACTACATCATTTGTAGAGGAGGAGGAGTAGAAACCACTCGGGGTGCCACTCTCTTAACTACTAGTATAGTAGGAATTTGAGAGGGGAAATAATCTAAGATTATATCAGATAGTGATACCGCCAAAATTTAAATTTTGTCGGGATCCTATCACGATAAATCTTTTGATTACAGTAATGTCGTGCCTCCTAGGGATAGTGCAGATCCTATAACAGACTCTTCCTCTAAAGAGATTATAGGAATTCAATTCCATGTTGACAAGGGTGTTGCCACCTAGACTTGTAACTTCTTAAGGAAAGTTTCAATCTCTCAAGTGTACTAAATCTTGATTTTCAAGATAGTTGATTAACCTTTCTAATCAAAAATGACCTCTACCTTAAGTCTTAAGCTGGAGAGAGTTGTAGTTGATTCCATCAAATGTTTGAATACACCTCCCTCCCACCGCTTCTGTGAGTTGAATTAACTTTTGAGTTAAAATTTATTCCAATTTAAAGTTGATTCTAGAAATGAAAATTTTATCAATCTTCTAGCAATTTTCTATCTAAATAGAAGATTCACGCATACCTAAAATCTATTCAATGATTTTCAAAAGTCAAGTTGATACGCTTTTTCAAAAGATTGAATGTGCTTTGAGGATTATTCTTCCTTGTATAAGAGAACGAATTTTCTTCTCTAATACTTGAGATATAATCCCAGCATTCAAAATAGAAAGATCAATCAATTTAAGGTATTTAAAGAAAGTGGAGCGTCTTCTCGAATTCAATTGAAATTAAAAGATGCGCGAATGCGCCAAGAATCAAGAAATGCACGAAGTGCACCAAAAGCCAAAAGATGCGCAGTATGCGCCACCAGAAAAGAAAAAGAAGAAGAGTAAGATGGCTTCCTTCCACTAAATCCTTGAATCTTAAAATAACTCAATAACCTTCAAGTACTTGACTTTGAAAATCCTGAATTTAGATTCTTCAACATGCACGAATTTTCTATTAGATAGAAGGACATGTGCACGAAAATTGAAAATATCAAATTTCTCTCTTCAACTTAAACCTTTTTGAAGTTAATTTTAATTCAAAATTTATTTAAGGGAGACCCCAATTTAGTTTCTACAAAACTTGGTCTGGGTCAACAAAACCTAAATCCTAAAATCCTTTCAGATTAATCGGAGTCGACTCTACTTCTCACTGCACTTCTAAATTTATTCCCACATGTCGTTCCGACAGGGTCCAAAAAGTTAGAGGAAATTTCTTAATAGAAAGATCGAATCTTCCACTCCTGAAAAGAATTCAAATCATGTCCTTGAGAAATGTGTGTAAATCCTTACACATAGGCATATCTTCCTTTAAGAGCCTTTTTCAACAAAATTACACTCTATACTGGGTCCAAGATCAAACCCACTAGAGGAGTATTTTGTAATACTGGAAATTGCCGTTCAAAATCAAACCACGATTGAGCAGAGTGCCCGACTCCAATTTGAGGAGTTCGAGGCCTTGTAGAGTTTGTCTTTAAGGCTCAGTAAAGCTCAGAATTGTCTGAAGCCTGATTGGTTAAAGGTTGTGATAAGATAGAGCAACTTAGAACCTTCCAAGGAGGAGACTTGGTCTAGGTTCTTTGGATGCATATCTTAG
Source organism: Dendrobium huoshanense (assembly GCA_016618105.1). Taxonomy (NCBI): domain Eukaryota; kingdom Viridiplantae; phylum Streptophyta; class Magnoliopsida; order Asparagales; family Orchidaceae; genus Dendrobium; species Dendrobium huoshanense. Next base: position 26,162,512 of record CM028355.1, read on the forward strand.
CCTACCGAGAAATCGGTGGAAAAGCTTGAGCCAACTTAAGAGTGTCCTCCTGTAGTTGAGACGATCTTTGAAAAAATTTCAAACATTAATTGATCAACCCTGGAGAATGCCACTTGATATTTTTAAATGTTAGGGAGGCTCTTCAGGAAGTACCATGCCAGATGAGTGTCAAATTTAAAGTCAATAAAAAGTCTTCGAATTTCCTGGATTAAAGAAATTTCTTAATTCAAAATCAAACATTTGAAACTTTCAAAATTCAATTTTAAAAATCAAATTCAAACACATTCAATTCAAAATCAAATCAGTTCAAATTAAAAAAAAATCATTCAAATCTCAAATTTTAAAATTCAAACTCGATCCTCTATGTAGAGCAAGTTTCTTCTACATACGATCAATTTAAGCTCGATCCTTTGTGTAGAGCAAGTTTCCTCTACATACGGTCAATTTAAGCTCGATCCTCTATGTGGAGCAAGTTTCCTCCACATATGATCATCCAGACCCGGTTCTTTGTGTAGAGCAAGTTTCCTCTCCACAAGACCGTCCGCTAGTGGTGGAGCATGCCCTCTGTGGCACCACCCTGGCATTTGAGTTAAACAATTTGTGATGGAGCATGCCCTTCGTGGCGCCATCCTAATTCGTATCCGTTAGTGGTGGAGCATGCCCTCTGTGGCACCACCCTAGCATTTGAGTTAAACGATTAGTGATGGAGCGTGCCCTTCATGGCGCCATCCTAATTCGTATCCGTTTGTGGTGGAGCATGCCCTCTGTGGCACCACCCTAGCATTTGAGTTAAGAGATTAGTGGTGGAGCGTGCCCTTCGTGGAGCCATCCTAATTCGTATCCGTTAGTGGTGGAGCATGCCCTCTATGGCACCACCCTAGCATTTGAGTTAAGAGATTAGTGGTGGAGCGTGCCCTTCGTGGCGCCATCCTAATTCGTATCCGTTAGTGGTGGAGCATGCCCTCTGTGGCACCACCCTAGCATTTGAGTTAAGCGATTAGTGGTGGAGCGTGCCCTTCGTGGCGCCATCCTAATTCGTATCCGTTAGTGGTGGAGCATGCCCTCTGTGGCACCACCCTAACATTTGAGTTAAACGATTAGTGGTGGAGCGTGCCCTTCATGACGCCATCCTAATTCGTATCCGTTAGTGGTGGAGCATGCCCTCTGTGGCACCACCCTAACATTTGAGTTAAACGATTAGTGGTGGAGATGCCCTTCGTGGCGCCATCCTAATTCGTATCCGTTAGTGCTGGAGCATGCCCTCTGTGGCACCACCCTAGCATTTGAGTTAAACGATTAGTGGTAGAGCATGCCCTCTGTGGCACTACCCTAATAAATTTAAATCTTGATTCCCTAAGGATGAATTTTTTATTCCCTTAAGATCAAAATCCTAAATTTAATCCTCTAGGGTTAGGACTTTCCTTCCCTTAGAATCATTTTCAAATTTAATCATCTAGGGTTAGGACTTTCCTTCCCTTAGAATTAATTTCAAACTCAATTCCTTAGGGTTACACTTTCCATTCCCTTATGATTAAAATTCCAGACTTGATCTTTAAGCTCGGTCAACGCCAATATGTGCAATAGAACTTCGTTCTATTACGCATATTGGGGGTCCATTTGTTGACCTCATTTTTGTATGAGGTCAGTTGGACTAATATTGACTTTAAATCAATCCAAAATCCAGAATTTCAGATCAAAATCCAAGGTCCAAAGGTATTGTCCTAAAGGCCTTTTCCATTGAATTTTCAAACACTTTGAAACCCAGTTAAATGACCTCCGATTCAGAGTCTGTCAGTTGCATTCTTATGGGACATGTCTCTTGAGGCAACCCTTCAAATTTGAGCCCATTCTGAGGTCTCTAACCCCAGAAACGTAATTAAACTCCATAAGCTGTAAAACCTTCAAATATTTACAGCATATGCCACTGGACCTGTCACCTTGAAGATTCTGACCTTAGAGCCTTCACCAAAGCCTCTAGTCACTTCCAGACCATTAATCTAGACCTATTGAATGTTAAACTGTATTTTGGTTGAGCCACTTTGACCCCAAGTTGACCAGGAGTCAAAATGACCAAAATACCCCTATGGGGCTCAAATAGTGATTTCAAACCAAATGAACTCTAAATTGAACGCAACCACTTTCAGCAAGTTTCAAATGTCATTTCAAATCTGTTGGATCCATTCCTGACCCTTGGGTCAACCTGGTTGACCAAGTCAACAGTTTTGACCCAAATGGCCCTTTAAGGGTCCAAATAGGTGTTTTGAACCAAATGACCTTCCTAGACCCTGAAACCACATCCAATAGACTCTAAATATCATTTTGAATCTGTTGAACCCATTTCCAAACCCTGGACCTAATTGGTTGACCAAGTCAACTAATTTTTGCTTAAGGGCCCATTTAAGCCCTCTTGAACCATTTGACCTATTTGAACCATTCGAACTCTCAAACCATTTTCAAAACCTAATTGAAATCTATTCAAATTTGTTTGAGGTTAAGCCACTTTAATTTTGACTTGGTCAACCATTGACATATGGTCGAATCTTCTTATTTATGAGTTGTTTTAACTAAATAATTAAACCTATGTCTTGATATTCTCTCCAACCTAGTCAATTAATCCCTCTTGCTTGCCACCTCAGCACCCCTGGACCCATTGACTAGTCAAACAGTCAATGGGTGGTCAAAGGAGCTTCCAAATGTTTAAAACCCTTAAGCAAATTTGTTAAACTTAAATCTCATTTAATCTCAACTGTTAATATAGGCTCTAGAACCTTCCTAGATCTATTATTGACCTTTGGATCTAGATCCAACAGCCCCTATTGATCCATGTGTCCAAGTGGGGACCAAAGAGGCTTTCCACCTCACTGTCCTTGCCATGTCCTTGCTCCCAGCTTTCCAACCACCCTCAGGACAGATGGCAGCTATCTAGAAGCTCCCAAATTCAATCCCAGTCGTCCATTGATCCTATGGACATTTGAATAGGGCAAATGAAGCATTTGAGCCCTCATTCATGCCCTAGCTATCTCTCTCCATTCTAGCCCCCTTCAAGCTCAAGTCTTTATTGTCCTGAGGATCCCAGAGACTTTTCTGCACATTCCCAGCTTGATCCAGCCGGTCAAGGCTCGCCGGCGACTGGATTCCAGCGAGTTCAAGTAAATCTCAGTCCAAGCCATTTTGCCGTCGATCTAGGCGTTGAAAGCTCAAGCGATCTTCTACAAAATGGAGCGTGGACAGCCTACAAATGCAACAATTCATTAAATGGGTGAAACCGTCAAGTAACTTGGGTAAAATCTTAAACCCTAGGTTAGAACACTTAGTTTTAATTAACTTTTCGAAAAGTGCTTTTTAATCTATGTTTTTGATAACCCATAAATTATGTTCATTAACTAAACCTAGATTTAAAATTTCATGAATTTTGGTCGTCTGGATCGTCCGAACGAGTTCAAAAACTTTTCTAGGGCTTCGGACAAACTGCGCCTGAACTGCACGTTTTTGGAGCCGTTGATCTTCCGATCAACGGCTCCGATTAAGGCATTCGGTCGCATGGTCCATCGTGTATCCAATTCCGTGGTTTCATCTTCCGTCCGGCTAGATCTGGGCGTTCCATTCAGAACAGCGGGATTGACTTTGCGCCGTCTGATCTATCCTAACTGAGATCAAACGGCGGGACTTAATCCCTGCCGTTGATGCAATCCGCCTTCATCCGACGGCCAGGAATGCGAGCTTACGTGGATAAGTTGAAACCGCGTGAAGCCAACCGAAGCTGACGCGTGGCAGACCGCCGCCGCACGTTCTCTAGTCGCCGCGTGGCATTACCGCCGCCAGAACCTGTATTTAATACAAATTAATTTTGTTTTAATTGCTTAATTAACAGAAAATTCAAGAAATTGATTAAAAATTAAATAAATATAATTTTTTTTTAAATATTCAGAAACTTAAATCCTTTAATTTAAAATTATAATTATTTCTAAGTATCAAATATATTTTAGATAATTATTAAATACTTAATTTTAAATATTTAATTAATATTTAATTAAACATTAAGTTAAATATTTTCCTAATTTTAAAAGTTTATATGTTAAAATATATAAAATAATAAAACATTCATTTTAAATTAATCCAATTTAAACTATATTTTGAATATTTTATTTTAAATATTAATTAATTATTTAAATACTAATTAATACTTAATCAAAATCAAATTTAAATAACTTTAAGAATTCAAATTTAATTTATTTTAACTTATAAAAATCTAATTAATATATATATATATATATATATATATATATATATATAAATTCAAAATACTCTAACTTTACATTAATTTCAAAATTTGAGTGTTGATCTATTTTGAATAATTTGAATTATATTGAATATTTTAATATCTAATTAAATTAATTTATTATTATATTAACTATTTTAAAATTTAAAATCTATTTTTTAAATAACTTAAAAAAAATAGAGGGTCTCTCAATCCCTAAAATTTTATTTTAATAATATTTTCAATAATTTTATTTTAAAATATGTATGCTTACATACATATGTATTTATATATTTATATATTTTAAAATTTAATTTTAAAATTATATACATTTAAAACCTCAAGAATTTGAGAGATCCTTTGGAATTTTAAACATGGATTGAATACATGAATGGAATTTATGGGGAATTGATTAGTGAATAATTGCATGTTAATTGTTCACTAATCACGTTATTATTCATCTTAATTAATGTTAGTTCTTGCATGTATAGGAATCACACACTTGCACTTAGTCTAGGCTCTCCTAGATCTAAGGACTTGTTTGATTATGTGTGTTTAATTATATGTTAAGTTTGAGGCTTAGTTAAAAAAATTGATTTGGATCCATTAAACCTAGTGTCATTAAGGACAATAATTAAGGACCTATGTTTAGAAAACTTAGAAAATTTTAGAAATTAGGATATACATCGTTTTGACTTGAAATTTGAACCATTTAAACTTAGTGACATTCTCAACTGAAGTAGAAATTTTCACTGAATTTAGAAGTCATTAAGACCTTTAATCATTTTTCCTAAGTTTAAACCCTTAATTAAGCATTAAAACATTCCAAAAAAAATGTAATAAATCCAATTTAAATCCAAAAATTATGTTTAACCCCTCTAACTGACCATAATTAAACCCTTAACCAATGAAAATTAAAACCAAAATTATTTGACAGCAAATTAAACCTTAATTTAATTTTAAGTGAAATTGAATATTTAATTAATATAATTAATTAATAATTATTAAAAAAATTCCAAAAGAACTTCCCAAACACTTGGGAATCTCTCCTTAGGTCATTTCTGACCTTTGGAGCTGATTTCAAGGAGTTGGGATCTCATTTGGGGCAAAATCACAAAAAGGGCCTTTAATCAATGATTTTCAAAAATTCAATAAATAGTCAAAACTTCAAATATTCATAACTAATTCAAGAAAAATCCAAATTAAACAAACTCACTTGAATTCAAATCCTATTAAGGTCTAATATTTATTAAAAATGTTAAAATTCCAGAAAAGCATTAAATTCAAAAAGTCAACAAACCGGTCAACTTTAAGTCAAAACTAGTTCAAAACTTCAAACCTTCGTAATAAAATGTAGATAAATCCGATTTCAACGTACTTACTGTCTAACTGATCGTAGTAAGGTCTAGTATTTTAATAAAATACAAACATTACAGAATTTGAGCTTAATCAAAAAGTCAAATTTTGAACCTTTAATTAATTGATTAAAATATTCCAAAAATTCTTAAAAACTCAAAATCGTTCTAAAACTCCAGAAAATGTTAACTTAATGTTTAAAACATTCAACAAACCTTTTAAAACACAACAATCATCCTAAAGACGAAGTTTATTGGCTGGACTACTCCGGGCTGCGGGGCTAAGTGTCCTAAGGTGGCTAGTTCCTCGAGCCTGGTGGCACAACGCCACGAATGGATTCCAAGGGGTGTTAAAACTTAAAATTAGATTAATCATTAATTATCTAACATTTTAAAACTTCTAATTCAACTACATTAATTTGGTTTATCGGCTGGACTACTCTGGGCTGCGGGGCTAAGTGTCCTAAGGAGGCTGGTTCCTCGAGCCTGGTGGCACAACGCCATGACTCAGTTAATGACAAATGTAAATTAATCAAACTTTAAAAATCAGCAACCAAACATTTCTAATAAAAATTCGTTAATTCTTAAGCCTTAATCAACCTAAAATGTTTAATTATACCGGGTACCACTGGGTAACCCAGGCCTACGAGGCAATTAACTTAGCCCCAAGGAAGGTGAAATAAACTCCACAGTCTCGGTGTGAAACAAAGGTGATATCCAACAAATAACTAAATGAATCTTAAAATTAACCTGAAACCATTAATACTTAAATTCAAACTTAAATCCCTTTAATCTTTCAACCAATTGAACCTTAAATAACTTTAACTAATACACCTAATTAGGACACATCAAAACCACACGATCTACCTCACACACTTTAGATGGTTTGCTAGGATCACCGACTCTAGTTTTAGGATAGACCGGTGTTTTACTTTCTACAGCTGTGTGCCGAATTTTTGAGTTTTCACTGCATGCTGTTTGCTAGTTTAGAATTGATTGATTGTTTATTTATTTACTGCAATCTGTTGAGCACTTTAAATTTCAAATATATTAATTGCTTGAGATTCATATATCAACTGCTTGGGATCAAATATTAACTGCTTGGGACTGTATATACAACTGTTGATTATTAGGATAACCCTGCAGGATCGAGTCTAGATTTTTCAATTTTGATTAATGTAAATTTGATTTAATTTGTGTTGTAATTTCAAGTGATTTGAGATGGGGTAACATCCAATTTGGGATCCAAAGAGGAAGGGACATCCCTCAGGGGAAAGTCCCTATCCATTTGGAGCTCCAAATTAGGATGGTTTTGAAATATCCAAAGAGGAAAGATAACACCCCGATCAAGGGGAAGTTTCTTTTCATTTGGATATTCGGACCCGACGATCCAAGAAGCAGCAGAAGGACAAAGAAGTGGATAACGAGAAGACCCATTCTCAAAGTCACTTGAGTCTTAGGATTAAAATCCGGGTTGTTGTCAGTGGTGCCTGGCCACTTTACTTTCTTGCGATTTTGAGATATAATAATAAGGGCATTTGCCTACGGACATTCAATTTGATATATTTAATTTGATTGATTTATTTAAATTGATTGCGCATTAGAGATACCTGCTTTTCTAGTCTTTTTACCTGCATGCCGATTTTGATTTGACCTGGAATTTGATCGTAGGCTCTTAAGGACTTAATAAAAATTTTCTATTTAAATCAAATTAAAAATATTTAGGCTCACATAGAAACTCTAACGAATTTAAGAAGTAAGCCCGGGATCGCCGGAAGTTTTCATTTCATAGCATTCATTCAAATTCAAACTTTTAATTGAGTCGATTAGCATGCATCATATTAGCAACTAATTAAAAAAAAATCTTTAAATCTTTAATTACATTACCTTAAGCATCAAACCCAGCATAAGTCTAAGGGGTCAATTAAGGATCTGTTCTAGATGTCGACCCCGTTCCTTTATATTTTTCTAATTAACGTCCCTACCCATTCTAACATTAAATGACTTGATACATGTTTTTTTAAAGCGCCTAGGTGGTTTAGCTGGCTCCCCAATCCAGGCCGGGATAAGTCCAGATATGCATTGCACTAGCTAGGTTCGGGTCACTTTTTAGTACCCAATTTAGACTTAGATTCCGAGGCTGGCTCTGGCTATAAGACCTCAACCTCCGGGAATTGAATCCTAACTTTCTAATAAAATTTATCACTTAAATATTAAATCTCTTTCAATCAAATTTAAGCCCAACACTTAAGATAGATTGGAGTATTTTCTGAAGTAATTCAGAATCTTAAAAACACTCCCTACTCCTCTTCCTTTGACCCCGAAAATAAGTCTTCAATTTTGATCCAATCCCGCTTAAACTTCCAACCTTTACCTCCTTTGACATCCAGCTTTGAAAATCTAAATAAACTTTACACCGCTATTTTAATCGAGAGTTTTCGTAGGAAATTTCGATTTCCTACGATGTAATTAACTACGAGGGCTTGCGCTCGTAGGAGATTTAGAAACCCAGAATTGATTTTTCAAAGTTAATTTTTTAAAACCATTAATTAATTATCTTTGGGACAATTCAGATTTCAACGATCGTTACCTCTATTTTCAAAGGATCAATATCTATTGATAACTTCTTTCCTCGGAGAGATATATCAATTTCTATTGTGATTTTGATTATGAAATTAACGGTCACTTATTCAGATTATTGTAGTTAAATAATTGATTTAACATAATTTTGATCTTTCGAGATCATATATTATCTCTCATGATTTTGACTATGATAATTTGGATAACTTTAAAGCTTTGAAATTCGAACCAATTAGTGAATGATATTCTTTTCGTTTGAGATGATATATCGTTCCTAATGTTGTGTTCGATTTCAAAACAAAAATTCAAAAAATTAATCTTTCCCAAAGAAAATTAATACATTTTCAAAACTATATATTCATAATATTTTTTTTAATCAAAACAAATGTCCTATGGAGTGGGTTGGAGGGTAATTTTATTAACTTCATTACCAACTTTAGGAGTGCTCCATACTCCAAAAACTTGAGGCATTTGAATGTTTGGAGGATCTGAATGAGGAATTAGCATGACACTAATAGCAGCATTTCCTTGATTCATATCTAATAGAGGGTTTTGTGTCCAATTGATCATATACGTTTGATTCATATCTCAACAATTTGATGCCACTAAGGAATGTAATGGCTCTAGCCATAAAAGATATTTCTTGGTGCCATTTGACAGCAAAACCACTTATTTTAGAGGGCCCCGGGTCAAAACCATTCATCTTGCGGTGCTATTTGGTGACAAAACCATTGGTTAGAGGATACATATTATATCCTTACTGGTAGGAAATTATTTGAGAATGTATCTTAGTAATATTTTGGACTAAGCATTAGCTCCATGTGAACTGAAGTAAATTTTAATTTGTCCACCTCGGTAAACTATTGCGAAGGGTGGATGATTTTGTTTTGAATGGTTGATGATTGAATTTTAATTTTTAAATATTTTTAATTTGGAATGATTTTATACTTTTGGATCTTCATGAGTATTTGGGTGAAATTTGAAATATTTAGAGTTAACCCCTCCATTTGAGATTTGCATTCAACATAGTCATTATTGAGGTATGTGAAATTACTTCCATTTATGGATTAAACCTTACCAACTCTATTGAGCTATCGATAGAGGATTAGGTTTCATAGGTTTTAGACCTTTAGTAGTGAATTTTTATTTTTTTAAAGGCTTTGAAGGCCTAATATGAATGTACTAATATAAAAATCTCGGTCGACCTTATGACTGTATATTTATTTAATGGTTCGAGTCATGTCGACTGCTATCTACTTACATAGAAGGATCAGGATAAAACCTAGGTTTTATCGTCGAACCCATATAACATCCCTAGAGGTCACATGTGTACCCTTAAGACGGTTGTCTGGGCCCATGCGGGTGAATGATTTTATCGATGAATCTTTCTTATAAAGGGTCGTGAAGGACTAATATTAAGGTATAAAATAAATATCCCAGTCGATCTTATTACCTCATATTTATTTAATGGTTTGAACCATGTCGAGAAGAATTGGATTTGAACTTAGACTCATCATTTAGCTCGCATAGTATCCCTAGATGTCACGTGTGTACGAAAATATGTTCATCGGGGTCCATATAGGTTTTGTGATTGCACTTACCCCGTTTATGTACCGATGTATATACAAATTATGGTGCATGTAAAGGGATATTTTTGGGACATTTGATTCTATATAGTTATGTGGGAAACCCTCATTTGAATGTATCATTCTTTTTGAAGCTTATATACGTCTTCTGTCTGCTTGTATACAGGTTGCAGATTTGTTGGCTTGGCATCATAAAGGTTATTTTTCTGCAGGATATGGGTTGACTGTTGTACACTACTAGTTAATTCTTGCCAATGGATAGTAATGCACTAATAAATTTCCTATTTTTCGTAACCCTTCTATATTTGCTCTTGGGTAGCATATTATATGCACACCCATTATTCATTGAGGAACTAGCAAGCCACATTAATCTTAACTAATTCAATGTTTAGAACCTGGTTGAAATAAGATTTGTTGCAAAGTTGGTTTCATGAATTATGGTTTTGATGATAGCAAACAATATGACTGTCCTTTTTCTACTGATATTTCAGGGCCAAGAGATCAGACGACAAATGGAACCAGCTCAAGATTGGGTAGATTAGAGTTGAGTCAGTCTGTAACTTTTCTTTTCTCTTTCATGAGTCAAATGTAAATCTTGGAAGTGTCTGAAGATAAGTAACCCTACACACACACACACTTTAGTGATTCTTTCTTACTGATTTAGAATTTCTATTTTTACTCACATCATCCCGGTCAATATAAATATCGTCTTAGACGATCGAGTTTAAAATAGAAACCCTAATCAGGACTCCTAGCCAAGGTAGCCGTCATTAGGATATCATCCTGTACGATACTTGTATCGGCTAGGATGATATGCTCAAAATAGAAAGAATTCATCAACATGATCTATTTAGGCATTCTTTATTTTTGGATATCGGCCAAAATGATCATGTATCATTCTGAACAATTTGATACAATTATGGCTTAATTGATCAGATAATTAAGGAAAGAAATTAAGAATGATTGATACTAGCACATTATCCGGGATGATCTTAATATCATCCTGGATGATCAGTTCAAAAACCTTAGTTTCTTCTGGACGATCAACATCGGCCAGATCATATTCAGGGCTATGTTCTAGACGATTTACCTCTGATTTGAACTAATCGACTGGGACGATCGTGAGATTGTCCTGTTCAATCAAGCTAATTTTGAATCATCTAGATCCCCATTCAGGGTGATGTTCAGTACGATAGTCCACGATTTGTACTGATAGTCAAGGATGATATCCATATTGTCCTGGACGATAATGTTGGTTCTTGAAATTTTATTTAAAGGATTTGATTTTTCTCATGTATGAGACCTTGAGTGCAGCCGTCTTGACCTAAGAGATCCTTGGGAGAGAGAGAGAGAGAGAGAGAGAGAGAGAGAGAGAGAGAGAGAGAGAGAGAGAGAGAGAGAGAGAGAGAGAGAGAGAGAGAGAGAGAGAGAGAGAGAGAGAGAGAGAGAGAGAGAGAGAGAGAGAGAGAGAGAGAGAGAGAGAGAGAGAGAGAGAGAGAGAGAGAGAGAGAGAGAAAGAGAGGAACTTGTGAGGGGGAGTTTGTGAGAGGGTTCACAAGGGTTACTCCAAGCAAGGTTCCAAGTCGTCTTCTGTGGTCTTCATCCTTCGTTATTGGGAGGTTCTTGAGAGGTCTTCTTCAGCAAAAGGTCTGGGTTCTCTGCCAGCTTCAGGAGAAAGTAAAAAGACTTGGTTCTCTACCGCTCCGAGGTTGGTGAAAAGGAGTAGGGTGTAAAGGCTTCTCCGCCTAGCCGTGGGAGCTTAACGAGAGACACTTACTTAGTGCAATACCTGGAGGGTGCTTCCAAGGAGTGGACGTACGTCAAGTTGACCGAACCACTATAAACCATTGTGTTCTTTTTCCTGCTTCCACATTTTAATTTTTCGCAATTATTTTACTGTGGTGATTTTGTTTTGTGCTTATTGTGATTTGATCTAAGAAAGATTTTTTAAAATTCCAATTCACCCCCCCCCCCCCCCCCCTCTTGGTTAGCCTTGGGATAATTCTGAAGGGCTTAACATTCCTAACGAACTTTCAAGTGGTATAAGAGCAGATTTCATAAAAACTGAGTTTAAAAACTTTTTAAATTTTGATCTATGGCTAACTTTGGGAATCGCAATATAATGGAAGGGTATTATATTACATGATCACCTTTGTTTGAAAATATACCTTTTGATTTTTGGAAAACTCGCATGTCTACTTTTTTATAATCATCTGATTATCGCATGTGGATGCTTATTAAAGAAGGATATTCTCTACCTTCTCGTGAACTTATGGAATTAAAACTGAAGTGCCTTTTACTTAATGGACTTTTGATGAAAGAGATTTAACTAAACTAAGTGTGAAGTGTTTGAATTATTTTTTCTGTGCTTTTAAAATCTGAAGACTACATGCGTGTTTCTACTTGCTCTACTAGAAAAGAGATTTGGGATAGGTTGTGCATTACTTATAAAGGAACCAATGAAGTTAAGCAATCTCGTTTGAATATTCTCTTGCATGACTACGAACTTTTCCGTATGAAACCTCTGAATCAATTTCTGATATGTATACAAGGCTTACTCAAATTGTAACTTCTTTGCATGCCTTAAGAAGAGAACTTTCAAACTATAAAAAAGTGAACAAAATTTTAAGATGCTTGCCTTTCTCTTTTGATGCTAAAATCATTTCAATCACTGAGTCTAAAGATTTGAATACCTATTCGATTGATAACTTACTTGGCTCACTCATTGCTTTCGAGCAATAGGTGAATCAAAGAAATCTTAATGCAGATGAGAAAAGAAAGAATAAAACTGTGGTATTAAAGGTCAATGATACAAACTCTAATTCTTCCGGGTCTGAAAGCGATGATATTGCCTTAATCACAAGACAATTCAAAAGCTTTCTAAGGAAGAGTCACAAGCATCGTCAAAATTGGAGGAAATGTAAGGATAACAAATATTCTAAAGGATCTTCTGATGTTGTTTGTTTTGAATGCAGGAAGCCTGGACATGTCAGAGCAGATTGTCCTACACTTCAAGATCACCCAAGCAAAGAAAAGGGTGAGGAAAAACCCAAGCTCAGGAAGGACAAGAAAAGTGTTATGGGCAGAATCTGTATCTGATTCCTCTGAGACTGATCCTGAGTAAGAGACAACAAACTTGTGCTTAATGGCAAAAGATCATCTTTATCAAAGTGATGCTGAAGAGGTATGTAAACCAACTTATGATCAATTATTTGAAATTTGTGAGAAAATTCATGCATCATACAAAAAACTTAAGAAAACTCATGCTAGTTTGAAGTTTGAGCTTTTGAATTTACAAAAAGAGCATGAAATTATTCTCAAAGATCACTCAACGATTGATTCAAATCACATGGTTTTACTTGATGAATTTGATGAATTAAATAAAAAGCATTTGGAATTGATTAATGAGCATGATTCATTAAAAGCATCACACACCTCACTTGAATCTGATTTTAAGAAATCTAAAGAGATGGAGAAAAATTTGATGAGTAAGAATGCTGCTTTAGAAAGTACTAACTCGAGGTTTAAAACTGAATTGGAAATAATTAAAAGAAATTAGATGACACCCACTTTTGATCTAAAGTCAAGATCTAGGAAGAGGCATTACAATCCAAACCATTTAAAAAATCCTTTTTCTAGTGTTAGATGCTTTTCATGTGGCATGCTAGGACACATCTCACACACTTGCACTGTTCACCATAGTACACATTGGGTGTGGAGACCCAAATTACATGATTCAGAGCATAACACACATACATTTCATTCTACCTTTTATAAGAAGGGACCCAAACCCGTTTGGGTTCCTAAATCTGATGGTTGTTAATTTTTGTAGGAATGCTCTCATCAAAGACCTCGTGAGAGCATATGATTCTTGGACAAATGGAAGCTATCAGCTCATAATTGCTTAAACTTGCTACTTAATAAATTCTTGAAATGCATGTTTTGATAATTAATATTTTCTATCTTTTGTGCTTGTTTCTTTTTAGTTATTTTTGTTTTTTTTTCATTCCTTTTCTTTATGATGATTTTCCTAGTTCTTAAATTTTGGAGATTTATAACCAATGATTAGCATATCTAAATCGGTTAAAGGGAGAAATATCGTTGATGGTTCCCCCCCCCCCCCCCTCTAACATCTTTAAGTGGTATAATTTTTCTTTTCTAAACAAAAGTCTATCTCAAATTAACAACTAGTTTTTGAAATTAAGAACTTTTCCATCTTACTACAGTATTCTACCTTATATTTATAATATTCAAAGCTTTTATATATCTTTCAAGGTAAATGAAATCTTGTCATTGCACTTATCATATGAATTTGAGTCTGCTTTGTGGTCCATTCTTCCTTATATTAGAGAGTGAGTTTTTCTTCTCTATTATCTGGAAGATCTACTCACAACTAATTATATTTTAAGAGTTGTTGAAAAAGGGATCTAGCTTGCAAGAACAAGAAAAAGAAAAAGACCAATGATGCCAAAAACAAAAAGATGCGCAATGACGCCAAATTGAAAATTTTATCAAAAATCAAAAGATGCGCAAAGAGCGCCATTCAACTTGATAAGAGACATAAAATGAGCCCACATTAGATAATCTTTCCCCTCTTTCAAACTTTTAAAATTTAAGAAGAATTCATGAATTACTTGATATTTTCAAAGGCTTGATTTTGAAGTTCTATGATTGAGACAAATTGCTATGGTATATTATTTTATGAGATATTTTTTTTTGTAACCAAGTTTTGAACGGATCTTCTTTTTACCCAATTAGTTTGATATGAGTTAGGCCTTTTGTTTTCAAAAGATAATTTTTACCCTGAAAGAAGTATGAGTTAGGGTTTAATAGGATCGAATATTCTACCATTTTCAGATTGTGACATTGTCAACTCTTTGATCTTTTGAATCTCTAAAATTTAATTACTTGGGAAATTTGTCATATGGATGCTTTGCTAAAACAAAAAAAATTAGAAAAAAAAAATAAAAAAAAAATTCGTTTTTCTTTCCTTTGCTGGTTTTTAGTTTTTCGTTGTTATTTTTAGCTTTTTATTTTGTTATATTTTTTTTGGGCTTTCTCTGATCATCTCCATCTTTCATTAGTTTCCAAATTCTTGTCACATCATCCTGGCCGATATCTATATCGTCCTGGATGATATGATATTTTCTCTTCAAAATTCCATATGTTGAACTTTTTTGAGCTTGCTGTAAATCATCATCCCGGACAATACCTTATCGTCCTGGATGATCTGATCGAACTATGTTACAATAATCTTAATCATCTTGGCTGATACAATTTTTGTCATGGTCGATGCATTTATGGTCATCATCCTTGCCGATACACCGGGTCGTCCTGAATAATCAACGTGTCTGTACATTTAAAATCTATAAAATTGCCCCGGACGATCCATTATTGGACAATCATCCTGGCCGATCTACTATTCGTCCTAGACGATACATGTCGCATAAATTTAAAACCTTTTAAATTCGGCCAGTACTATTAATTATTGAGCATCATCCTGGACGATACACCTAATCGGCCTGGACGATCCGCTTTTTCAACGGTTATCCAGCTTGACTCCTCGGGATGATCGCTTTTGTCTTATCGTCCTGGCCGATATCTGATCGGCCTGGATGATTGGGCCATCTTTTTGACCAATCGGGCTGTATGCAATAATTGAACCAGATTGTCCTTGACGATTCTACGATTGTCCTGGACGATGTGGTCGTTTCTTTAAATTCAGGCCTTCCAGCCATTGTTTTTCATCTCAAGCTTCTCCTCCTCTCTTATTTACTTACTGTTTTCTTAATATGGCTGGGGGAATGCATGTTCGTCAAGCGTCGGGAATTTCTTGAAGGGACTCTCTGGACCCTCATTTTCGGGAAGCGAAAGATCAAGCTACTTACCACCATTACAAGGAATGCGGCATTACTCTTTCAAGAATGATCAATCCTGCCTACCTTTCTTATCCGGTACTAGATTTTTTTTCCATACCTTGATTTGCTTCATTCTTACCCTCGCAGTCCCTTTTTCCTCTGAACTTCTTCTTGATTTTTTTTAAAATCTTTGCATAAATTTTGCTTACATAGCCCTGACCTTTTATATAAATCGACGCCCGGTCGAGATCACATATCAGGACTGTGCTAAACTATTATAGCTATCCACCACTAGGGATAAGTTGCATACCATTATCTCAGATCCTGATTTTGACTAGTCCATGACAAATCATTTTTATCCCTAGACAAACTCACCCTTTCATGTTGGAGAAACTAGCCCTTTAGTCAAAGATACTAGGACAATCCAGCATGTCCTTCGCACTTCTATTATTTCAAAAGCCTGGGACCGAATCCATATCACTCATCTACTTTCTCTGAGTACCTTTTACATTATAGCCCATAGAGATTTTAATGTTACTGACCTGATTTTTTGATACATTGATTATTTGACAACAATCCGCGATCCAGGCTATAAGAGGAAACCTAAACTCGCTCTAGGACACCTCATTACTTACGTTTTGCAAACTAAGTACAATCTTTAATATCCTACTCCTCCCAACCATCTGCCACCTCTTTACTCAAATAATTCATTCAAAGTCCTTCATAGTACTCGTCTCCACCCAGGGGATGAGGAAGCTCAGGGGGGCAAGGAGGAGGAGGCTCATGCTTCTGTTCCTGAATCTGCTCCTCTCTGCTAGCACTCACAGCTATATCAGTTGGTGGAGAGATTTGATCAGTTGGAGGCCCAATTTTACACTTTCGTTACTCACCAGCAGAAGCAGCACGATGAGGACATGGCTCGTTTTGATGCCTATGCGACACACCAGCAGCAGCAGCACGACCAGGACATGGCCTGGTTTGGCTCACAGTTTACTTCCATATACAGTTACTTCCAGCAGCCACCGCCACCACCTCTATCTGATGATCAGGGTCCCTCATTTTTCTAGTTTTAGCATCTATTTTTTGTTGTTTATTTTTTTTTGCATTGTGTTTTTTTTTTAGTTCTAGTTGCTTTAGTTTATTTTTAGTGTCCTCCTCCTTTTTGAGATGTCAAAAGGGGGAGTAGTAGGTTTTTATGTTTGAACTTTTATTATGAATCTTGAAAGCCTTTCTATTTTTACACTACTGTTTTTGAAATAATTGTTGGAGTGTTTGCCATCATCAAAAAGGGGGAGATTGTTGCAAATTTGGTTTCATGAATTATGGTTTTGATGGTAGAAAACAATACAACTGTCCTTTTTCTACTGACATTTCAGGGCCAAGAGATCAAACGACAAACGAAACCAGCTCAAGATTTGGTAGAGTAGGGTTGAGTCAGTCTGTAACTTTTCTTTTCTCTTTTGTGAGTTAATTGTAAATCTTGGAAGTGTATGAAGCTAAGTAACCCTCCACACACACACTTGAGTGATTCTTTTCTTACTGATTTAGAATTTCTATTTTTACTCTCATCGTTCCATACAATTTAAATATCGTCCTGGACGATCGAGTTTAAAAAAAAAATCCTAATCTGGACTCCTAGTCAAGGCAGCCGTCATTAGGATATCGGCCTGGATGATACATGCATTGGCCAGGATAATATGCTCAAAACAAAAAGAATTCGGCGACATGATCTATTTAGGCATTCTTTATTTTTGGATATCGGCCAGGACGATCGTGTATCATTCAGGATGATTCGATACAATTATGCTTAAATTGATTAGACAATTAAGGAAAGCAATTAAAAATGATTGATACGATCACATCATCTGAGATGATCTCAATATCATCCGGGATGATCAGTTCAAAAACCTTAGTTGCTTCTGGATGATCAATATCGGCCAGATCATATTTAGGGCAATGTTCTAGACAATTTACCTCTGATTTGAACTAATCGTGATCATCCTGGTCGATCAAGCTAATTTTGAATTGTTCAGATCCCCATTCAGGGCGATGTTCAGTACGATAGTCCACAATTTGTACTGATTGTCCTGGATGATAATGTCGGTTCTTAAAATTTTATTTAAAGGATCCAATTTTTCTCATATAAGAGACCTTGAATGTTGTTGTATTGACCTAAGAGAGCCTTGGGAGAGGGGGAGAGATAGAGAGAGAGAGAGAGAGAGAGAGAGAGAGAGAGAGAGAGAGAGAGAGAGAGAACTTGTGAGGAGGAGTTTGTGAGAGGGTTTACAAGGATTACTCCAAGCAAGGTTCCAAGTCATCTTCTCCGATCTTCGTCCTTCATTCTTGAGAGGTCTACTTCAGCAAAAGGTCCGAGTTCTCTGCCCACTTCAGGAGGAAACAAAAGGAGTCGGTTCTCTGCCCACTTAAGGAGGAAGAAAAAGGAGTCGATTCTCTATCGCACCTAGGTTGGTGAAAAGGAGTTGGGTGTAAAGGCTTCTCCGCCTAGCTGTGAGAGCTAAAGGGGAGACACTTACTTAGTGTAATACCTAGAGGGTGCTTCTAAGGAGTGGACGTAGGTCAAGTTGACCGAACCACTATAAACCCTTGTGTTCTTTTTCCTGCTTCCGCATTTTAATTTTCCGCAATTATTTTACTGTGGTGATTTTTGTTTGTGCTTATTGTGATTTGATCTAAGAAAGATTTTTTAAAATACCAATTCACCCCCCTCTTGGTTAGCCTCGAGCTAGTTTTCATGGGCTTAACATCCCTAATGAACTTTAATGATTCACTCACTCCATGATGATTTAATATGGCTTTCCCTTCCCAAAACTCGTATAAAAATCATTAAGCGACTTCTGAGGTCCTATATTCAAGAATCTTTGTCCATTACTTTGAACTGTCAACTATAATGATTGAATATACATTAGGTTTCTAAGGAGAACCATATGAGGCACACATTCCTAAAATGACTACAATAGCCGTTGGAATGATCAAGATAACAAGTATATTTTCTATTTGTAGTTGTGAGCTTGAGTTACCAAACTTTGCATTAATCTTTAGCAACACATTTGTCAAACATTGATCATTAACTCTAATGGGTGCAATGCAATATGTGTTGACATTCATTTGAATGCATCTAAACACATCACGTCAACATTTCCCCTATATATTGGATATTTCATGTTGCAATTGCCATGCTGATTGTGGTATGGATCCCTTGTAGTGTCATTAAACTCTATCACTTACAAGAAAATGAGGTGTCTTTTCTTGGGATTGAATCATTCTCACCCATAACTAGGGAGGCATTAGTCATAGAGATTTGTATTAATCCTTTTTAAACCCTTGGAATATAAGTACAACAAGCAGAAATTTCTTGATTCTTTAAGTTACTTAGCAAATACATCGATTATACTCTGATCATATCCTTTGTAGGTTAAGTATAGTAAAAGCAGATTTTTAAACTTTCCAATCTTTATGGGAACTCTCAAATTGCAAGCTTCAATAGATAAGTGTTGAATCATAATAGGCATTCTATAACCTTTGCCACCAATGGAGATTCTAATAGCTTCTTAACTATCCCTTCAGAAATGAGCTCTATTTTGATATCATCATGGTCCTCCAAATTAGCAATTGCATGGTTGTTATGGAACCCCCCAATGATGGCATTTCTCTCTTGTTGTAGGGTATGGACATGTATACTTGCCACAATATTATTATTAATGACATTGACAATTATTGTTGGCTTTCCTACTGACCATAATTTGTAGGGATATTAGATCTCCAAGTTTTTCTTATGATCTTGTCATTGTATGATCTTCCACTATCCACCATATGTGTTTAGTTGTACACATCATGGATCTTCCAATCTTGAAGGATATTTTTGAAAGCTCGCTGATGATCATTATCTTTCCAATATTCATATCCCATTTGGCATGAAAGCTCTAAGCCTAGTGGGAATCTTCAAACTACTAGTTGTAGGCATATTTTAGTTTTCTTGATCTGATCATTGCACGTAGATTGATTTGATTGAATGGTTTGAGATAATTTGTTTTATCCTCTCTTGCTTACGTGCCTCTTAAGAGCTTATTCTTCTATCATCACAAATCCCCATGTCTATAAAAATCACTTCAAATCATCAAATTGCATGATTGGGATAAACATTTTGAATTAATTATTGTCATTTATATGGATGTTTTATTGTCCATCAAAGGCATTATATGAAATATAGTTGTATCATTTATAACTTTTGTATCACATGTAAGTGATTTGTGTTTGCAGCTTCATTATCCACCATAAGTCATTGTTTGGTTGCATGAGATTTTAATGATTGAAACTTTTCTTAATTAGGAATTACATTCAAATTGGGATGAAAAATCTATAGCATTTCATTGGAATTTTGGTTATCATTCCAAATATATCTCTTTATTATTCACTAATCCATGTTATGATCAGGTTCAAGTTAGGCTCATGCTCATCGTAGTTCCCATTTGGATTTGAGTCCAAGTCCTTTATAGTCAATGTACAAGTTTTTTTGCTTATGTTTAAATTAGTCAAGTGTCATGTGGTCATACTTCCAATCTTTGCTTGAGTTCAAACACAATTCAAGTTCAATTCTTCGTGGTCCAAATCAGATACAAGTTCAATTCATTCAATTTTATATTCCAATTCAATTTAGTCTCTTGCATATTTTTTATTTGAATCCAAGTTGGATCTTTTCCTTACATTGTTACTTGCTTAACTCAAGTTTTTAATGTTAAAATTTGTTTTAAAAAGATTTGCTTATTTATCCAAATTTGAATTTAGTTCATTTGAGGATCAAATCAAGTCCAAGCACTTGTCATTTGAGTTCAAATATTATTCATGTTCAAGTTAAGTTCATGTCCATAAGTCCTCTATTTTAGTCCAAAAATTATTCAAGTCCTCTGTGTTTCAAATAAAATTTTGGCAGCTTCATGGAGCCTCCCCCATTTATGGGAAAACTATCGAAGTATGGGCCTTCACACCATGCACAATAAAGTCATGTATGGTAGGTTTCCTTAAATACTATAGAGGTGGTCTTCATTCCCACCACATGCAATAAAGGTATGTATGGAGTTTTCGAGGGTACCTATTTTAAAACACAATTGGCTTTCCCCACTCTCGAGGGCACTTATAAGTGATCCCACCTCACCGTAGGCATTGTACCGTGTTCTATCGCAATATGTGCAATAAAGGTGTGTATAGGAAATTTTCTAGTGCATTGCGAATGCCAAAATGTGGATTTTAGGTGATTACCCGTAAAGTTTTAGGCATCCTACCATGGTCCCATCGCACCACACATAAGAAAGGCATGTATGGGCAATTTTTTGGTGCACCACAGACTTCGAGAGCGGGAATCTGAGTTTTTTGAAATTTATACCTTCACGGGGTTATCGGTGATGTTGGTACGCATATCGAGGCAAGTACCTTTTAAATTATAATTAGCATTTTTAATTATAGTTAATAATAATTAACTATAATTAATTTAGTAATCATAATTATTTAATTAATTAATTGTAATTATAATTAATAAAATAATTCTAATTAATAATTACTTACTAATTATTAATTAGTTAAAATTGGTTAATTAATTTTGATTATTATTAATTAATATTTATTTTTTGAGAAGATGCAAAGAGGAATATTATTAAATAAGAAATAAAAAGAGCTAAACAAAGTTAAGATTATCACATTCCTCCAACAATTTGAAGAACATGGGAGGAACACAATTGATAATCAAGTTATTCCAAGTATAATCACCCAACCTAGCATGGTTAGCACAATAATCGGCTAACTTATTACAACCTCTCTTCAAAAATTGAAAAATGACTTGATTGAAATTCCTAAGAAAGAAAAAATCAAGTAATTCGGATTGGTTACTTACAGCTGGTCCCTTTTTAAAAATGCCTTGGATGTGCTTCATAACATTGTAGTTATCCCGTTCTATAATGATACCTTTTTCTTCATACATCCATTCTTGAGTAAACTTCTTTACAGCCATCAAAGCATCCAATTCAAGAGTTGCGATATCCCAGTGAACTCTTTTGAAACCAAAGACAAGTAAAAATCTACCTTTGTTATCTCTAATTACTCCACCAATTCATGCAGAATAATTGCTGTCAAGAGAAGCATCCACATTTAGTTAGATCCACTTGGGTTGAGGGGGTTTCCAAGTATTTTGAAATAGCAATTGCTGATTAGAAACCCAGTTGACCAAAATTAGATCTTCGCTGAAGGATAAAGATGTAAAGCTGACTGCATTTGTTGCAATAGATGATATGCTGTCTTCAACCGACCCATGCACCCATTTGTTTCTACTCTTCCAGGAGAAAAATACTGCATAACAGTATACATTGGCTATAAAAGGATTGTAACTACATAGCTTAGAAAGCCAAATAAAATAACTCTCCAAATGGGTGAAAGCAGTGATATCATAACCCTAGCTTCTTAAAGAAATAATGATCTCATTCATGACAAAACATTTAACAGCTAGATGACTAGCGTCCTCAACATCAGCACATCCTCTTGGGCATCCATTATGATTGATAATCCTTCTAAACATTAAGAAATCATTTGTTGGAATTGCTTTATGAATTAATCTCCACCAAAAGATATTAACTCTTGGCCTCAATTTCAACATTTTAAGCCATCTCCAGTTAGCATCCTCTTCCTCATTTAAGTTTCTATATTAAGAAATCAATGCTACAATTGATTTTCCAGAATATTTATACATGATTTTTGCTTCATCTTCTTGAGATCCAACATTAGAAGGAACCAAAGAAATTAAGTCTGCTAACTCTTTACCGGATGCCTATTTAATGATGTTCCAGTTCCCATCTTTAAGAAAATACTTCAAACAACATTGATCTTCATGTAAGTTGGATAAAAACGTAGGCCATTTATCTAAAATTTTGTCAAGGATCCAAATATACATAGTAGTGTTGATGTGCTCACCATTATAAAACTTACATTTAATAACTTGTTGCAAAATTTTGCCTCCAGAATTTATAATTTTCCAAGTTGGTGAATAATCAACTTTAGGGTTAAAAAAAACAGAAAATTTTCCCATATTTTGCAATGATAATTCTATTCAATAAAGATGAGGATTTGGATAACAAATTCCAAGCAAATTTGGCTCTCCACGAACCAACTTTATTAGTAGCCGACACAACACCTTGCCCTCCAAATTTAATCTGCTTACAAATTGTTTTCCATTCCACATAGTGTATTCCTTTGCTCTTGTTCTGTTTCAACCAGAGAAAATCTCTACACAACTTGTCAAGGTCTCTTAACACCCCCATTGGCACAAGGGAATGTGTAGATATGAAAATAGGAATGGATAGAAGTGCCGTTTTAATCAACTGAATTTTACCAGCTAAAGTGAGAGATAGATTACCCCAAACGTTGAGTTTATCAAAAGCTTTCTCCAATACATCTTTGAAATCAGAAGTTCTAAGCCTTCTCATAGCCATCTTGATGCCGAGATAATTCAATTCACTAACAGCTTTGAATCCTATTAATTTGGACAGAATTCTGGACTTATCTTTGTGTACTGCTTTACTGAAAATCAAGGAAGATTTCTGTTTATTAATTTTCTACCCTGTCCAACAGCTGTACTTCTTAAGGATCTTCTGGATTTTAATAACATTTCTCCTGTTAGCTTCCGCAAAAATAATGATAGCATCTGCATATTGAAGATGTGAAACTTTTTCTGCATTCGGTGCTACCTTCACTCGTATTTCAGCTCCATCTCTATTGAATGCTTCGATGGGAATCTGAGAGCACATGATAAACAAATAAGGGGATAGAGGGCATCCCTGCGTAAAGCCACATTCCTCTTGAATCCAATTAGTATTTCTACCATTAACATTTTTATAATACTTAGTATCCACCACACATTGGATTAAGAGATTAGCAAAAGACCTTGGAAAACCAAAAAGTTCCAAAACATTTTTCAAGGTGTTCCATCCCATACTGTCGTATGCTTTCTCCATGTCCACCTTAATGGCCATCAACCCTTTCTTAGCTTTTGAGTTTCTAAATTTATGAAATATTTCTTGAGTGAGCAAAATATTCTCTGAAATGGATCTTCCTTTGATAAAAGCTACTTGATTTTCTAAAATAATCTTTGGAATAATATTGATAATCCTATTCAATAACATCCTTGCCACTTTCTTATAGATAGAATTGCATAGACTAATAGGTCTATAATTAGAAGGAGCTATAGGATTTTTTATTTTAGGAATAAGAACCACATTTGTTTCTCTCCATTTATCACACATCAATCCGGATTTAAAAAATAGGCAAATAGCCTTCCAAACATCAGATTTAATAATAGGCCAATAGTATTTAAAAAAAGAGTAGGAGAAACCATCCATACTAGGTGAAATATTGCTCTCCAAGTGTGATATAACATTCTCCAATGCTTCTTCAGTGAAATCTTCCATCTGTCGTTCCTTATCAAGTTCTTCAATAATTCTGGAAAAGCTTGGCCAACCAGAGAAAGAGCAGGTTCTGAATATCCATTTCTCATGGAAATAATTAGAGAAGATTTATTCAATGCAGCTTTGAGTTTTAGTTAGAGAGCCATCTGAGCTTTTAATTTGCTTAATAAAGTTGAAGTTACGCCTCGCCGAAGCCACCGAGTGGAAGTATTCATAGGTATAATCACTTTCCTTATACCATTTAACTTTAGCTCTTTGTCTCCGCCAAGAGCTTAATCAACCCAATGTAGAATTCAATTCCTTAATTTTGAATCTTAACAATGCTATTTTATCTTCTGAAAAACTCCCTGAATTGGCCTCCTCCTCTAGCAAAGACATGATTTCTGCCTTCAAATTATCTTTCAAAATGTTAAGATTTGCATGCTTGGCTTTACTCCAGTGAAATAGAGCTTTAAGGACTCTTTTGAGTTTGAGATTTAATTTCTGGACGTGATATCCACCCGATGGCTTATTCCAAGAATTGGCTACAATTCCTTTAGAAGCTGGATAAGAGATCCAAATTTCTTCAAATTTCAGTCTTCTATTCTTCTTAAATTCTGAACCACAAATGTTGATGGCTATTGGACAATGGTCAGATGCAATTCTTCCAAGATGACGAACTGCTACCGATTGAATTATATTTAAAGCTGCTGAATTCAGTAAACACCGGTCTAACCTTTCAAGGATGCGAGCTCCACCATTTTTATTGTTACACCAAGTAAATTTGGGACCAATGATCCCAATATCATGAAAATCACACATCTTCACAAACATTTGCATATATTGAGGGCCTTGAGAAAAACAAATCTCTTCCTGCCTCTCTTCTCCTCTTGTGAGAGAATGCAATTAAAGTCACCTCCAATTATGCAAGGTATGTTAGAATTAGTAAATTTTTGAAGATCTTCCCAGGGAAGTCTTCTTTTATATACTTCTATGCTTCCATAAGCAGTGGCAATAAGCCATTCACTTCCATTATGCATCTTCAATTGGCCAATAACCACTTGATTAGAAAAATGGATGGTATTGAAACTACATATGCTAGAATTCAAACAGATTAGGATCCCCCCCGACAAACCTTCAGCTTGAGCATTAAAGAATTCCCAATTGCTACCAATTAATTTGTTTATTTCCTTCCTGTCAAAAGTTTGGACTTTGGTTTCAATAAGTCCAACAAAAAAAACATCAAGATCCTTGACGAATTCCCTTAAATATCGAGAGGCCTCAACCTTCCTATCCCCTTTACAATTCCAAAATGATAGAAACATCATTTTGATTTAAAAATTGGATTGCTCCCATTTTTAGTCCTCTTATTAGCTTCTCATTTCCTTTTTTGTAATAAAATATTGTCTCTTCCCAAAGAATTAAGTTCTTTGATGAGTTTACCTTTGCTTCTCACAGGATCTTCCATCTTGACTATTGTATGAACATATGGAGAGGATTTATCAATTTCTCCTTCTTCAAGATCTCCTACTTCATCCACCATGTAAGATTCATCTTCTGGATTGAGGCCTTCCACCTAATTGAACTTATTCAGATCTCCATATGTATTAGAAGTATTTGAAGAAAGCAGAACTGCCATCTCCGAATCTCTGTTTTCTCCTGTTAAGACTCACTCATTAAGAAGTTCTTC